>JXTB01000005.1:1278837-1295045 GCA_002914805.1 Parasponia andersonii
ATAGTATAATTGCCCAATTCATAGAATGCACAAAGATGACATTACGCGATTAAGCTGAATCTAAGCTAGCTTAGTGTAATTAAACACAGTTCAGTATAGTGACTGTCATCTCGTGCTTACCTGGCATGAACATTTTTTTAAAAATGCTAAAAATGAGTCCTAAACATTAAATTAAAGCTATCATGTGTTAAATGTACAATGAATTTGGTTCCAAAAAGCGTGAAAATGCACTTTACCGAAAAACTAAAATTTTACCTAGTTATCATCAAACTTGATTTTAATGCGTGAGCACATTGTATTGTATTCATGAATATATATTCTTTATTCTTCTCACATACCTAGCTCTCTCTCTCTGAGGGTACTGAGCCTTTACACTGCATGGGAATACTTCGACAAATATTAGTACAATAACACATATTGAAAGCATTTAACAATAAAGAATGAGAAATTTACTGTAAAGTTGATTCTAGTCACTTGATATGTCTATTATGCAATATGAACATGTTTATTATTGGCCTATTATGCATGTGAGAATCTTAGGCATTACAACTAGACANGCATTACCATCATCATCATAAATAAACATAATAGGTAATACAGACTAAATTCAAAGTATGAGCATTAAGTGTTATTACAAATCTAAAATGAGTTATTAAGTAGTTATCAACTACTAAACTAGTAATAGTCTTTCAGTCATAATCACTTCACTATAGAGTTGCCCAAGTCATACTAAACAACATCTGAGGGGTGAAATGATAAGGGGTGAGCTTATACATGTTCAATAGGAATTCAATTACCATTTTAGTTTGAATGCAATATTTCAATTCTATATAGTTTGTCCCTTTCCAAAATCTATTTATAAAATAAGTTTGCAAAGTAATCAAGATCATGTAATCAAAACTAAAACTAAAGTCACAATTTTGTACATATCATAAATCAATTAGGTATAAGTATGAGCTCTCATCCTCTTATTATAGTCCTATAAGACCTCTTTAATAGAGGTACTTAGTATACTGACATTACTAGAAAGTGTGTCAGCAAATCCTGCGTCGAGGCCTAGGTCTCTCACCTAGTACTACAGCAACTCGCTAGCAATCTAAATATCATAATGCTAAAACGGAACTCAAGTGTATGATCCTTTGGTAGGTATAATATATCACAGAGTGTATAATAACTTTACATCAAGTATATCAAGAATATCATGCTTTAAAACTCATTTGGTATTATTTTGAGATTTACAAAAAATCAGTCAGTATAACGATTGTATTTTCCCAAAACCAAAATTTTAAACCTGTATAAAAATCATATAAACTAATCCTAGAACAATCTAATATATTTCAACAATTCACAACTAAATATTGAATCAAAGCATTGAAATCCATGAAAATCGAGAAGTTAGACTAAGCTATCGGCATCTTTAAATGCTTTTGTTGGTCACCTGGTCACTTGGGGGGTCGTTTCAAGATTCTATGAGCTCGCTTTGAAGGGTGAATTTCTGAATGAAACCTCAAATTAAGATACGAAGACCACCACTGAATTTAAAGCACTCAAAAATACTAAGTTAGACATATAATTCGATTAATTTAGGCCCTGAGTCGAGACCGAGATTGTGGCACATAAACCAAGACAAAATACTAATCCACGAGTCTTAGATTTTGTGCCACCTCTAATCTTATTGATGTTTTATATTAAAACTCTTCTCTTGACCTTACTTAGTCCAATTACGAAGTCCAATTTTAGTTTCGAGGCTTCTAACTCAAATTTGGGCTTAATTAGAAACTAATTAAAAAAGTTGCAAAAAATACTATTTTTTGAAAATATTTAGATAAATACTACAAATTTTAGACTTGAATATCTCTCAATCAGTTTATCCATTTTCCACAAGTCTACCACCTATTTTCCTATCTTAAACCACATTTTCATCTGGTAAAGTTTTATTAGCATTATATGAACATTACAAAAATAATTGCACAAATGTAACTTTTTGTTACAAAAATACCATTAAAAGTTTTAGAGGCTCATCAGAGCTTCTTGGCCTAAAATTATTGGTGGCAAAGGGTTAACCTAGGTAGGACGAGGCTTAGGCTTCAATTTGGTGGCAGAAGGCTGGAAATCACCGCGTTTAGCCACCATTTGGGTACGAGTTCGCGGCCTTCTTTCTCACTCATGGCCACACGATGGTGGCCGGCGATGTATGACGTGGCTTCATCCGACAAGGGGAAGTCAACTTTGGCTAGAATTAGACAGTTAGTCGACATCGGTGGCCAGTAATGGGCTGCGCGAGAGGAAAGGCAAAGAAGAAAAAAAGAAGAAGAGAGATGCATTGGAGAGGAGAGAGAAGGCTAGAGATTGGGGAATGTTGGGGAAATTTTGACATGTGATAGACTTGAGACAGGGAAAAGAGTTTCTAGATTTGTATTTTAACCCCTGGTCTAATTTTCTCTCCAAGTTTATCCTTAAAACTTTCAAAATTGGCCTCAAACTTCAATAATTTATTTCACTTACACCTCCTTCAAATTTAAATACAATTTCAGCTAATTCTTATTAACTAATTTTTTTTTCAATTTATGAAAAGTCCAAAATACCCTTGATGAAATTCAAGGTTTTTACATAACATGTATGCAATTTTGAAGAAATTAACGCAACGAAAGTTCTATTGGAGTCTCGAAATAGTTCTTCTGCTTTTTCATATTGTGATCTTTATCAATATATTCAAGATTATATTAGCAATATAATATATTCAGATTGAGAATAATAAATATATCATTTTCTCTACAGCGGAATATATTCTTTGATGCCCGCTGTATGATTCAACGACCCTTCAACTTTATTCCACAAATACACTTCTCATCGTTTTGCGCACGAAACCTCCTATTCCTTGGACTTTTAGGTGACGGTGTATTGCCAAAGATTGACTAGGAAGCAGAAACCATTGGCCACACATATGAACGCATAACCGAAAGTATGCATAAAAAAGAAATACTTTATTCTAAAATGGTAATTAAACATTTTGAGTCGTAGAATAATATAGAAAACTTCCTCCTTTTTTCTTTGAAAACCCAATAAATTTTATTTAAAGCTTAATTAACATAACTGCATACAAATTAAGAGAGCGATACAAGCCCCGCTATAGTTTGACGTGGGAACCATATTTTCGTCTTTTCTTTTTTTAAAGGTTTATGACATAAATGGTCCCAAAATTATTACACTTGTGGCAATTTAGTCCTCTTAGTTTCAATTCTAGTAATCAAGTCTCTGAATTTTCTGATTTACAATAATTTGGTCTCTGAATTGTCGAATTTGCAATATATTGTTAAATTTTTAACAAAAATACATAAGTATGGAGCACGTTATAACATCTAAAAGTGCATTTAAAAGAAAATAAATTGAACAAAAGATTTAAAGAGAAGAAAAATGCATTCTTTGCATTTTTTAGGGATTTTTGAGTCGCAAATTAATAGAATTTTTTTTATTGTGATTGTTCATTTTTATGCTTGAAATTTCTAAATTACCCTTCAAATACATTTTCAGATGCCATCATGTGCTCCTCAAATGTATTTTTGGTCAAAATTTTAATAGCATGTTGTAGTTTAGACAATCTAAGGACTATACTGCTACAAATCGGAAAGTTTAAAGATTTAGTTGCTATAATTAAAACTTTGAGAACTGAATTGACACAGATTAGATACTTCAGGGACCATATGTGCCATTAACCCCTTCTTTTTATTAAAATAAAGGTTTATGACACTAATTGTCTCTAAACTATCACATTTGTAATAATTTGGTCTTCAAAATTTTAATTATGACAGAAATGGTCTATAACCTTTCTGATTTGTAGCAATTAAGTCTTTAAATAGTTTAAATAGCAAATTATTGTTAAATTTTCGACAAAAATCACAGATAAAAAGAACATTTTAGCTTCTGAAAGTATTTTTAAAGGAAAATAAATTAAATAAAAAGAATTATAGAGAAAAAGATGCATTTTTTCTTATTTTTTAGGTTTATTAGAATTGAAAATTTATATAAAAGTTTTATGCAATTGTTTATTTTTATTCTTGAATTTCCTAAATTATCTTTCAAATACACTTTTAGTTGCCATTATATATATATATGCTTCTCACGTGCGTTTTAGGTCAAAAATTTAACGACAAGTTATAATTTAAATAATTTAGAAACTAAATTATTATAAATTAAAAAAAAATAGGAATAATTTGTGTCACAATAAAAATTTTGAGGACTAAATTGATATAAATGCGATAGCTCACGGACCGTAACATTAACCACTCGAATCTATGATTACTTTGATAAACCGCTCAAAGTCTCGCTATATGTTTTTGATGCAAGTGACAAAGGTCCAAAGTATGGTCCACTAGAACTCAGTCTAGTGAATTGACCATCCAGACGACCCTCAATTAATTCAACGTTCCACAATGTTCTATTACAGAATATATAACATTATTTACAATTCCCTGTGCTGCTACCAAAATACAAACATGTATTCACAAAATGTATATCTTACGTGGTCAATTTGTTCATACGAATTACTTTTCAAATAAAAAATAATAAATATTGTTCACATGAATTAGCTAGCCATTGTCAATAATTATTTTTCTTTTTCTCTTTAATTACTTTTTTATTGGCTCAAGTCATCTTTTGGTTTCTTTAATTTACTTCTAGAAAAGTACAAATGAATCGCCACACCAAGGAGAGTAACTTCCTAGGTGGTCTCCTTGGAACTTGATTCTCACGTTCACCTTTCCCCTATATATACACACACCCAAAGAGTCCCCAAAACCCCATCTCCAAGCAATTAACCTCGAACTCTCAATACACAATCACACCATATTCTCTCTCAATTTTTCTCTCACTATATTCTTTTTATTAACCAAACAAAACATGGGGCTCTCCAAAACCTTCTCCGAATCGGATGTCTCAATCCACTCCACCTTCGCCTCTCGCTATGTCCGAGACTCAGCTGCTAAGTAAGGATTAGCATTGCAGTACTATATTATAAATATTTATTTTAATTGGTATACAGTATTATTATCATGGTTAATTTTTAGGTTAAGGAATGTATTAATATTATTGATTCCGTGGGTGCAGACATAAGATGCCGGAGAACTCAACACCCAAGGACGTGGCGTACCAGATGATAAACGACGAGCTAATGCTTGACGGGAAGCCAAGGCTGAATTTGGCGTCGTTTGTGACCACGTGGATGGAGCCCGAGTGTGATAAGCTCGTTATGGACTCCATGAACAAGAATTACGTTGACATGGATGAGTACCCTGTCACCACCGAGCTTCAGGTATATGTGTATATATATATATTCTCAATATTTTTTTAACTTTCTATTGTATATTTATGTTTATATTTGTTTTTTTTTTCCTGGGGTTGTTTACCATGTTAATTCATTTATGTGTTACAAAATATATTTCAAGTTTTTTTTTTAATTATTTTTATTTCTCTTGAAATGTTTTGGACTTTAAAATGATTAAATGTTCGATTTATTTGATCCTTAAGCTACAATCTTAGGATTCTTTGGACAGAAACAATAATTCCCCATTTTCTTCGTAGGTTGAAAGAAAAAAAAAAGGAAGAAAAACAGAGATTTTTATAATAATGAATATGCAAATTTGATTTGTCTCTGTTTTCGTCTTTCGTTTCACTTTGTTTTTCAGTGGATTTTTCTATTTTTGGCCGAAATAAAATTGACCATACTAGGTGTGCCTCGTTAGGGGCAGGAATTAGCTGAGTCTCAATCGACGAGCGCAAATGCCATTGACCAGTGTGAAAAAACTGGTCCCCACAAAACCTTCTTTTTCTTCCTAATTAAACAAATAATATATGTATTTTCGTGGGAGTAATACCTAGTGGGAGGTTTGGATACCACCCCATTGGAATGGGGTTTTGCTAATCCAATGACGAGGATGAGGAAAAATAACTTATCAAAATTTGTATTAAATATTTAATACCGATATAAGTAATATCTGAGTCGGTATAATTTAATTAGTGTATTAAAATTTATTATAAATAAATTAATGATATTTATTAATTAAATATTACTAATTAATTTTGATATAAATAGTATTATTCTTAGTTAAAATATTTACTTAAAATTAGCCCAAAAAAAAAAAAAAAGTAGGAGAACATTCGTGTGAAAGGGTCCATAATTAGAATTCACAGGGAGATTTATGCTAATACGTTGTAGGCTATAGTTTTATTAACATATTGAATATAATTTGTGTTAATAATGTAGAACCGGTGCGTGAACATGATAGCGCATCTATTCAATGCGCCACTAGAAGAATCGGAGGCAGCAATGGGAGTAGGAACAGTGGGTTCCTCAGAGGCCATAATGCTTGCTGGACTTGCCTTCAAGAGAAAGTGGCAGAACAAGCGTAAAGCTGAGGGTAAACCTTTTGATAAGCCCAACATCGTCACTGGAGCCAATGTACAGGTATATATTAACCTGATCGTCTATAATATTATATATCTATATATATCCTTCAAAAAAGAAAAACCGACATTTTTGTCTTATTTCACTATCTGTTTATTTTTCCTTTTCGGTAAGTTTTCAATTTCCATTAGTCGATTGATCAGGTCATGGATGTTCGTGAAAATAGCTTCGGCCTTAGGGAGGGCATCAAGGGAATTACACACTAAAAATAAAAAAGGAAAGAAATGAAATAGTAGATGTGGATTTATTTCTAGGATTCTCTTTAATTTCCGAAGCAAATATGTTCCAAAATGGAGTTCTTTTTATTTTATGACGTCAAAGGGGCCTAGCACTCAAAATTAATGTTTTGTACATTTTCAATGAGTGTGAGTTTAGACAAAGAAAGAGCTATATATCAGGATTATTTATAAACAAACAACGTCTTATGTACCATTGTTCAATTATTCAAGAATAAATTGATAATAAGTTATTTGTATGTCTAGGTATGCTGGGAGAAGTTTGCTCGGTACTTTGAAGTGGAGCTAAAGGAAGTGAAGGTGACAGAAGGGTATTACGTAATGGACCCCGCCAAGGCTGTGGAAATGGTTGATGAGAACACTATTTGTGTTGCAGCTATTTTGGGTTCAACCTACAACGGTGAATTCGAAGATGTCAAGCTCTTAAACGATCTCTTGCTAGAAAAGAACAAACAAACCGGGTGCGTATATTTTTATATTCACTGTAGTACTGTATACATTCTCTTTTAAAGATTTTTCTTTTTTATTGAAAAAAAAAAATTGCATCTATGGTCTAGTTTATGTCGTAGGCTACACTATCTCTAGGATAGTGTGGGGTTTTTTTTTTTTTTTTAAATATCATATCAGAATTAAATACTACATAAATTTGACGTAATATAATGAAATCAAAACACTGGTAGAATATGTCCTATTTTATTAGATATACAAAGTTATATAATTCTAATATGATTTGATGATGGCGTGAAATTCGAATTAGTTAATCATAGGTGTCATACTATGAATACATGTGCTTATCATAGTAATTTTTCATTTTCGATTTAAAATCAAATTATGATACGCATGCAGTTGGGACACTCCAATTCACGTGGACGCAGCGAGTGGTGGGTTTATTGCACCATTCCTTTATCCAGAATTGGAATGGGATTTCCGTCTTCCATTGGTGAAGAGTATCAACGTTAGTGGTCACAAGTACGGCCTTGTGTACGCGGGAGTCGGGTGGGTTATCTGGAGGACCAAAGAGGATTTGCCTGAGGAGCTTATCTTTCACATTAATTATCTCGGATCTGATCAGCCCACTTTCACTCTCAATTTCTCTAAAGGTAATTAATATGTAATAAAACTATAAGTTCTTTGTTGAATTAATACATTATATTTAATTACGTTCATTGAACTTTGATTTGAATAGTGTTTTAATTTCTTGGTAATTATATAGTACTAATTATGCGTATCATTTTCTTAACTTTGACAGGTTCCAGTCAAATCATTGCTCAATATTACCAACTAATCCGATTGGGCTACGAGGTGAGAGCCTAATTACATACACATTAAATAATCGAATAAATAACTAAAGCAACCTTTCACCTATACTATTAATTACGTGCCTTTCACCTATATTATTAATTACGTGCCTTGTATACACTATATTAGTACTAGAAATCTTTACATTTATAGTCAGAGTCAAATTAGAGCTATTGACTAAAAATTAATCTAATATATGTCGGATTTTGTCGCAATGACAACACTAATTAATTGTTTTCATAAATCCATTAATTTCACTCACGAATTGAAAATATAAACATGCTTAGCTATTGTAAAACCTTTTGGGACAATACTTCAAATAAAAAATGGTTTCACACTAGTACGCATACGACTGTAACAGTGGTTTAACAATGAGATTAATTGAAGCGTAATGTTGACTTATATTTCTGATTAAACTAAATTTTATGACTTGATTTGTTGGTTTCTAGGGTTACCGTAACATCATGGAAAATTGTCACAACAACGCAATGGTGCTAAAAGAGGGGCTGGAAAAGACAGGGCGCTTCGACATTCTCTCAAAGGACATTGGTGTTCCGGTGGTGGCCTTTTCGCTCAAGGACAGGAGCCGCCATGATGAGTTTGAGGTCTCCGAACTGCTCCGCCGCTTTGGCTGGATTGTGCCGGCTTACACCATGCCAGCTGATGCCCGCCATGTGAGCTTGCTCCGTGTCGTCATAAGGGAAGACTTCTCTTGCACCCTTGCCGAACGCCTTGTCATCGACATAACAAAGGTGCTGCAAGAGCTCGACAAGCTACCACCCAAGAATGGTGAACATGAGAGTCATAATAAGCTGTCCATCAACGGCGAAGCTGACCATCAGAATGGAAACTTGAACGGAGCAGTGGTGACGAAGAAGAGCGAAGATGAGATAAAGAGGGACATTGCTACTCATTGGAGGAACATTGTCATGGCTAAGAAAGCGAATAAGATAATGCTGTCTTGCAGTTGATTTACCTGCATGGAATATTCAATTGCAGGCCTATATGTACCAGCATCGTTAATTATGCGTCAATAACCATTTTGCGAGTACGTTAATATTAACTACAGTCAGAGGGTTTTCTTTTTCATTTTATTATTTCCGTATTGACCAATGCTAGCTAGCATGGCAATGTGTTGTTCTCAATTTTCTGTATCGACCAAACGTCTATTTTTTGTCCCATTAATTAATGAAATAGTGTTATTTGATCATATATACGACTAATTAATTTGAGCATTGATAATTTTTGTCATTGAGAGTCCCTTTTAATTACTTAAAATGGATCGAACTGACGGAACTAAGTAACATTTGATTCGGGCTTTTATTTAGCTGTGTTACAGGTGTCTCAGCTGAAATTGAATAAACAAAGCTTGAGAAGTTAGTTAATTCTAATTCAGTAAGTGGCCGCAACTAAATTAACACTTATAACTGCCAAATACTGTCATTGAACTGAGATAGTTAGGAAACCTGGTGAAATCGGATTGGTTGGAATTCTTGAATGTAATTAAGAGCTATGATCTATCAATAGCTATCTAGGGGTTAGAGAGAGAATATAACGTAATATCAGGTTGTATTAGAGAACATAACCTAATATCAGATTGTATTCTAGAAGAGTGTTTGGAGAGAGAAGTGTTATTCTTGGAAATTCACAACGATGTGATCTTGAGATTGAGAGTTCCGAGTACAGAGAACTTCTCTGAAGTATTTGTTAGGACTCGGTTTTTTTTTTTTTTTTTGGGGGGGGGGGGGATTCCATTGTAATGATTATCAGTAAAATCTTTTGTTTCTCAATCTATTTACAAAACTACAAGCTTTTCATCTGAAAATGGCTCAATCTTAGGTTCGAACTTTCAATTTGCCAGTTCCTTTTTCTTATAGCTTATTCACACCGATTTCATCTTAAATATTTCAATAATGTCAACTCTTCAAAAATAATTACAAAATTGCCAACAGTTTCTTAAGAAATTGTTCAAAAATTGAAGTCCCACAAAGAGTTGCTCGTCTGCGACAACGGGATAGGGAGGTCTGCTGGGGCCACGGGTGAGGTGCACTATTCGTGGTTGGCTGTCGGCAACTAGGATTAGGGGTGTTAAAAAAAATGTGTACCGTATAAACCGATTGCACCGAAGTCGATAATTTTTTTTCCATCTACAACCGGTTAGAAAAACACCAAACCGATTAATGTTTGGTCAATTTTAAACCGAATTGTGAATATTTTAGATGACGGTAAATAATTATTTTAGTTTGATTTTTAAATTTTTAATTAGGTTGTAAAAGTAGTGATATACATATATTTTTTTTTTGTTTGAAAAATAGTTTTTTTAATAAAACTTAAATAGTGAAGACCCAATCTATCAAAGCTTAAATCTGTCATTATAAAGCTCAAAATTCAAACCGTGAAAATCGTCCAAATCACACCGCAAAGTGTAGGTGCGGTTTGAGTAGTTTTGATCAACCATAACTAACCGTGCGGTCTGATGGTCTAATAAAATCGCACATATAGTTTGATCAACATATGAGGAGTTCAAATCGGACCATGAATACCCCTAGCTAGGATTATAAATAGGATGGGATGGGGTCAATCCCGAGTAGTTGTGGGGTAGAGCAAGTATTTCATTTTCTCTTTTTCTTTAAGCCTTATTTGGTACATGAGACTAGGATTGTGATTTGAATTATTTATTCCATACATATGTTTAATGTCAACTTGGAATTGGGATAACTGATCCACAATCCCAAAATAGTCTTATATGTGTGGAATAATTTATCTCATTTAAAAGTGTAGAATTATTAATCCCACAATTAAAAATGGTGGAACCTATATTTATTTAATTTTTTTAAACTAGTTAGTTCCACATTATAAATATTTTTTAATATTTAAACTAATATAAAATAAATTTATTATACATTCTAATAAAAATGGATCCCACATTATAATAATAATCCTAATCTAATCAAATGTTACACCAAACATGAAATAGAACTAAATTTATTCAATATATTGCTATAATCCAATCCTAGTCACATGTAACAAACAAAATCTTACAGAAATAACAAAAATTAAAAGAAAAAAAGATTTCCAAAAATAAAATAATGACACTCATGCAAGGCACTAAAAGCAAGTTTTGTTCCAACATTTAATTTATTGCCCATTAAAGAAAAATTATCGTCAATTTTATTTTATTTATTATTATGGGACCCGTTCCCGAACCTTATGCCACGAGGAAGGCCACGCGGATCGCACGTGATCTCACTATTGGCCATTGGGCCGTCCGAGGTTAGGGCCGAATCCATCACTGACCCTAGACAGTCCGGCCCAGTCAGACCCCAACCTCGATAGCTGGGGGTCAGAGGCCCCAAGGGTCAACTATCTGGGAACAGCGGCCCTTATCTCAACAGTCGGAAGGGTTAGAAGCCCCAAGGGTCTACTATCTGGGAACAGCGGCCCTTATCTCAACAGTCGGAAGGGTTAGAAGCCCAAAAGGTTTTCAGACTGAATATAATGGAAAGCAACATACGGCTCCAGACCCAGACAGAGCATTTAATGCGATCCTGGGTAGGTGTGTGTGCCAGGGACAAGCCGTCCTGACAGAACGGTGATTTGCCCAAATCTTACTCCTGACAGATTGAAGCCGTAGGAGGCGGCGAAAATCAGGCCACGGTAGCACATATGAGATGACAGAAATCTCGGCCCGTGACCGTTGAAAAAGATCTTGAGGTGAAAGGTACTCATTCCGGAGATTGAGAACCATGCAGTTCATTATCTCAGGACTACATATAAAAAAGCCATGCATTCCCGAGAGGGGTATGTATGCAAAAAGTCTAAAAAACAAAAAAGAAGATAGACATATATTCACACTGAAATATTTTTCTTGCTACAAAACACAGACAAATCACTGACTTAAGCATCGGAGAGTCTTTGCAGAAAGCCATCCCCGCCTCTCCGATCTTGCTTGGAGTTCAGAGAGCTTTGAGACAGTAAGGACACGTAGACAGTTGGAGAGTACAACGTCAGCAGTTCGAGACACGTGGATGGCTTGTAAGAAACCGCTCTAACAGTTTGGCGCCGTCTGTGGGAAACGGTTGAGCGTGGAAAAGAGAGTAAGAAACCCGCAACCACGCTCTCCCTGAACAAAAAAGCCGTACAACATTTGATGGCACCATCAAGGATGACTACCAGGAGCATGCGTCCCGATGCCGAAGGAAGCTCCCGAGAAGAACGACCAGATCTGGGGCAGAAGCTGGATCAGATACTTGCCGCCCTGGCAGAAGCAAATAGAAAGGCAGAGATGGCCCACGAGGCCATCCTGGGTCTAAGGAACGAGGTCGCAGAGGTACGCAGAGATAATGCTCGCCTCGAGGGTTTGCTTGCGAGTGAAGATAGGACCCAGCAGAGGGAAGATTTCGACGAAGAAGTCCAACAAGAGTTCAGAAGCCAGCCGCAGGGAGAAGCTCCCGCCCCGTCTGGGTCACGAATGCAGGGGGTACGGCAAAGCCAGTCGAGACCTTTCCAAACCAGGGTGGAACGGGCAGAAGACACCATGAAAGCCCTGGGGGTATGCCCCCCGACTGGAAGCAAGAGATGATAGCAGAGTTAGGTAAGAGACTCGGTAACCATCATAGCCAGACCCCCGATGATCTGGCAGAACAAACTGTACGAGGCATCAACCGGACGGCCTTCGCTGATTGGATCCAGATGGAGCCCAGGCTGAGAGACTTCACGACCCCGACCTTCAGGCCGTTCGAGGGGAAAACTGACCCCCTCGACCACATATACCACTTCCAGCAGAAGATGGCCTTAGAGACCAGGGACGAGGATATGACTTGCAAGGTTTTCTCTACAACCCTTGTGGGACCAGCCTTGTTATGGTTCAGCCAACTCCCAGAAAAGTCCATAAACGGGTTCGAAGACTTCTGCAGACTTTTCCTGAGGCAGTATGCAGGTGTCCGAAAATAGCAAAAAACCATGCGAGACCTGGACCGTTTGGAGCAGGCCGCGGATGAATCCCTGTGGGAGTACCTCTCGCATTTCCTTGAGATAATGTCGCTGGTCTATAACACAGACTCGGTCCAAGCCGCAGGATCGTTCGCCTGAAGCCTGCAGCCGGGATCAATGCTATCGGACCATCTCCTTCTAAATCTACCATACGACATGGCGGACGTCCAGGCCAAGTCGGAAGCAGTATTCAGGGTGCTGGAAAGCCGCCAGAAGGCGCCCAAGACCTCTGCCACAGTAACAACGACGCCAATACAACCCCCGGCCCCACAAGGGATGAAGAGGCCCCCACCGAGCCAAGGGCCGGCCCCAAAGCAAGAAGTCCTGGCACAAGACGGTTTGGAGGGAGGTAAGAGGAGGAAGACGACTCGTGATCCTCTGCCCAAGTACGAGCTCAACACGCCGATCAACGTGATATACCTCCAGAACAGAGACAGGGGCATTTTCAAGGACTCGCCCAAATCCGGCGTCCCAGAACATATGAAGAATAGGAGCAGGTACTGCCAGTTCCACAAAGATTTCGGGCACGACACCGTCCACTGCCGCAATCTTTATACTCAGGTCATCTTGGCGATCCACGTTGGCAGGCTGAAGCAGTACGTGAAAACCGATGAAGACCAGCCACGGCAAAATACTGCCAGGGCTGAGAAAGGGAAGCAGGCCCAAGCCTCTGGGTCGGGAGAGCAGACCCTCAGGATAGTGCCGACCATTGTGGGCAAGCCAGAGCCGACCCACGATCAAGAGGAGAAAGAGAAGTGCCTCAAAAGAGCCGAGGGCAGGGCGAAGTGCTTGAAGGGGATGGGAAACTTCGTCAACCACTTGATGTCGGGAGAGGGCCGCGCGTCAGCAAGATCTAACCACGGTACGCCATCCTCACAATGACCCTTTGGTGATCAAGCTGTAGATCGACTCCGCATTGGTTGGACGGGTCTTGGTCAATGGAGGGAGCAGTGTCGATATCCTATTCCTCAACATGTTCGAAAATATGGGTCTGGATAGGAGCGCACTTAGGCCAACCTGCCAACCGCTTTTCACTTTTGACCGCACCAGGGTCTGCCCTTTAGGCATCGTTACCCTTAATGTCTGCGCAGCTGAAAGATGCGTGGACGTGGATTTCATCGTCGTGGACTGCCAGTCTTCCTTCAATGTCATCATGGGAAGGAGATGGATCTATGCCATGCATGGGGTCGCTTCCACCCTCCATCAGGCCTTAAGATGTTAGTCAAAGGACGACACGTACAGGATTGACATCAAGGGGGACCAGGCCTCTGTGAGAAAATGCTTTTCGGCCGCCCTGAGGGGAGCCGACACGAGTGCAAGCACTGCAGCCAGAGACGGATAACAATCAAAGGACCGCCTACCAGCATACACGAGACGAAACGAAGAAGAGTCTGACGGCCCGTAATCCACGATCGAAGAGCTGGTAGCGGTCCCTATGAGAGAGGAAGTACCGGCGAAGGTGATCCTGACCGAAGCCTTATTACCCGAGGAGCAGAAGAATGAAATGTTAGGATTCTTAAAACAGAATGAAGACGTCTTTGCATGGTCCCACGATGATATGCCAGGGATAGACCCCGCACACTCCTGTCACCGACTGAATATAGACCCCCATTTCCCCTCGGTCAGCCAGAAGCCCCGAAGATTCGCACCAGAGAAAAATAGGGCGATCAATAAGGAGGTGGAAAAGCTACTGGAGAGCGGTCTAATCAGGGAATGCATATACCCGCGGTGGGTTTCTAACCTGGTAGTGGTGAAAAAGAAAAATGGAGACGACCGTATCTGCATAGATTTCACCAACCTGAACAAGGCCTGCCCAAAGGATAGTTTTCCTCTGCCAAGAATCGACCAAATGGTAGACGCGACGGTGGGATTCAATAGGATGAGCTTTCTGGATACCTATTCTGGATACAACCAGATTACCCTGTATACGGAAGACCAGATCCACACTGCTTTTATCACAGAGCGAGGTCTGTACTGCTACAAGCGCATGCCGTTTGGCCTGAAGAATGCAGGAGCAACCTACCAAAGATTCATGAATAAGATGTTCGCCAGGCTGTTAGGAAAGACTATGGAGGTCTACATCGACGACATGGTCGTGAAGAGCAGGGAGGATTCAGACCATCTGACGCACCTAGATGAATGCTTTCAGATTCTGAGGCAGCATCAGATGTATTTGAACCCCAAAAAATGTGCATTTGGGGTATCCTCAGGGCAATTCTTAGGACATATGGTGAGCCGGAGGGGTATTGAAGTAAATCCGACCCAGCTGACCTCGATCGCAAACGTGCAGAGGCCCTCATCCATTCGAGAGGTCCAACGCCTGGTCGGGAAAGTAGCCGCTCTGAGCCGATTCGTAGCCAAGATATCTGACCGATGCAAGCCTTTCTTCCAATGCCTGAAGAAAAACTCTACGGCCATCTGGGGGGAGGAACAGGACAAAGCACTGGCAGACCTCAAGCTGTGTCTGAGCCACCCACTTATCCTGGCTTCCCCATCGGAAGGAGAGCGTCTGTACACTTATTTAGTGGTGTCTGAAGTAGCGATCAGTGCCGTACTATTCATCGAGCAAGACGGTAAACAAAAGCCGGTGTTCTATATAAGCCGCATGCTCCTAGATGCCAAAACTCGATACAGTGTGGCAAAGAAGCTGGTCCTCGCTCTGGTCAATGCTAAAAGGAAGCTCCGGCAGTACTTTGAGGCACACTCGGTCACTGTATATACGGATTTCCCCATCTGCCAAATCTTGGCCAAACCGGACCTGTCAGGACGATTGATTAAATGGACCATCGAGCTGGGGGTATATGATATCGAGTATCAGCCTCGGACGGCAAAGAAGGGGCAAGTCATGGCAGATTATCTGGTGGAAATCGAATCCTTTGGCGAGCGGCATGACCTGAATCAGATGTCACAGCTTCACCCCCCTTCAACCTGGACGCTCCACACGGACAGATCCACGAATGCCTCGGGGTCGGGAATCGAGATAGTCTTGCAGACCCCAACGGGCCTCAGGGTTGAGAAAGCACTGAGGCTCGGTTTCCAGGCGACAAACAATGAGGTAGAGTACGAGGCATTGTTGCAAGGCCTCGAGTTGGCACTACATTTTGGGGTAGAGGAAATTACCGTGAAGACCGACTCGCAGTTGATCGTGGGCCAGGTCAGGGGGGACTTTGAGGTAAAAGAGCCGAGGTTGCACAGGTACTTCTCCAAGGTGATGGGGGCAA
>JXTB01000005.1:1297033-1307279 GCA_002914805.1 Parasponia andersonii
GTGCGAAGGGTAAACTGCTGTGCAAAGCCAAAACTTGCCAGCAGACCTCAAAAATACCCGCACTTTGGGACTCACGTCGCTCGTCGACGACCCGAGAAAATGTGCGAAGGGTAAACTGCTGTGCAAAGCCAAAACTTGCCAGCAGACCTCGAAAGTGCCCGCGCTTTGGGACTCACGTCGCTCGTCGACGACCTGAGAAAACGTGCGAAGGGTAAACTGCTGTGCAAAGTCAAAACTTGCCAGCAGACCTCAAAAACGCTCGCACTTTGGAACTCGCGTCGCTCGTCAACGACCCGAGAAAATGTACGAAGGGTAAATTGCTGTGCAAAGCCAAAACTTGCTAGCAGACCTCGAAAATACCTGCACTCTGGGACTCACGTTGCTCGTCGACGACCCGAGAAAACGTGCGAAGGGTAAACTGCTGTGCAAAGCCAAAACTTGCCAGCAGAGCACGAAAGTGCCCGTACTCTGGGACTCACGTCGCTCGTCGATGACCCGAGAAAATGTGCGAAGGGTAAACTGCTGTGCAAAGCCAAAACTTGCCAGCAGACCTCAAAAACACTCGCACTTTGGAATTCGCGTCGCTCGTCGACGACCCGAGAAAATGTGTGAAGAGAAAAATCACTACCCACCAAAAATCTGCCAGCAAACCTCGAAAAACGATCGTACTTTGGGAATCGAATCGAGCAATAAAAAAGAAAACCTGTCGATGACCCGAGAAAACGTACGAAGAGAAAAGGGGGGCATGCAACCAAAAAGCTAGCCAGTGGACCCCTGAAGGAACACTTTAGGCTACACGAAGAGCTAAGGGAAGGCAAAGTCAGAATCCACCCGTTGGAAGTAGACCCTCCCTAAGGAATGTTTTGACTACACGAAAAGTTAAAGGGAAACAGACACTAGCCAAGTAAAGATCTATCTTTGCATGATCAAGATGTGAACAGATTTGGAGTCTACCTGTTGGAAGTAGTCCAGAGATAAATCAAACATGAAAGCAAGAATCAAGGTTAAAGCCTATTTATTATGTCCTAAAAATACAAAGTACATGGGTAATGGCGATGAACACTTAGGAGCCCTACTGGCGAGGTGCAGGTTTAGAGCAGACTCTTAAGGAGACGTCGGAATGATAATGCCCAGTTTGTTCTCGATAAGAGCCAAGCCCGGGCCTCCTCCTCTGCAACGACGGGTCTAAACAATGGTCAACTAAACCCTGGAGCTGGCTCCGAGCACGGTCCCATTTGGGGTCGGAGCTTGCACCCCTATGTCCGAAGCCATTTCGAGTAACCATGACCCCAGGAAGGCTCACTAATAACCCGAAATCAAGTCCTTACAGGCAGTTAAACAAATGGTGGGAGGCAAAAGAAAACAGTCTAAAAATGATGGGGCGTCCTTTATCATTTATTTGAAGGGTTACAATGAACGATTAGCTTTACAAATGTACATAATTGGGGGACCTAGTTACCTCCATCCGAGGAGGCACGGCCGACCCCAGCACTTGGACCGGCTTGGGAGAAGAGTGACGTGGCCAGATCGGATTCATCACTGGATACGACGACCGCACCAGACCCTTCACCGATTGAGACCCCGAGGCTAGGCTGAATGACCGGGGCTACCGGAGTTCAATCTGGCGGACCAGAAGTAGGGATAAGCTCTGCGGCACCGGGAGCAGATGTAGAGGGCCCATCCTTTTCCGCAGCAAGCATCTCCAGCACATCCGATGGGTATGTGATTTTGATCTTGTCCCCGAGCTGCTGCATGTAGTGCTTGATGGAGAGTGGTCCCTCTCGACGCCTTTCTGATCGTCAAATTGGTCTGGCGTCACCACCTCAGCATGGTTTTCAAATTCTCTGTTCTCCCAGCCAGACCTATAACTTTCCGCAGAAAGAACGTCTACCTGCTTCTGGTACCTTGTTTTTAACTTCTCCCCATCCGCCAGTCTATACTTCAGCGCCGCCATTCCGAGTTCCGTCTGCCGCTGTGATAAGTCGACCAATAAAGAATTAATACCAGCGAGGTCCGCGCAATGTTTACGAGATGCCTCCACCTGAGCACCCATCAGATTTTTATGGTCCAGAAAGAGATATCGGTTTACCTCGTGGGACCGATCAAGTCTGTGTTGCAAAGCATGGGCTTCTAGCTTGGCCGCCGCCTCGGCTTTCCTCGCTTCCTTGGCGTCCTCGACAGCCTGATTCTGAGTGATGAAGGCCAGTCCCATCTCTGCCCCCGCACTCTGAAGCTCTTGCTCTTTGATCCTCAGCTCGCCTCGAGCCAACCTGGCAGCTTCTGAATGGGCAAGCCTGTCGGCCTCTACCTGAGCTAATCTCGCCGCTAGCTCCTCGCTCCTGGCTTTCTCAACACTCATGGCATGTGCCACCGCGCTGCTAACCCTCGCTTCTTCAAGGCCCCGATATATGTCAAAATCAGACCTCAATTCGGTGAGGGCGGCCTTGCTGCGCTTGGCCAGCATGGAACGGGATCTCAGCTCTTCGGTCAGACCCTTGACGTGAGCAGAATAGAAAGACCGAATGGCGGACAGCTGCAAATTAAGCAACAAAGGAGGGGGTCGGCAATTATCAAAGATGTTGAAGAAACATAAAAACACCCAAGTGTGATAAACCTGGGCGAGAGTGCGGGTAGTGAGAAGCTCGACATTCTCGGGAGTAAGGGCCTCCAGCTCTGGCTCCGTGGCTGGATCGTCCCTTTGTGCACCATCCACGCCCGGGGAATGCGGCCCCTCCTCGACGGCCATAAGGGCATCCTCTCCATCCGCCGGGCACGACTCTAGAGCAGGAGCGATAGGGACGAAGGAAGACCCAGAGCCGTCAGGGACGCCGCCGAGCACGGAGGGCGGTGGTACACCTCCTCCGGACTGGCCGCCGCGTGTTGACCTTTTCCTTCTTAGAAGGGTCAGCGTCGCCCCATCATCGTCACTATCGGACGAAAGGATGACCCTGCCTGTCTTCTCCGCCCGGCCCTCTTCCTCATTTGACGAGCCGACCTCGCGTTGCCACTTTGTAGGGACCGGAGGAGGGGAGGAGAGTCTGGATTTCAGTCTCGAAACTCCCCTACTGAGCTCGGCGATCTCTCCACCGAGGCTGACGGTGCTCAATTTTGAGCCGGAGTCAGGGGTGGGGGAGATCACTGCTGCAGACCCCCCAGTCGGACCAGGCGTCGTCGCTTCCCCGCGCATGATTAGAAGGGCAGACGGTCCCCCGGGTGGAGATCCGCCGGCGTCGGAGCGGGGAACCGCTGATTCTGCTCCTCCCGTATGCACCATGAGGCACCGGCCAGCGGATGCCTTGGCTTGAGCTTTTGACGCCGCGGCTCTCCCTTTAATGGGAGAGGGACCGGCTGACGGGGGCCCGTCTCAGAGCCTGTGAAAAATAAACAACGAAATTAGTCTACGGTCGCGGCCTAACCCACAAAGATTCAAAGATTTAAAAATAAACTTACCCCTAACCCTTTTGGGGGTGGCGTTTTCTTCCTCGCGGAGCCTGACGCACTCCGCGGCCACAAGCCTCACGGCCTCCTCAAGTTCGTGATTGGACGGTGCTACCAGATCGTTAGTGCCCGCCAGCTGGCTTGAAGCCACAACCTGCCGACTCACCATGGTGATCCGGTCACTTTCGTCCCGGTGAAATCGGTTCAGGGCGGAGGCGTCGAGCCGACTCCTCAGGTGCTTGGTGACGACCCAGGTATCCAAAGGAAAAGGGAGGTACGAGACTATCCTGGGCATCAGCTTCATCGTCAGGGGGTTGAGGACAGCTTGAATGTGCCGAAATTCCCCCAGGGAGCTAAAGATTATGATCCCCTCCAGACTTTCGAGCCGCCCAGCCGACAGGTGTGGCTCAAACCTACTTTCTTCTACTGAGGCTACACAGGGCAAAGTAACATGAGCAATAAAATTAGGAGAGAACTCAGACCCAAAGATCATAGTCTGATATGTACTCTGCAGGAAGACTGAGGGGACTTGGAAATGCTCTCCATTCACCCAAGGGGAGCACCACGCCCCTCAAACGGCATAAAGCCTGGCGTGAGAGTCCCATTGTTTGTCTGATCGCGGTAGCCCCCAAAAGATGTGGCGCCCAGGCAGCGGCTGGAGATAAAAGGTGAGGTAGGAACCCTTCTTGGGAATGAGAACGAGTTTATAATCATAGAAGACCACCTCCAGGTCGATATGCATGTTATAGATAACTGACAGGGCAGAGTGCCCCATCAGAATCATAATCCCGTTTGCATTCAGTTGCATCGGATGGATTCCCGTCAAGGCAAAAAATTGATGGATTAGAGGGGGAAGAGGGAATCGCAGGCAGTCCAGATGCTTCCTGCCCAAGAAGATGGAACCCTCAGGGGACGCAGGGGCGAAGGTACCAGTTTGTGGGACCTTTAACTCGTTGAAGCGTCACTCCTCTAGGGAGGCAGAGCTGCCTCCTCAATGAGTCTAATTCTGAATCCGTAACAGATTGCAATTCCTGATTTTGATTCGAAGCCATTGTTCCGAAAAATGACTGGAAGAGTAAGAGTCTTTAGAAAAGAAGGAAGCAGAAACCTTGAGGTGTTGTGAGATTAGGGTGATTGAAAATTTTGGTAAAACGGCAAATAAACACAGTTGCGGTTTTTAAAGGGGAAAAGCCGAAAAGTTTTTCTGGAAGAGGAGAGAATAAAAGAAACCGAACAGTCAGAACTTCAAAATTCAAATAGATTTCGTGATGAGGGATGGCGTATCTCCGTATCGGGAAAAGGGAACCACGTGCGTCCCTTAGATTGGAGAAGCGAAGAGACGGTTTCCCCACTTGATAGACACGAATCCATCAAGTAGGGAAATGGGGGCAGTTGTGGGACCCGTTCCCGAACCTTATGCCACGACGAAGGCCACGCGGATCGCACGTGATCTCACCATCGGCCATTGGGCCATCCGAGGTTAGGGCCGAATCCATCACTGACCCCAGACAGTCCGGCCCAGTTAGACCCTAACCTCGATAGCTGGGGGTCAGAGGCCCCAAGGGTCTGCTATCTGGGAACAGCGGCCCTTATCTCAACAGTCGGAAGGGTCAGAAGCCCCAAGGTCAGACTGAATATAATGGAAAGCAACCCACGGCTCCAGATCCAGACAGAGCATTTAATGCTATCCTGGGTAGGTGTGTGTGCCAGGGATAAGCCGTCCTGACAGAACGGCAATTTGCCCAAATCTTACTCCTGACAGATTGAAGCCGTAGGAGGTGGCGAAAATCAGGCCACGGTAGCACAGAGGAAATGACAGAAATCTCGGCCCGTGACCGTTGAAAAAGATCTTGAGGTGAAAGATACTCATTCTGGAGATTGAGAACCATGCGATTCATTATCTCAGGACTACATATAAAAAAGCCATGTGTTCCCGAGAGGGGCATGTACACAAAAAAGTCTAAAAAACAAAAAAGAAGATAGACATATATTCACACAGAAATATTTTCCTTACTACAAAACACAGACAAATCACTGACTTAAGTATCGGAGAGTCTTTGTAGGAAGCCACCCCCGCCTCTCCGATCTTACTTGGAGTTCAGAGAGCTTTGAGACAGCAAGGACACGTAGACAGTTGAAGAGTACAGCGTCAGCAGTTCGAGACACGTGGACGACTGGTGAGAAACCGCTCCAACAATTATTATCTTTTTGTATGATTGAATTTAAGAAATGATGCTCAAGTGTGAGTAGATTACGATGATGCGGAATTATCAGCTAGCAACTTTACTGTCTGAAATTCTGTCCTCGCCTATGAAATTCACAAATGTCTCCATGTTTGTTCACATATATATTCATCTTTTTGTTTGTGTATATTTATGTTGGGAGCTTCTACGATACTGCGCTGTTTTTTGGAGTATTGATACCCGTAATTTTTTGAACGGTCGCATATGGGTCCAATGGATGAGATTAGATTTAAGATATCTTGATTTTATGGACCATGACACAGCAGATAAAAACAAGTGAGGATGGCTGTAAATCAAGTTACCAAACGGCGTTAGAAGAAACACAATAGAGGGTTTGAAAAAAAAAAAAAAAAACACCCGAAAATCGTGATTAGGTTCAATCTTCTTCTCCTCTTTCGAAATGGGATCAACAGCAGGAGCTTCTGAAAATTGGGGCTATTGCAGCTGACAGAGCTTTTTCTTCGGCTAATCATTGAAATTTTCCTTGTGGTCGCCGGAGAAGCAAGTTTCTTGCTTGTTGTTAGCCATCTCATTCTCCTTGTTGTTATTTGAAGTACTGGGTTTTGCTTGATGTTGTCGCTTTTGGGCCGTAAAGACAACCTAGGCCCTCCTCCTCCTTCGCTGCTGCTATGATTGTGGTGATGGTCATGGTAGTTTATAGTGCAACAGTTTGATCTTTTCTTCTTTTCTTTTATATGTTTCAGTTGAATGCGGCCCTTTTGACTTGGAAATCGAAAAGAAGAGAGCCATAACCAGTCTGGAAAGAAACCCACCATTTACACGCTCTTCCTTTCTTCATTTAAATATTGTCTACACCACCCTCGTCTTTGTGGGCCTCATTTTCACCTAGCACCCAATCAGAATAAAAGAAATTGAGAGTATCTATACTCCCAAATATTAAGGGAGTATTGTAGAACCCCCCATTTATGTTACATATTTTGACCAGTTAATAAGGCCTTTCACAAAAAACGATTTCTTTCTTTTATTGAATCCGGCAATTAAGGAATTCAAGATTGTTCCTAATGCTTATAAAGTTGTTAACGTCAAGTCCACGGATGAAGATGAGGATGGTCCCTATAAAGTTATAAAGCAACCAATACAAGATTGTTAGTAAACTATCGTAACAAGATTAAGAAAATATCTTTAAAAAATTTGAAAACCATAAATTTCTACTTGTTTGTTATTCCACAACCATAGATGTAGAGTCTTGTAGCGCTTTGTTATGTGCAAGTACTTAAACTAGGGGTGTTCGTCAAAATTATATCCACATATATCATTGGTTTTTCAGTCTTTTTACAACAACAAAAAATAATAATAGAAAAATTTTTAGTTCAAGGGATGACAAATTAAATCACCTCTACAATTTTTAAAAGAAAAAAAAATCATGCATGAGCTTAAATGATTGAAACAAAGTTAAACGAGGTTTTCTGGTCCCGAATAGTAGAGGGTTAAAAACAATCTATATATTGCTGCTTATTTCAATATTAGGTCCATATTTTTGGAGTTATTATTAAAAGAGCCAACGTGGTGTTGCTACCAATATTATGCATGAACTTTAATTGACCTTCATAGATATTGTCAATCATTTGTGTTACTACATGCACATATCGAAATGCTTATTAAAATTTAATGTGTCATTTTAACTTATGCTTTCTACTTATATCGAAATAAAACATAGCTCAAAGTATTTATACGTGTTGAACCAAAAAGCAACATTGTAAAAGTTCCAGGCTTTGTAGCACTGTAATGCAATGTTCTAAATTGTCCTCAATTAAATTCATGTGGGAAAACGGCCTAATCAACAAACAAGAGTCCAAAACCTCGACTATGCGATATCATTACAAAGAGGAAAAAGTTCACAACAAAATCTTCAAGTACTCCCCACCATATAAAACTACTCTATCTGGCAACATTGCAATTGAAAATGCCATAACCTTGATTACATTAAACTCTTAAACTGGGTAGTACCAATCTCATACATAAGTTTGTGTATCAAATTGAGGGGCAAACAGAATAAAATCACAAAAGTAATTCAAATTCAGCAATGAAAGGTTTGGCAAACACTCAATGTTTCTTTCAGGCATTTTGTCAAACACTTTGCTTGCACCAATAATCAAGCCTACCCATCAACCATAAATTCACAAAAATAAACAAGGACCCAAACCCAAAACAGCAACAGAGAGTAAGAACATGTAGTGACCATTTCTCCTCCAGAATCTAACAATACTCATAATTTTGGAGTGCTTATAGTCATAGAAAGCCATGTTTGTTGCCTTTGAAGTTCACCGGCAATAACGACCATGACAGCGGCCAAATACTGTGATGTTGACGGCAAGCAAAAGGGCAAATATGAGCCTTGAATCCTTAAGACCAAAGTCGATTTGTTTTTTGTTCCCTGAGCAGAGGAGTTTTCTTTTTTTAAGGCCAAAGTATGCGTTCTTTTTAAAACAATAAATAAATAAATTAAGGCGGCGTGTTTTAGGTCGGGGCAGGTTTTACCCCCCCCCCCCCGACCCGCTTGACTTCAGTGCGGGGCGGTTCTCGGCCTACACCATGCCCCGATTGATTCGGGGCAACTCCCCCCCATCGGGTTATTTTGCCATTCCTACCGGCGGCAGCTCGAGACAGCCGAATCGTCGAAAATCTGGTGTGGTAGCAGTGGGGCCCGCTCCCGAACCTTGTACCACGAGAAAGGCCACGTGGATCACACGTGATCTCACCATCGGCCTTTGGGGCCGTCCGAGCTTAGGGCTGAACCAATCACTGATCCCAGACAGTCAGGCCAGTCAGACCCTAACCACGACAGCTGGCGGTCAGAAGCCCCAAGGGTCTGCTATCTGGGAACAGCAGCCCTTACCTCAACAGTCGGAGGGGTCAGAAGCCCCAAGGTCCCCATCACTGACCCCAGACGGTCCAGCCAATCAGACCCCAACCACGACAGCTGGGGTCAGAGGCCCCAAGGGTTTGCTATCTGGGAGCAGCGGCCCTTACCCCAACAGTCGGAGGGGTCAGAAGCCCCAAGGTCCCCATCACTGACCCCAGACGGTCCAGCCAGTCAGACCCCAGCCACGACAACTGGGGGTCAGAGGCCCCAAGGGTCCGCTATCGAGGAACGGCGGCCCTTACCTCAACAGTCGGAGTGGTCAGAAGCCCCAAGGGTCTTCAGACTGGATACAATGGAAAGCAACCCCACGGCCCCAGACCCGGACAGAGCATTTAATGCGTTCCTGGGTAGGTGTGTGCGCAGGGACAAGTCGTCCTGACAGAACGGCGATTTACCCAAATCTTACTCCTGACAGATTGAAGCCGTAGGAGGCGTCGAAAATCAGGCTACGGTAGTACAGAAGAGATCACAGAAATCTCGGCCCGTCACGGTTAAAAAAGATCTTGAGGTGAAAGGTACTCATTATTTTTCCAGAGATAAAAAACCATGCTGTTTACTATCTCAGGACTACATATATTGAAGCCATGCATTCCTGAGAGGGACATGTATTCACAACAAAACTAATATATATAAAACAGTCTGTGAACAAAAAAGAAAACAGGCAGAGATCCATAGAGAGATAGACATTGATACTGAAACATTTCTCCTTGCTACTAAACAAAAAAGATAAACCACTGACTTAAGCATCGGAGAATCTTTGCAGGTAGCCACCCCCGCCTCTCTGATCTTGCTTGGAGTTCAGAGAGTTTGGAGACAGCAAGGACACGTGGACAGTTGGAGAATCCAGCATCAGTAATTCGAGACACATGGACGGCTGGCGAGAAACCACTCCAACAGTTTGGTGCCGTCTGTGGGAAATAGGTTGAGCGTGGAAAAGAGAGTGAGAAACTCGCAACCGCACCCTCCCCGAACAAAAAAGCCATACAACGTCTGATGGCACCTTCAAGAATGAAGACCAAGAGCACCCGTCCTGAGGCCGAAGGAAGCTCCCGAGAGGAACGACCGGATCTGGGACAGAAGCTGGATCAGATGCTTGCCGCCCTGGCAGAAGCAAACAGAAAGGCAGAGATGGCCCACGAGGCCGTCCTGGGTCTAAGGGACGAGGTCACAGAGGTACACAGAGATAATGCTCGCCTCGAGGGTTTGCTGGCCAGTGAAGATAGGACCCAGCGGAGGGAAGATTTCGACGAAGAAGTCCAGCAAGAGTTCGGAAGCCAACCGCGGGGAGAGGCTTCCGCTCCGTCTGGGTCACGAATGCAGGGGGTAAGGCAAAGACAGTCAAGACCTTTCCAAACTAGGGGGGCAGTGGGCGGAAGACACCATGAGAGCCCTGGGGGTACGCCTCCTGACTGGAAGCAGGAAATGATGGCAGAGTTGGGAAAGAGACTCGGTAACCATCATAGTCAGACCCCCGACGATCTGGCAGAACAACCCGTGTGAGACATCAACCGGACGGCCTTCGCTGACTGGATCCAGATGGAACCAAGACCGAGAGACTTCACGACCCTGACCTTCAGGCCGTTCGAGGGGAAAACTGACCCCCTCGACCACATATACCACTTCCAGCAGAAGATGGCTTTAGAGACCAGGGACGAGGCTGTAACTTGCAAGGTTTTCTCTA
>JXTB01000005.1:1310807-1345878 GCA_002914805.1 Parasponia andersonii
AAAAGCCCGCTTTGCCAATTTCAATATCGAGCCGATCCCCAGGGAGAAGAACCAGAGGGCTGACGGGCTAGCTAAGAATGCATCAATCGGGGGTACCGCTGAAAGCATAGAGGTTCTTTTAGATAGCGGAGGTATGACAGACCCCCCGCAGACCCCTGCGCACCACGTGTTCGCAGCTAGCGCCGCTGACGAAGGGTGGATGAGGCCCATCACGCAATATCTGACATTGGGGAACCTGCCCGCAGACCCCTGGGAAGCAAGGTCAGTCAGACTAAAAGCTGCCAGGTACTCAATGGTGGGTGAACAGTTATACAGGAGGTCGACAATGGGTCCGATGCTACGATGCATAGGCCCCGTCGAAGCACAAAAATTGATGGAGGAGATCCACGAGGGAGTATGTGGCAACCACTCGGGCGGGCGCAGCCTCGCCCACAAGGCTCTAACGGCCGGATACTTTTGGCCATACATGATGATGGAGGCAACCAAATTCGTAAAAAAATGTGACAAATGCCAGAGGTTCGCTCCGATGAAACGTCAACCCGCTGAGATCCTCCATTCAAACATAACTCCCTGGCCGTTTGCTAAATGGGGTCTGGATATTGTCGGAGAGCTCCCCAGAAGTCCAGGAGGAAAGAGATACGTCTTGCTGGCCACGGACTATTTCACCAAATGGGTAGAGGCCGAAGCTTACACGACAGTTAATATGAGAGACACAATTAACTTCATCTGGAAGAGCATAATCTGCCGATTCGGAATCCCGAAGGAGATACATGCCGACCATGGCAAACAGTTCCAAAATGCCAAGCTTAAGGAGTTGTGCGAGCTATATGATATAAGGCTCAGTTTTTCTTCCGTAAACTACCCTCAAGGGAACGGTCAGGCAGAAGCAACGAACAAAGCCATATTCAACAACATCAAGAAGAACTTGCAGGAGGCTAGAGGCAAGTGGTTAGAAGAACTGCCAGCCGTTGTGTGGGCCCATCGAACCACAGAGCGGAGGTCTACTGGGAGAACGCCCTTTACCATGGTCTACAGATCAGAGGCTGTAATCCCGACCGAGGTCGGCCTCTCGACCCTCCGTTCCGAAGTGGTAAAGGATCCCCCCCTGAGCCATAACACAGACCTCCTAGAGGAAACAAGAAACATAGCCTTGGTCCACCTGGCTTCATACCACCAATAAGCGAGGTCTTACTACACTAAAAAGGTCAGTCCCCGGCGATTCGGCGTTGGGGATTGGGTCCTAAAAGCCAGAATAGGGAATTCCTCGAAGCTGGACTCCAATTGGATTGGACCCTACGAGGTAATCAAAGCGCTCGACAACGGTGCATATATCTTAAAGGAACTCAAAACGGGGAAAAATGTGTCGAACACGTGGAATGCTCAGCACTTAAAAAAAATATTATATGTAAGGCACACATATATAATGTAAGGCCATGTGAGTATTTATATTATTGAAAAGTTTAAATCCAAAATAGGATAAGTTCCTATTTGCCTTACGAACTCACCTTTTGAACTGCTACAGAAGAAAAGGTCTGCCCGCGGAGGCAGACCCAACGTTTTGTGTAGCTGCAGAAAAGGCAGTCAGCCCATACAGGGCAGACCATACGTCTTATACTGATACGGAAAGGGTCTGCCAACAGGGGCAGACCCAATGTTTAATGCTAACTACGTGCGAAGAGTGGGCTGCTGTGCAAAGCCAAAACTTGCCAGCAGATCTCGAAAACGCTCACACTCTGGGACTCACGTCGCCCGTCGACGACCCGAGAAAATGTGCGAAGAGTGAGCTGCTGTGCAAAGCCAAAACTTGCCAGCAGACCTCAAAAACGCTCGCACTCTGGGACTCACGTCGCCCGTCGACAACCTGAGAAAATGTGCGAAGAGTGAGCTACTGTGCAAAGCCAAAACTTGCCAGCAGACCTCGAAAACGCTCGCACTCTGGGACTCATGTCGCCCGTCGATGACCTGAGAAAATGTGCGAAGAGTGAGCTGCTGTGCAAAGCCAAAACTTGCCAGCNNNNGAGAAAATGTGCGAAGAGTGAGCTGCTGTGCAAAGCCAAAACTTGCCAGTAGACCTCGAAAGTGCTCGCACTCTGGGACTCACGTCGCTCATCGATGACCCGAGAGAACGTGTGAGGAATGAGCAGCTGTGCAAAGCCAAAACTTGCCAGCAGATCTCGAAAGTGCTGCGAAAGGTAAACTGCTGTGCAACAAAAAAAAAACTAGCCAGTGAACCCCCGAACGAACACTTTAGGCTACGCGGAGAGCTAAGGGAAGGCAAAGTCAGAGTCCACCCTTTGGAAGTAGACCCTCCCCTAGGTAACGTTTTAACTACACAAAAAGTTAAAAGGACACAGACGCTGGCCAAGAAAGGATCTATCTTTGCGTGATCAAGATGTGAGCAGATTTGGAGTCTACCCGTTGGAAGTAGTCCAGAGACAGATCAAACATAAATGCAAAAATCAAAGGTTGAAGCCTATTTATTATGTCCTATGAATACAAAGTACATGGATAATGGCGATGACCACTCAGGAGCCCTACTGGCGAGGCGCAGGTTTAGAGCGGACTCTTAAGGAGACGTCGGAATGATAATGCCCAATTTGTTCTCGATAAGAGCCAAGCCCGGGCCTCCTTCTCTACAACGACGGGTCTAAGCAATGGTCAACTAAACCCTGGAGCTGGTTCCGAGCACGGTCCCATTTGGGGTCGGAGAAGTCTAGCCACACGCGGGGATCAAACTCTGCCAAAACAAGTTATAGCGAAGGTTACAGTTCTGCAAAACAGAGTGAACCAAAGCCTACATCCCTATGTCCGAAGACGTTCTGAGTAACCATGACCCCAGGAAAGCTCACTAATAACCCGAAATCATGTCCTTACAGTCAGTTCAACAAATGGTGGAACGCAAAAGAAAACAGTCTAAAAATGACAGAGCGTCCATTGTCATTTATTTAAAGGGTTACAACAAACAGTTAGCTTTACAAATGTACATGCTTTGGAGGAGGGACCTAGTTACTTTACAAATGTACATAAATTGGGGGGGGGAAGCCTAGTTACCTCCATCCGAGGAGGGGCGGCCGACCCCAGCACTCGGACCGGCTTCGGAGAAGGGTGGCGTGGCCGGATTGGATTCGTCACTAGATACGACGACCGCGCTAAACCCTTCACCGACTGAGACCCCAGGGCTAGGCTGAATGACCGGGGCTTCCGGAGTTCGATCTGGCGGACCAGAGGCAGGGATAAACTCCGTAGCACCACGAGCAGACGTAGAGGGCCCATCCTTTTCTGCAGCAAGCATCTCCAGGACATCTGATGGGTATATAATTTTGATCTCGTCCTCGAGCTGCTGCATGTAGTGCTTAATAGAGTAGTGGTCCCTCTCGACGCCTTTCTGATCGTCAAATTGGTCTGGTGTCACCCCCTCGGCATGGTTTTCAAATTCTTTGTTCTCCCAGCCAGACCTATAACATTCCGCAGAAAGAACGTCCACCTGCTTCTGGTACCTTATTTTGAACTTCTCCGTATCCGCCAGTCTGTCCTTCAGCACCGCCAGTCTGAGCTCCGCCTGCCGCTGCGATAAGTCCACCAACAAAGAATTAATACCAGCAAGGTCCGTGCAGTGTTTACAAGATGTCTCCACCTGAGCACCCATCAGATTTTTATGGTCCAGAAAAATATGTCGGTTTACCTCGTGGGACCGATCGAGCCTGCGTTGTAGAGCACGGGCTTCTAGCTTGGCCGCCGCCTCGGCCTTCCTCGCTTCCTTGGCATCCTCGACAGCCTGGTCCCGAGCGATGAAGGCCAGTCCCATCTCTGCTCCCGTGCTCTGAAGCTCTTGCTCTTTAATCCTCAGCTCGCCTTGAGCCAACCTGGCAGCTTTGGATTGAGCAAGCAAGTCGGCCTCCATCTGAGCTAATCACACCGCTAGCTCCTCGCTCCTGGCTTTTTCGGCACTAATGGCGTGCGCCACCGCGCTGCTAATCCTCGCTTCTTCGAGGCCCCGGTAAACATCGAAATCAGACCTCAAATTGGTAAGGGCGGCCATGCTGCGCTCGGCTTATGCAGAACGGGAGCTCAGCTCTTCGGTTAGACCCTTGACACGGGCAGAGTAGAAAGACCGGATGGCGGACAGCTACAAATTAAGCAACAAAAGAGGGGGTCGGCAGCTGCCAAAGATATTGAAGAAACGTAAAAAACACCCAAGTGTGGCAAACCTGTGCAAGAGTGCGGGTAGTGAGAAGCTCAACATTCTCCGGAGTGAGGACCTCCAGCTCGGGCTCCGTGGCCAGATCATTCCTTTGCGCACCATCCGCACCTGGAGAATGCGGCCCCTCCTCAACGGCCATAAGGGTATCCTTCCCGTCTGCCGGGCATGCCTCCGGAGCAGAAGCGATAATGGCAGAGGAAGACTCGGGACCATCAGGGGTGCCGCCAAGAACGGGAGGAGGAGTTACACCTCCTCTGGTCTGGCCGCCGCGCGTCGACCTCTTCCTCCTGAGAAGGGTCAGCGTCGCTCCATCATTGTCACTATCGAACGAAAGGACGACCTTGCCCCTCTTCCCCGCCCGGCTCTCTTCTTCATTTGACGAGCCGACCTCGCGTTGCCACTTTGCAGGGACCGGAAGAGGAGAGGAGAGTCTGGATCCTTGGGCTGACCCCCAGCTGTCGTGGCTGGGGTCTGACTGGCTGGACCGTCTGGGGTCAGTGAAGGGGACCTTGGGGCTTCTGACCCCTCCGACTGTTAGGGTAAGGGCCGCTGCTCCCAGATAGCAGACCTTTGGGGCTTCTGACCCCAGCTGTCGTGGTTGGGGTCTGACTGGCTGGATCGTCTGGGGTCAGTGATGGGGACCTTAGGGCTTCTGACCCCTCCGACTGTTGAGGTAAGGGCTACTGTTCCCAGATAGCAGACCCTTGGGGCTTCTGATCGCCAGCTGTCGTGGTTGGGGTCTGACTGACCTGACTGTCTGGGATCAGTGACGGGTTCAGTCCTAAGCTCGGACGGCCCCAAAGGCCGATGGTGAGATCCCGTGCGATCCACGTGGCCTTTCTCATGGTACAAGGTTCAGGAGCGGGCCCCACAACTGCCCCCATTTCCCTATTTGATAGATTCGTATCTATCAAGTGGGGAAACCGTCTCTTCGCTTCTCCAACCTGAGGGAAGCACATGGCTCCCTTTTCCCGATGCGGTGATACGCCATCTCTCATCACGAGATCTGTTTGAAATTTCAAATTTTGACTGTTCGGTTTCTTTTATTCTTTCCTCTTCCAGAAAAACTTTTCGGCTTCCTTCCTTTTAATAGCCGCAACTGTGTCTATCTACCATTTTACCAAAATTTTCAATCGCCCCAATCTCTCAACACCCCAAGATTTCTGCTTCCTTCTCTTCCAAAAACTTTCACTCTCCCAGTCATCTTTCGGAACAATGGCTTCGAATCAAGCTCAGGAATTGCAATCTGTTACGGACTCAGAATTAGACTCACTGAGGAGGCAGCTCTGTTTCCCCAGAGGAGTGATGCTTCAATGAGTCAAAGGTCCTGCAGACTGGTACCTTCGGCCCTGCGCCCCCGAGGGTTCCATCGTTTTGGGCAGGAAGCACCTGGATTGCCTGCGATTCCCTCTTCCCCCTCTAGTCCATCAATTTTTTACCCTGACGGGAATCCACCCGATGCAACTGAATGCCAACGGGATTATGATTCTGATGGGGCTCTCTGCCCTGTCAGTTATCTACAACACGCACATCGACCTGGAGGTGGTCTTCTACACTTACAAACTTGTTCTCATTCCTAAGAAGGGCTCCTACCCCACCTTCTATCTCCAGCCGTTGCCTGGGCGTCACATCTTTTGGGGGTTGCCGCGGTCAGATAAACAATGGGACTCTCACGCCAGGCTTTATGCCGTTGGAGGGGCGTGGTGCTCCCCTTGGGTGAATGGAGAACATTTCCAAGTTCCCTCAGTCTTCCTGCAGAGTAAGCATCGGACTATGATCTTTCGGTCTGAATTCCCTCATGATTTTATTGCTCATATTACTTTGCCTTGTGCAGCCTCAGCGGAAGAAAGCAGGTTCGAGCTGCACCTGTCGGCTGGGCGGCTTAAAAGTCTGGAGGGGATCATTATCTTCAGTTCCCCGGGGGAATGCCGGCACATTCAAGCCGTCCTCAACCCCCTGATGATGAACCTGATGCCCAGGATGGTCTCATACCTCCCCTTTCCTTTGGATACCTGGGTCGTCACCAAGCACCTGAGGAATCGGCTCGACGCCTCTGTCCTGAACCGATTTCGCAGGGAAGAAAGTGATCGGATCACCATGGTGAGTCGGCAGGTTGCGGCCTCAAGCCAGCTGGCGGGCGCCAACGATCTGGTAGCACCGTCAAACCACGAACTCGAGGAGGCCGTGAGGCTGGTGGCTGCGGAGTGCGTCAAGCTTCGCGTGGAGGAAAACGCCACCCCCAAAAGGGTTAGGGGTAAGTTTATTTTTAAATCTTTGAATCCTTGTGGGTCGGGCCGTGATCGCAGACTAACTTCATCGTCTATTGTCCACAGGTTCTGAGACGGGCCTATCTGCTGGCCCTTCCCCCATCAAAGGGAAAATCGCGGCATCAAAAACTCAAGTTAAGACGTTCGCTGGCCGGCGCCTCGTGGTGCATGCGGGGGGAGTAGAATCAGCGGCCCCCCATCCCGAAGCCGGCGGGTGTCCAGCCCGGGGGCCGCCCTCCCTTCTGATCATACGCGGGGAAGCGGCGACGCCTAGTTCGATCGGGGGGGTCTGCAGCAGTGATCTCCCCCACCCCTGACTCCGGCTCGAAATCGAGTGCCGCTGGCTCGGTGGAGAGATTGCCGAGCTCAGTGGGCTATCGGGGAACGGCGGCCCTTACCTCAATAGTCGGAGTGGTCAGAAGCCCCAAGGGTCTTCAGACTGGATACAATAGAAAGCAACCCCACGGCCCCAGACCCGGACAGAGCATTTAATGCGTTCCTGGGTAGGTGTGTGCGCAGGGACAAGCCGTCCTGACAGAACGGCGATTTACCCAAATCTTATCCTGACAGATTAAAGCCGTAGGAGGCGGCGAAAATTAGGCTACGGTAGCATAGAAGAGATCACAGAAATCTCAGCCCGTCACGGTTAAAAAAGATCTTGAGGTGAAAGGTATTCATTATTTTTCCAGAGATAGAGAACCATGCTGTTCACTATCTCAGGACTACATATATTGAAGCCATGCATTCTCGAGAGGGACATGTACGCACAACAAAACTAATATATATAAAACAGTCTGTGAACAAAAAAGAAAACATGCACAGATCCATAGAGAGATAGACATTGATACTGAAACATTTCTCCTTACTACCAAACAAAAAAGATAAACCACTGACTTAAGTATCGGAGAATCTTTGCAGGTAGCCACCCCCGCCTCTCCGATCTTGCTTAGAGTTCAGAGAGTTTGGAGACAGCAAGGACACGTGGACAGTTGGAGAATCCAGCGTCAGCAATTCGAGACACGCGGACGGCTGGTGAGAAACCTCTCCAACAGTAGTGTTGGTTTCGCGAGCTTCTCTTTCACTATCCTCGGCGTTGCAGGCCATCCCACCAACGGAGATGGCTTTGTCCGGTCAAGCTGAGGCGGCCGGCAGGGTCCATCGTCGGTGGCGGAGCTCTGTCACTTGTCATCGGCTGAAGAACAGAGAGAGAGAGCGAGAGAGTGCGCTGCGCGAGAGGAAGAAAAGGGAATTATGGATTCTGGGTTTTGGGGGAAAATTGCCAAATGGCAGATCTTTAATCGGCCTTTGCCCTTTTTAAAATCGTATAATGGCCCTTATCGTTAACCTTTTAATCGGGGACTTAATTGGAAGTTCCCGAAATCACAAATTGACCCACGTGTTCGAAATTGTTCACAGTTATTCCATTTTTCCAGGTCAATTTTTAACTCAAAAATAAACCCTATTTGAATTGAAATTATCACGTTGTCCTTAATTAATTTATGGGATTTCACAAATATAACCCCCAATAAAGCTTTTCTATTGGAATTGTAAGGGTTAGCAAAAGCATTTTTTCGTTCATTAAAAAACGACTTTCCTTGCCTAGCATAACCATGGGTGGAGTTAAATATTTTAAAGGTCATAAAAAAAATGACCAAGTTTTGAGCCGGCTAGTAGATGTTTATTTTTTAAATATTATAAGAAAATGTTTGATTTATCATTATATTATATATATCAAGGGTCAAATATGATATACATAAATTATGTAGAACATAATGATACATTGAATATTTTGTTATAATACTTGAAAAATATACATTTATTAAGGGGCTCAAAATTTGATCAGTTGCATAATTAGATATATCAAGTAATTTGCAAATGATATTAAATGAAGCGTTTAAAAAAAAAAGAACTATTTTGCTTTAAAAAAAATAGATATGTATTAAATGAAGTGTTTCAAAAAAAAAGAACATACATTCAAATTTTTTATTATAGTTTAATTAAAAAATGACATTCTAAACATGCTTAAATTAGTACTTATGATATTTTAAAGATCATAAGAGATGTCACTATATTTATTGTATTATTTTATATTTTGATGATATTATTCGACTTTTTCTATAGGAGGCATTTTGAAACGTAAATACTAATTAATTGAAAACTATTATTATCAAAATAATCTTATTATATATTTATTTTAAAGAAAATCAAGTGTATTACCATATGATACCGAAACAGGAGTATAAGAAATGGCAATATACATATTTATTTTAAAGAAAATTATACCACATGCCCTTTTTTAAAGCTCTGTGTTAATGAATATCTCATTTTCATTTTATTGATAAAAATATCTCTTTTTAAGATTTAATGATTATACTTTATCATTATACCTTCATGTAACTTAATTTGATATAATCATGTATATAATTAATTTACTAATATATAACTAATTAACCATAATATATAATTCATTTACCGATGTATATTTTTTATTTAATATAATTTGCTATAATTTATTATTAATTTATTTTCTAGTATATATAATTTATATACTATAATATATAATTAATTTCTTATAGCATATAATTAGTTTGTGGGTGTATTGAATTTATTTAACATTGAGTTAGCCAATGTATATAACTCATTCGTACACTTATTTACCGTTGACAAACAATGATAGACAACTAATTTACTACTGATATAGCATCATAACTATTATCTTAATTACGTACTTTCTAAGCTACTCCTCTGTGATTATTTTCATCAGTGTCTCGTTCATTTTGCATCCGTCATTAAGAAATCCAATATATTCAGCAGACTGAATAATAAAAATAAAAATATATAATTAAGTTCAAAGAAACAATTTATTAGTATTTAAGAATCGGTCGTTAATTAATGTTGAAGCTCGTGACATATGAGATAGATGGTATCTATAAATAAAATATTCAAATGGCTAATTTAAAGTAGCAGAGTAGTGATGGTGTCATGTCGAAGAAAGTTTGGAGCTGGCCTAGAGTTGAAGCTTTCATCGACAGATTGTTGTCGAACTGGTATGGAGTTTCGCATAGATCATATCCAAATCACTCTGCTTCAGAGGCTTCCCACGGTAAGAAAGGTCAACAAAGCAGCAAGCGAGGTCATAGCTCTCGATGATGGTGACCATCGTAGACAGAATCAAGCCATTGATTTGGGCTCTCCCTTGAATCGCAATTTTCTAAAGCAATATGGCCAGAGTTCGACTCCTCGAGTTTGTTCCGAATCGATTGCTATTTTGTGGAGAAGACCTCGAGCATTCATATTGATTGATATTAAAATTCAATGACAATTAGGCATGGGTTCTTGATCTATACTCAAACTATTTTATTCAGAATAACTTCCCTTATATTTTATCCATCAAATTTAAAATTTTATATTTTATAATTTTCTAACACATATTGATAAAATTAACAATTTTCTAATCACATATTGATAAGAGTTTCACCGTTCATAAAGGTTTAACAAAACTTATAAATTTATCTTAGCTAACTAATTTACCTTGTTGTTAGTCATGGGACCTATAATGTGTTTCTTTCTTTATGAGATCTCTTAAGAGGTAGAAAAGTAATAAGAACAGAAAAAGAGAGAGAGGAGTGATTATGAGACTACGGTGAGCAATCAGTAAAGAGATGAGATGAAGCTATAGTGGGGAGTGGCAAGTCTCATGTGTACGAAAGAAAATAATGAGAGGGACGGTGAGGGACTTAAAAGTGTTTAAAGTAGGCGTGGATCTATCTTTTGGGGATCTATAATCCAATTTTACACATATTTGCTTTGTCTATCTAATTTGTGTTAGTTTTTAAATTTTTTAATTACAAATTATTATTAAATTTCTGATAAAAAATACATACGAAGAATATGCTATCACTTTTAAACGTGTATTTAATGTGAAATAAATTAAATAAAAGGACTTAAAGAGAATAAAAGATATACTATTTATATTTTTTAGGACTCTTGAAGCTATAAACTTAGGGAAAATTTTTCTGTAATTGTTCATTTTTATGTTTAATATTCCCAAATTAACTTTCAATTATAATTTCAAATATTATATATATATATATATTATGTGTCTTATATGTGTTTTTGGTAAAAAATTTAACGACATGTTAAAACTTAGATAATTTAGGGACCAAATTATTTCAAATTAAAAAGTTTAAGAACTTATTTGCTACAATTAGAATTTTAAGGACCAAATTGCCACAAGTTAGCTATCAAGGACCATTTGTACCATTAACCTTTAATTAAAAGTACGTAAAATATAAGTTTTAAATATATTGATGCTGCAAAAAGTAGACATTTATGAAACTATTATTAATGAATAAATGGCACATATAATCTCTGAAGTATCCAATTTGAAGCAATTTGAACATTAAAGTTTTAATTGTAGTAATTAAATCCTTAAATTTTCCGATGTATAACAATTTTGTTTCTAGATTGTTTAAATTACAATATACTGTTAAATTTTTGACCAAAATTATAGGTGAGGAGCAGTTATGGCATTGAAAGTATACTTAAAAAGTAATTTGAGAATTTTAAACATAAAAATTAATAATGACAGAAAAGTTTTCTATAAATGTGGAATTCCAAGAACTCTAAAAAATGCAAAGAATGCACATTTTCTTCTCTTTAAATCTTTTTCAATTTTTTTTTCTTTAAATATACTTTTAGATACTATAATGTACTCTTTACATGTATTTTTGGTCAAAAATTTAATAACAAAGTACAATTTAGACTATTTATAGACAAAACTGCTACAAAATAAAAAATTCAGGGATTGAATTACTATATTTAAAGGACCAAATTATCAAAATTGTGACAATCTAGGATTGTTTGTGTCATAAACCCTTAATTAATTAATAAACATTGGAATTTTTATTTATTTATTTGCATTTTTTAGAAGCACTCAAAAAATTACTGATCATTTTTTAAAAAAGTAATTCAAAATGTTAGCTCACAATGTAAATAATGAATGACCGCAAAAGATTAGAAAAGAAAATCTTGTTTCATTATTGTACTTTCCATTTTCTATTTCACTAGTATACTTTTCTTTTCTTTTTAGTTTAATAATATGAAAGTTATAATATTTCAATTCTACTTCCAAAAACTTTTAAATATGTTTTCTATTTTTTTTTCAAAAGTCAAGAATCATAAATAAAACAAAATTTCTATTGAGCTAAAATTAATCTAAAACATTAGTGACATTTATAAAATGACACTAAAATTAAAATTAGTCAATTACATATATATTTATAAGATCTCATATAAATTAGTGACTTCTTAAGATAATGTCGCTATAAATTAAATGGTTATTGTAGGATTTTTAATGTAAATATCACTAAATAAATTGTCACAAAATTATGTTTTTATTGTAGTGAGTGTGAAATGAGCATCCCGAATTTGTGAGTAGCCAAGGCACAACTATTCATATATATACAAGATTTACGTTCAATAATTTAATTTATGACAAAGTAGGTGGTATAAATATATATATATATATATATATATATATATATTTGTGAGTAGCAAAGGCACAACTATTCATATATATACAAGATTTACGTTCAATAATTTAATTTATGACAAAGTAGGTAGTATATATGTATATATATATATATATGTGTGTGTGGGACCCGCTCCTAGATCATGTACTACGTGGATGATTAAGTGGCAAAACAGGTCACAGGGGGTATACCGTCCGACATGTGTCCAGAAGGACCGCTTAAAAGCTACACGAGTCGCACGTGATACTGTATGGGCCCGTAGACTATTGGAGGCCAGGCCGAATCCATCCCAGACCCTAGACGGGTTCGGCCCAATCTAATTCTTATCTCGACAGCTAGGGGTCAGGAGCTTCGAAGATTTTCTGCCAGAATATCATTGGAGGCAGTGCACTGCTCTAGACCCAAACAGGGTATTTAATGCAATCCTAGGTAGGTATGCGCATTAGGCAAACTGTCCTTATGGACCCATGGATTGTTGGAGACCAGGGCCGAATCCATCCCAGACCCTAGACGGGTTCGACCCAGTCTAATTCTTACCTCGACAGCTGGGAATCATGAGCCTTGAGGGTCTTCTGCCAGAAGATCATTAGAGGCATCGCACTGCTCCAGACCCAGACAGGGCATTTAATGCAATCATGGGTAGGTGTGCGCATTGGGCAAACCGTCCTGACAGGACGGCAGTTTGTCAAAGTCTCACCCCCACCAGGCTCGAGCCATAGGGGACGTCAGAAAATAGGTTACGAAGATGCAAGGGAAATTACGGTAACCATGACCCGTGATTTCTGGAGTAAGTCATGATGAGAAAAGGTACTCGATCCTGTGATTGAGAGCCAGAAGGTTCTCAGTTTTAGGACTATATATATATGAGTCATGCATTCCCCTGAGGATAGATAGATATACGGGAAGAGATATATAAAAATTCATAAATAAGAGAAAAACTTAATCTTTGCTACTCAATTTCAGGGATAAATATCTGATTCAAGTATTTCTAGATTTTACAAAACTATGGTATTCTTGAAAATGATTTTACAAAAATATTTTCCAGAATTTTGTTCTACTAACTAGCAGATCATTCATAAAGGTTTATAAATGGACGAAAAATGGTCTGGAAGGACCATTCCCAAGTTTTTCAAATTTTGGCTTCCTCTCATGATAGTGTGATGGAGCTTCTGAATAATAGACTTGTACTAGGACTTTCGGTTTTTTCCTCCTTAGCTGAGTCAACATAGATTCTTGAAGCTTTAGGAGATTCTTTCAGATGCTTAGTTTTCTGTGTCCCAGCCATAGAATGATTTGCAATGCCAATTTTATAACAAGATGTAGATTTAGATGGATGCTTGATTTCCTGAAGACATTAAAAGTAACGGTCTCATCTTGTACTCGTATTGTTAGTTCTCCCTTTTATATATCAATGAGAGCCCTCCCAATAGCTAAGAATTGTCAACTAAGTATGATACGGATATCTTGGTCTTATTTCATATCTAGTATAATAAAATCTATTACGAAGATAAAGTTGTCTACCTTTATGAGAACATCTTCTATTATACCCTTCGGATAAGTAAGAGATCGATCAGCAAGTTGCAGGGTGACTATTGTCATCCTTGCTTCCCCTCAAACCTAATTTCTATATAGATTGAGAGTGATATTAGGTTGATACTTGCTCCCAAGTCATATAAAACATTGCTAAAGAATAAGTTTCCAATCATACATGGAATATTAAAGCTCCTAGGATCCTTTAGCTTCAGTAAAAGTTTCTTTGTAAGATCATATTACACTTTTCAGTAAGTGCAACTATTTCAGAATCTTCTAGCTTCTTTTTATTAAATAAAATCCCTTCTAGAAACTTCACATAATTTGGCAATTGAGCAAGCATCTTCACAAAAGGAACATTTATGTGGAGTTTCTTAAAAATAACTAAAAACTTTGAAAATTTTTATCCATGCTATGTGTGTAAAACTATTAAGGAAATAGTAATAAAGGATGGCTCTGGGTTATTTGGAAAGAACTTGGACTTAGGCTTTTCTAGTCAACATGATGTTTCTTGGATAGCCTGACTACTTACTTGAGCTCATTGATGGTGAAGAAGCGAAAGGTGATGACTTATCTAAAATAGATTGACTTGATTGATCTATTTGCTTCTCACTTCTAAGAGTTATCGCATTACACTAGTCCTTAGTATTGATATTTATATTGCCTGGTAGATTGCCTTATGGTTGAGAACTGAGTACAATAGTTAGTTAACCAATTTGAATCTCAAGATTCCTTATGACGTAATCTGATTCTGAAGAATGCTGTCATTCTTAGTCATATATTGCATAAATGTCTCCTCAAATACTGACTTTTACTCTTGTTATGATGGTGGAGCTTATTGTGCAAATCCAAGTGGAGGCATAGGTCGTCCAACTAAATTAGAACTTTGATTGTTGTTGTTATTCCAAGAGAAATTCGGGTGATTCTTCTAGTCTAGGTTGTAATAGTTTAAATAGGGGTCAATTTGTTGCTTGTTTGGCCACATATTGCACATACTCTACATTGAAAGGACACTGGTTGCTCATATGATTATCACCATTATCATTTTTCTGCAAGTTACAAATGGGCTATTTATAGCAAGAATTCTTGGCAAATCAAACTTTTTAGACAAAGTATTAACTTTCCATCTCATTTATGCTTGCAACTCTTCTCGAATTCAATCTCTTTGAAGGCCAGTTGTAGTTATTGGCTGCCATCAAGTGCCTTATCTGTAGATTTTTCCATCAAAGCACCTTTCGCTGTTGTATCTATTATTGTTCTCAAATGTCCTATCAAACTGTAACAACCACTTTGGGATTCCATGGTATGGGCATCTTTCTAACAAACCTTTATAATACTTCCAAGCCTCATATAGTGATTTATTGTTGAATTAGACAAAGTAGGTGATATCAGTACCTAGCTTAGCTATCTTTATTGGTAGAAAATACTTAACCAGAAATTTTTATGCTAAATCATCTCATGTAGTGATTGGCCTAGTTGGTAAGGAGTTCAACCAACTCTTAGCTTTATTTCTTAGAGAAAAAAGAACAGGTTATAACCTAATTGCATCATCAGAAGTTTTATTGCCCTTAAAAATGTTGCAAATTTCTAGAAAATTCATAATGTGCTGGTTTGAGTTATCACTGACGTTATTCTTCCAAGTTCATACAGATTACTAATATCAATTTAAGTGGTGATCAAGCACTCAAAAGTATTAAGAATAAGAAAGAATAAATAATTCGTAAATTAAAATCATAAAATCAAAGAAAAAACATCATAACTCAAACTACATATAAAGATCCTATTATAATTTTAGAAAATTAATTTAGTTCATAATTAAAATAACAAAACCAAAAAATAAAATAAAATTTACAAAATAATGAAAAACTAAAAGAATAAAAGGAAAAATTAAACAACCGATATTTAAACGACCTACTCTTCTAATTTGGTTTCCAATTGTTCTCTATTATTCTGTCTTGCTCCTACCTCTCATTGACGCTACCGCCGGAGTCTACTCCTATGTTACTTCTTATGTGCGTGTTTTATATTAATACGACCACCGAATCTATAATAGTCCTTATTTCCTTTTCTTGTTTATTATATTTTATTTTATTTGTTATTCCCTTGCAACAAAAGTGAGATCATGCCGCCGACTTCCCAATCCAAAAAGAATCCTTATATAACATAAATTGTTTCATCATTCACTCGTAAAACTCCTTGGCCCATTCTCTATATATTATGGACTTCTTAAAACTAAAGTATGGTTAATCTCTCAAGTTACTAGATTGGGCCTTTAATTCAACTGATAATTGGGCTCTTAACTGCTAATGGAATATCACTTTCAAGCTTTCCTCTTAACAAACATCCGTAATGGCGTAATCTGCACAAATTAAAAAAAATACCAAGAATTAATGTAAATTTTTTTGTAACAATTAATTATCAAGCATAAAATTAAGATATAAAAGTGTACAAATAATACAAAACTATAACCACATCATATTCTAATCCCAATATTTGAGCAAACAACATAGAGATAAAAGAATAAGTAGTACTAGTATCAAATAAGACATGAGCTCAAGCATGAGAAATGAAAATCATACCATTAAAAACACCTCTGCGAGTGTGATCATGAGCCTCATCTACCTTTGTAACTGTATAAGCTTGACCAAAAACTTTGCCTTTTTCTTTATTCTCTGTTCTTTAACTAGAGTGACTACTACTAGTTCTTAAACCAGTACTAGCATATTCATATCCTCAGTTTCTAGAAGTTTATGGAGTCTGGATATTCTGAGTATAGCCCTGGTTGTAGTCTGAACTTTATGCCTATATTGTTGCTAATAGGGAGAACTATACGGCTACTGATAAAGAGTGGAAATGGATGCTAAGGACTGGGTCTGAGATTGCATTGGTCTCATCTGATTGCCCTAAAAAGGAATTGAGGCACTCTGACTTACTTATGATCCTCCTTGAGACAATGGAGGTTTTTGTTGGTGATAGGAGCAAGTTTTCTTCTGGTGGCCTTACTATCCATAGTTGAAGCATCTATATGGTCCATAATATGACATATGATACGTTTATTAAACGGGTTATACGTGTCATATCATATTACATGTGTATTAATCGTGTCATGTTCATGTTTAAATTTTTGACATATTTATTATTCATGTCATGTTCAGGTTAGGTATTATCGTGTCTTGTTGTAATCATATTAACCCGAATACGACACAGTAATATAACTTACCAGTCCTAATCTATTCCAGGTACATAAGCATATTGTACCAATTCCATAAACTATAGATTGTACTCATTCACCGTCATTCCATAAATCGTAGATATTACTCATTCACTATCATTCCATAAACCATAGGTAATACTTATTTATACTTTCTAATCATAGCAGCTCTATGACTAGCATTAGTATAATGACTCCTAAATAATCCCTCAAAAATATCCCAAGTCATATCGGTCACATCTTGAGATAACTTAATTATCTCCATTTAATTTATAGCTTCATCAATAGCTTGTAAGTAGGAAAGGTTATTTAGAACTCTATAAATGTTCCAATAATAGTGAAAGTTCACTTGATATCTCTAAGCCATCTCTTAGCAAAGGTGGGATCAGATTTCCTATCAAATGATGACGAATTGAGCTTTATGAAGTCCTTAAAAAAAACTAGCCTGACGGGCCTCAGGGTTCTGCTCTATCCTTAGATCCAGTAATACTCATAAAACATCATACAAGTTTGTTAGAGGATCAAGGATTTGCTATTGTGTAGAGGAGTCCTAGCCCTAAGATCTTGCCTCAATATTCTTCTTTTTGGAGGTATTATATTTCTGTATTCATATGCCAAAATATTAGAAAGATAATGCTACAAGTACTTTTGAAAAAGAGTCATACTCTAGTCTGATAGTATCACACCCGAGATAATTAAACCTCCGCTTTAATACCAAAAATGTCTACCAGGATCTAAACCTCAGGCCAGGAAGGAATTTTACAAGTGGAAATTCATATAATGGTATTAGAAAATTTTAGAACTTTAATTTTTTAGAAAATAATAGCTAGTTTAAAAAATGACAGCTTCTGTAAAAGTTCATAAACATAATTGAAATTGTAAATTCTCATAGTTTTTTGATTATCATTGGACATAGACTATTGATAATATTCATAAACCATATATATGCAATACTATTATTATTACAAGTAGGAATAATAGGTAATACATGCTTAATCTATAATATGAGTCTTAAGTATTATTACAAATCCAAAGTAAGAGTTACTAAGTCATTATCAATAACTAAACTAGTAACAATCTTCGTCTCCTAATCACGCCTCTCTAAAGTTACCCAAGTTATACTGTATACTATCTAAGAGGGAAAAAGAAAATAGGGTGATCATATACTCAGTACGAATTCAATTACCTTTTTGGTATGAATGCAACTTTTCAAACTTGTATGATCAGTACCTTACAAAAATCAATTTACAAAATGATCGAGATCAAGAGTAAACATATATTTAAAGCCAAAACTAGAGTCACAATGTTGTATATATCATAAATTAAACAAGCATATGAATGAGTTCTCAACCTCTCATCATAGCCCTATAATACCTCTTTAATAGAAGTACCCAATATTCTAACACTATCTGGAGGCGTGTCGACAAATCTTGCGCAAGGGCCTAGGTCTCTCACCTAGCACTATAGCAACTCGCTAGAGATCTAAATATCATGATGCAAAAATAGAACTCAACTATGTGATTATATAGTAGGTACAACATGTCATAGAGTATGTAATAATCATGTATCAATTTTATTAAGAAAATCATATTTTAAAACTCATTTGTTATTATTCAGAGATTTACTAAAAAAACAGGCAGCATAACGACTATATTTTCCTAAAGTCAAAATTTTAAACCGACATACAAAACATACAATCTAGTACCAGAATAATTTAGTGTATCTCAAAAGTTCACAAGTTCACCAAATATCCAATCAAATCATTCAAATTCATGAAAATCGACAAAATTAAGAAATAGGTCATAATACATATTTTTAAACCAAATAAGTATAAAACTTGGTAATTAAACCTTTAGCTCACCTTGATAGCTAGGCTAAGCTATCAGTGCCTATAGATTCCCCTGTTGGTCACTCGGTCACTTGGAAGGTCGTTTCGGGACTACCGTAAGCTTGCTTTAAGAGATGACTTTCTCAAAGAAGCCTGAAATTGAGAAACAGATATCACCAATAAATTTCTAGTGCCATAAAATACTAGGTTAGATATATAACTCGATTAATTTGGGTTCCAGATCAAGACCCGACTAGTGGTGCATAAAACGAGGTAAAATCCTGAGCTTTGCGTCTCAGATTTTGCACCACTTTTGCACCACTTCAAAACCTATTGATATTATATATCAAAACTCATCTCTCAAATTGACCTAGTCCAAGTTCGAAGTCCAATTTCAGTTTCAAGGCCCCAAGCTGAAATTTGTGCTTTAAAAAACAACCAGATCCAAAGTTATTAAAATATCAATTTTTGAAATTATTTGCATAAATACAACAAATTTCTGATATGATTTTCTCCCAATCCATCCATTCATTTGACACAAAATGACCACTCTTCATTATGTCTTTAACTATATATTCATCCCATAAAGTTTCAAGAACAATACTTGAACCTCACAAAAATAATTATACAAATGCCACTTTTTATTATGAAAATGACATAAAAGTTTCAAATATTCACTAAAGCTTCTTGGTCAAAAATTAGTGATAGTGAAAGACTAGTTTAGACTCAAAGGAGACCGAGCTTGGTGTTCACGGAGGTGGGTAGTGGCCAAGGGTGACGGAATGCCAGAAATCGGCCACAAAGTGCTACGGTGATTAGCAGCATTAGTTCGTAGGTCAGCTGTAGAATATTTTCAGCCAGAGTCGTGGCCTGGGTCGGCACTGGTGGCTAGTGATGGAGCTGCGCAGTGAAGAGGGCGAGGAAGAAGAGAGGTGCATGGGAGAAGAGAGAGCAAGTTAGGGATTTGTGGAATTTTGGAGAATATTTTACATGTGTCCTTCATGAGCTGAGCAAATAAACTTTTTTAAAATTGTATTATTTCATAAGTTCCAAATTTCTTTTTCATTTAAGTCCTTTAAGTTTCGAATTTGACCCCCGACTCTACAAATCCTTTCACTTTGATTCCTCTTTCTATTTTAAATATAATTCCAGTCATTTTTATTTAATGTAAATTCCTAATTTTATGAAAGTCCAAAATAGCTTTGATTAAAATCCAAGGTTTTTACAGGGGTTTTCTAACAAGGAAGATGGAAGAAACAAAATATCTTACTCAAGAAGATCTATTTTGAAGTCACACTTGATAGTACTTGTTGAGCCACATTTAATGATCAATTTTTGGTAAATTGGGTAATTTTCTGTTAGCACAACATCAGTTATATTCTTGTCTCTTCTTTGTTATTTTTAAAAACTAGGCCTCTTACATAAGAGCTAAGTTGGATAGAAATTTTTTACAAATTTTACAAAAATTAAGGATAAATTGCCAAAAAATATCAATAGATTTGGGTATTCTATCATTTAAACTAAAAAATTTAGACTCTGGAAAATAATATTATAACTTTAATATATATATATATATATATATATATATATATATATATATATATACCATGAAAAGTTGCCTTTTTAAATAACTTTAACAAATAAAAAATAATAATATCTTCAAAATTAAAGACAATAATAATAATAAATCTACTTTTAATATAGGATAGTATTATTTTTTCGTTACTAAAATTGGTCAAAAAATCAATCCAAATAATTATTTTTCATAAATTTTTAATCTCAGATTATTAATTTTCAGAGTCTAAACTAAATTACAAAATACGGAGATTTTTTTTTACAGTTTACCAAAAATTAATAAAAATAACTCTACCAATTGTGAACGTTTTAACCGTTTTGGGTTCAGATTTTCATTAACTATCTAAACTTAGTGATTTGATTTGATGATTTGTTCAGATTCAAAAAATATACATACTATATATTTTTATGTAAAGTCGTATATTTGTCTATCGAGAGCCTTGTAGACTTTTCATAGTAACATGACACGTGTCATCATGTCTAGTTTATCTCGTTATAAATACACATGGCACTTGCTTTGTGCCATAAGCAAAGAACATTGAACATCATGGAACCTCTAAGCGTGCAAAAAGTGATTTTTGCATCCCAAGTTTCAAATGTTCACACTGCACCTACCAGGGAGTAGCCAAATTGAACCATACATGTCGAAGAATAGAACATCCTACTACTAGTTTATTACTTGTGAACCAAAATCTAAGATCACACAAAGTGAAACTACTACTAGTTTATTACTCACCATCTGAACACAGACTCTCACCTTTAGCAAAGGAAACAAAATCATTACACCTTGAATAAACAATGTCACGAAGACCGCAATATTCCTTCCACGTACGCCCCCACAACCACCCCACTACTTCAAAACCACTTATTTTTTCCCTACTTCGAGATTTAGACTTAACAATGTAGTATATATAAGTAGTACTTGATCCATCGATCCTTGGTGTACTACTACTAGTACTACTATCACTTGGCCAAGAGAAACCCTAGTGGCCGAAGTTTACAAACGATGGCCTCCAACATCAATGCTTGCTTTGTACTTATGTTTTTGCTTGTCTCAAATGCTTTTCTTTGGGAAGTTGACGCAGCCGGGGAGTGCGGTATAACCCCAATAAGGTCGGCCGCGGCAAGCCTGAGCCCATGCCTGAGTGCGGCTGGCAATGCCGGGGCCAAAGTTCCCCCGGCCTGCTGTGCCAAAGTTGGGGCCTTGATCAAGAGTGCTCCAAGATGTCTATGTGCTGTTTTGCTCTCTCCTTTGGCCAAGCAAGCTGGGATCAAGCCTGGCATTGCTATTACTATCCCAAAGCGATGCAACATTAAGAACCGACCGACTGGAAAGAAGTGCGGGAGTAAGTTGATCTTTGTATTAAGATATTTAATTAGTTGCTCCTTCAGTAAATTTTTGGGCCATTTAGGTTTTTTCTTTTAGTAAAAATATTTTTGGTAAAGATGTGTTTTAGTTAATTTAATCCAGTACTTAGAGCTTTGCATTAGAAAATAAAACAAGTAGGCAAGGAACAAGTGCGTTTGGGTGCAAGATCATAAGTGGATGTAGTGGGCTGAACTCTCCATTATGTATATGTGGGTTTAAAAAAATTGCTGAAGTAAATAATTGCGTTGCAATTTTAGTCAAGCCGCAAAAAATGGCAATAATGACTGGTTTGTTGTTTATGGTAGTGGTAAAGCGTAGAGCTGCTTCGTATTACTGGGCATGTTGGTGTTTATTACAATATATTTGTGTCATATGATAATTAAAATTCATACATATTATATGACATTCCATGTACTTACCGAGTTTTTTTTAAAAAAAAAAATAACAAAAAAGCAAGTGTACTCAAACTATTATGTTTTTCACTTTTTAAATTTGAAATATTTTATGCTAACGAGGCACCATTGGGCAGACATAATGTGCCCCTTTCTAGCTCGAAAAGACAAATCGCACCATCTTTCATGTTTCTTTGACTTGCGACTTATTTATATTTATAGCAATTGCCGTCTCTGCTACTGCTACTGTCGTTTTCTTATGAGTATATTTGTCGACCTTAACCATGAGTTTGAAAGTCCGTTTCCATACTAAAATTCATCCGTGTATAAAGTCTGCTAAAGAGATTTCGGCCAAATTTTCTCTCCTATTATTTAAAGTCTAATTTATTCTGGCATACTTCCATTATTCAATGCTTTTTTCCCCCCCTTTTACACTTGAATATATAATACATATTGTATTTATATTTATGATCAAGATTCTTATCATAATGCTCTGTTTGCAGGGTACACTGTTCCATGAGAAGCAAACGGCTAACGTCCAGCCATATGAGGCAATAGCAAAGGAAATGTCAAATAAGATCGGGAATAAACTGTCATATCCATGTTATGTTGGGTCGTGTTATATGATTTAGAATAATGTTCCTTGTAGCCTGTAAGCACTACTTATACTTATTTTCGTAAATTATTAATTAGTATGAGTATGTATTTCCATTATGGCGTTTATCTAAACGATTAACATATTGTGGTTACCTGCAAATCTTCAATTTCCTTCAGTTCTTTCTTTATATTGAATCAAACATCTATTTTGAAATTAAAATCTTAATTGGAAATAAAAGAATTACAAATGAGATCTACGTAAGACTACAATGCGATCTTCATTATTCAGCCACACGTAACGTAAACAACTTACCAGCTAATATTACATAGGAACAAATAAAAAAAAAGTTACTAGCTAATATAATTTAATATATAAATGAAAAGCGAAAAAGAAAAATAAAACAGGGGAACTCAGTGCAAGGTGGAACTTCTAAAAGCTATATCAATTGGTCTTGGACCTCGTTCTAAAAGTAATTAAAACAGTACTCAACACACATTCTATCAAACCAGACCAAAGTATTATAGAAGAGTATAGATGCTTCAGTAATGAGAAATTTGGCGTCTATTATTCATTGAACAAAGCTTAGTAATATATAGAAATACAATCCCTCCGAATAGTTATCACTTTTCTAGACTATGGGCATATACAAAATAATATAAACGCGATTGATTACAAAGCATATTAACAATAAAAATGGCGGATTACAAAATCAAGTTAATAAAAATGATCAGCTAGTTGTACACTTTTTTACAATTATAGAAATATAATCAAGGAGAATTTTGAGGTCACGGAGATTGTTTTTCCTTCGGCTAGTTGTACACTCTTTTTTCAATTATAGAAATATAATTAAGGAGAATTTTGAGGTCATGGAGATTGTATTTCCTTATTATAGGCTCTCAAAACCTAGCTTGATGCGTAGTTGCTAAAACCGAGCAGAAGATTGAGGTTTTGGATAGTATTTACAAGTACAAAGCTAGTGGTGATACCAGGAGAGGTCATTGAGAGTGAACTGCTGGCTGTTTAGGAGGTGGAGGAGGCTATGAGGATCGAGCTACTAGCTATGGAGCGACTGATACCATATAGAAGAGTATAGATGCTTCAGGAATAAGAAAAGTGTGTCTATCATTCATTGAACGAAGTTTAGCAACATATACAAATACAATCCCAAGGAATAGTTATCACTTTCCTAGACTAACGGCATATAAAAATAATATGTACACAATTGATTACAAAACAAATCAATACTAAAGATAAGTGATTATAAAATTAAGTCAAGTAATTAGTTAGTTGGACATGTTTTTCAATTATACAAATATAATCAAGGAGGATATTGAGGGGACAAAGATTTTATTTCCTTATCAAGTATAATAGTAAGACTGGTTTGAGGGAGATTTGATCTCTAAATTAATTGGGTTTACGAGGAACTAGACATCTCAAACAAACAACACTGGGTGCTGACAAAGTACTCGCACTTCTCGGTTCCTTATTGACTTCTAAATACAAATAATTGAAAGCTAATTTCCTAAAGTAATGGACTCCACCAGTAATGGTCCACGTTAATTATAGGCAAGGAGGAAAATAACGATATTAAAAGAGTTGTCAAGCTTTTGACTTATGTATAAAGTCGACGGAAATATCACAGATATTTTGCGAAAAATTGGATACTTTGAAAGTAACACCAATTTTCTTAATGATATTTTATAAAATATTAAAACATCTAATATTGATCGATTTGAACTAAATTAATAAAAAAATACATATTTTCTTGAATATGAGAATTATTTTTTATTACATATTATATATTTATGTACACACATCATGAGGACTATGCTAGAATATTAACATTATTATACATTAATTATAACTACGATTAAGAAAGTACAAAATAAATATGGGTTAATTGCAAAAAAAAAAAAAAGTACTTTGAGCACTGAGTATTATACAATTTTAACTTTTAAATTTGGATTCTACAAAATAATACCACAAGATTAAGAATTTGTAAAAATTATACCATATGGTTGCTTTTTGAATTTTATTAGTAATAAAAAGATAATAATACCTCTAAATTATATTGAATAATAAGAGCTAAGTTATTTTTAATGGAGGATATAATTATTTTTTTGTTACTAAAATCAGTCAAAACGTTAATCTGAAGTATCAATTTTAACAAATTTTAATCTCGTGATATTATTTTACAGAATGTAAATCTCATATTTAAAAATTGCAGAATACCGTATTTTTTTGTAATTACTATAATAAATATTAATTACTAACTACTAATTAAATGCCAAAAATACTAAACTCTAAGCACCTTTAATACTAGAAGGAGTAAAGAGTTTCTAAGAAGTTGAAAAACATTAAATAAGTTCCAATATAATTAAAGATTTTAAACAATATATTTGCCAATATGATACCTTGGAATAGTTTTTGATGTAATTATTAATGTGTTACATGTATGTTTTTTGATATTATTCCTGCTATCAACTCATAAATTAGACTTTAGTTATTTGATAAGTTTACGTTTAACAATATAACAACTCTATTTTTTTTATCAAAAGTAAAAAATGAAGAAGAAAATTAGACTTTAGCCTGTATGACATGTTGACTGAGAAAGAGAATGCGACGAGCGATATTTAGCTATTGTCTCTTAGCCATGTGCTTATTAAAATGACAAACCAGTATGGTGGTTCACTCCTGATTAGAGTAATCACGGAAGGAAATCTCAATCCTAATGGTGTCCTCATTGTAGACTTAATTTGTTTCCTCTCAAATGAAATAATCTATCCAGTTACTTATTATATTCCCTTCAATAGTAACTATTAGCAAGGATAATTTTACAGAACTTACCAAGTCTTCAGCCAAACAAAACTGTTTAAACATAACCATAAAAAATTGAAAAAGCGGTTAAAATAGACCAATATTTTCACATAGTTCGACAAAGTCTAAACTGACAGGACAAGCTCAGCATTAAGGAATTCCATAAGAAATAAGCAATGATACAAGCAAACAACACTTATTCAGAGGTTGTTCTAAATTAAGTCTTTTTCACCTTTGGCAGATAATGTCTTTGGCAGATAATGTCGACAAGAATGGAGTCGAGATTTTTGTCTAATAAAGACTAGAATTACATGTTGTCCATGTTTTGTCGGACCACTAGTTGTGGCATAATTGAAGTTAAAAAATTATAAATACTTGTATACAAACTTTAGGGTTCTAATATGAAAAATATTAAAATGTCCCCATTAAGCCCAACTCTCTCTATCCTTGAGAAAATGACACGGAGGACTATTTTGGCTCTTTTTGTCAGCTTTATGACCAACTTTTTCAATAAGTATTTTTAGGATTGAAAAATGGGGCCGGTATGAAATATCATACCGTAATACTCCTTCTTTAATCTAACTATTTTATGATATTACTTATCAGATTTGACATATCTGACACACTTTTCCATAAAATTTTTAAATTTTTATTTTTTCTCCTTTCTCTCTCTATTTTACCATTTTATCTCATTTTTGTCTCTATTTTCTCTATAAAATCAGAAGAAAAAACCTCACAAAACTAACTTCAAAAGCCACCTCAATTTAAACTTGAAAATCCTATACCCACTTTCGTCGAGAAGCATTTCTCTTTTCTTCAATGAACCTAAAAAATCTGATAATAGCGAAGACCCTTCGAATCAAAGCTAAGAAGCACTCTTCAGAAATTGCAGGCACGTTATTAGCTGGAAAGAAAACGAATTCCCTATCTAAGCCTCCGACGAAAACTCTAGTGTTGAAGCCCACTATCCCCGAGTAAAACTTGACCGATTTCAATGGCAAAAGCACAGTATAAGCTGCATATGAGGAAACAAATGTTGGATTTTTTTTTATTTATGCAAAAATCCCTATTTTTTGACATTGCAGGCTAGGGAAAAAAAAATAATCTTGACTTTTTTGAATAGGCTAAATGTTTCAGAGGTTGATGTTCCGATGAGGTCAAAAAGTTCTTGACTCGGATAAAGTTTATCTTCATCCAGGTCCAGAATTTATGGACCCGAGCTAAGAATTTCTTAGCTCTAATCAAGAGCTTATTTACTAGAATTAAGATCTTCTTAGCTTTAACTTAACTCAAGTACTTCTTGACCTCAGTTAAAATCTTCTTGACTCTTATCAAGTATTTTTTGGCCTCACATCAAGAGTTCTATGATCTCCTGGTCAAGAACCCTTTGACTATTAGGTCAAAAGGTTCTTACCTCCTATTTATTTCAATTTCTCCAGTTGAGGTCAAGATGCTCTTAGAATCTTGGGTCAAGTGTTCCTTGACCTTGGGTCAAATACTCTTTGACTCTGGGTTAGGAGGTTTTTGACTTCGGGTCAAAGATTACTTGATGCTCACTTGATATTATTATTTTATTTAACTTGATGTTTTGCTATTATTCAGGAAGGACTATGATATATTTGTCATTAAGTATGTTGAGGTTTTAATATCAAATATGTTAGTTGTATCATAAACTTACTTACGAGTTATATTATCATGGATTATAGAAATATGAAGATTATGCCGAAACTGAATAATAAGAGTGACTCAATTTAGGGAATTTATTTTGATTGTGTTTCATAAAATTATTTTTTTTCTTTTTTTGACTTGTGGTTTCTATTATTAGTGAATAATATTCAGTATTTACTTATACTTTGGGTATATTTAATGGCTATCATTTTTCTAGAAGTCATCTATTCAGTAGATATTTCGGTGAAATTTATTGCAGTTGATAAAGACATTATTGATTACTCCAGGTCAAGAAAAGCTTGACTTTATGTCAGATCTATCTTGACTCTAGATCAAGAATATCTTGACTTCAAGACAAGTATTACTTGACCCAATATCAAGAATTTCTTGGATTGATAAGCACATAAAATTATATTCAATTTTTAGATTAAAGAGATTATGATCTTATTCAAGAAATTATTGACATAGGGTCAATACATTTTTCACTTAATAAATGAACTAGAAAATAAAATATAACATACTTTTTGACCCTAGATAAGAAAATCATGACATTGGTTCAATAAGTTTCAATATAGAAATTTAAAATTACATCACATATAATATCACGACTAAGTTTTATATAACAATTTACAACTCCTACTGAAAATGTTGTTGACTCCAAGTCAAACACTTTTTTTTCTTAGGTCAATATCTTTTTGACCTCTGGTCAAGCATATCTTGATGTCAAGTTAAGAACTTCTTGACCTCAAATCAAGATCCTCTTGTCCCATTCTTGTAGGGTGGTCTATAAATTCATTAATCGTACTACATAGCAGAATCGGATTACGGCATATCTATCTCTTATGCCTTGAATTGCTACAATACGAATACTTTTGCTTAACTGAGTCCTCACTAGTTGATTTAATATGATATTGACCAAAGTTTAAGATAATGTTGACTTAAGATCAAGTTAGTTTTTACTATATGTCAACATCAATTTGACCTACCTTTTTATAGCAAAATAATCTTAACCAAAGGTTGGTCAAGTTGATCTTGACCTGAGGTCAAGTTAACCTTGACCTGATATCAAGTTAATCTTAACCTACGACGTCACAACTTGATCTACAAGATATTAAAATGATGATGAATATAAGCAAACATGAAATTTTAGGCACAATAATACCCGGATCAATATTATAGCTCTCCTTTAAATATTACTTACTCAACATCAACTATAAAAAGCCAATCTTAAATAAAAGTTCATTACTTATCTTCAAAATTCAAGCAACTCCTCAATATGATCCTCCAATTTTCCAGCAGAGTATTTTTTTTTTTTTTACAAAATAATTAAATAGTTGTTAAGAAATATAGTTGTTAACAAAGGGAGAAAAAGAGAGCTGGAGAGAGAAAGTATGAACTAAAAGAGAGAGAGAGAGAGAGAGAGAGAGAGAGAGAGAGAGAAGGTAAAATGAAATACAATAAAATATAGAAATGGAGAGATTGATCGGGTTCGTGGTTTGAAGCATTCATGGTTTTCTAGAGATAGAAACCAATCATGTAATTTTCGGATAGAGAACTAGAGAAGAAGAAGAAGGAGAAGAGAGATTGAAAATACAAAAGAAAGAGAGAAAAATGTGTCAGCTTGAAAAGAGGGAGAGAGAAGATCAATTAATGTTCCATCTACCAATTCATTTTTTATCAAGGGCAGATTTGAAAACCGTTTTCTTTCTCTTTTCACGTAGTCCTAAGTTTTGGTCCTAAAAAGACATTATATCAACTTAGTTTTAAAACTGTTAAAAGGAGCCCAAATAGTCCTATCCATGTCTTTTTCTCTCTATCCTTGAATGCTTATTTTTATTCGTTTTGGATTTCTAAAACTTTTACCTATAAAAATTGAAAAAGAATTACAAAATATGAAAGTGAGGTCTTTTGTTTTCTAATTTATATACAATTTTAATTAGAAAAATACAAATTTTAAAATAGATACTAGTTACTACTTTTTGAAAATTGATTTTTAGTTATCAATTATATACCAGTTATAAATACATTTGGCTACTAATTATCAATACTTGAAAACTGGCTATAGGTTACTAGTTACTACTTTAAAAAGTGGTATTTTTCTAAATATATTTTAAAAATGATATTTTTCTAATAAAAACTACCTTATATGTAGAAAAAGAGCTCATCGTATTTTTCTATTTGTTTTCCTAAAATTATCATACAAGGCCTGATTTTCATTTTTCATTTTTCTTCTTTTTTTGTGGTCCTTTTTGCTATATATTGTGAAAATCAAGCTTTGTACAAAATTTTCAGAAAAAACAATTAGAAAAATATAGTGATCTTTGTTTTTTAAGGGAAAAATTCATAAATACATATTTTTAAAATCATATTTTCATAAATACGTATTTTTTATTTTTATTTCATAAGTACCCTTTTTGGAAAAATATAGACCACCAATATTTTACACATGAAATATAGATATTTCATGAATAAAAATTATATTAAAAATAGGTATATATTTTAAATTGTATGCCATATGTGAAATTTATAATGAAAAATATAAAGTGTAGTAAACATTTACAATGTAAATTTATACCATTCATATTTTATATATGAAATATATACCTTATGAATAAAATTTACATTATAAATATGGACCACTCATATTTTGCATATAAAATATGGACAATAAAAAAATATTTTTGAAAGAAAAATTTAAAATAGTTATTTATGAAAATAAGTTTTAAAAACGGGTACTAGGCGCCAATTTCTCAATTTTTTAATATCTAGTGCAGTTTTTTTATTAGAAAATGCCATTTTTGAAAAAAAAATATTTAAAAAACTATCACTATCATTTTTTTAAAAATAGTAACTAATAACCAATAATCAGTTTTCGAGTGCTAATAACTAGTAACCAAAGGTATTAATAACTAGTAACCAAAGGTATTAATAACTAGTCTATCATTAGTACATAACTGGTAACCGGTAATCAGTTTTCAAAAATTGGTAACTAGTAACCATTCTAAAAATGATAATTTTTTGAAAAAAGTTTTAAAAAATGACATTTTTTTTAATAAAATCCATACGAGAATTAGAAAAAAAAAAACGATGTCCGTATTTTTATAATTATTTTTTATTTTTATATGTAAAAGTATTAGAAACCCCTATATATACTCCTAGACGTAGGAATATGGTACGTAGCTGATGTATTATTATCTACTTCTTATAATCATCGTAGTGTTACGTATGGATTGATTCAAATCCTTGTTCGATATGAGTTAGTAAAAGTCCAACTTTTACACCTCAGGGAAAAAGAACGGGAAATCTTGTATACACTACCAACAAAAAAAAAAAAAGAAAAAGAAAAAACCATTTATAGGTGCAACAGAAGTTGTGATTGTAAGTAAAAATTCGTTACTAAAAAAATTGTCATCATCATATGCTGTGATTAAAATTCCTTGACCAAAAAAAAAATTGTTAGTCACAAAAATTACAATTTGTTATAACTAAGTATATTTTTTGTTATAATTTAAAGTTTATTTTATTACCATGTATAAAATATTTTACTAAATACATATTAATAGCAATTTGTGATTAAATATAATTTAAAGCAATAAATTTTTAGCTATGGCTAAATATTACTTTTAGTCATAAGTGTTCGTCTTAAAATTAAAATTGTTACCAAATGATGACTTCTTTTATAGTGACATACATAAATATATTTATTTTGGGTATTACTTAATTTTTGTGATTAATCACTGAATATAAATAAGAAATTTAGGTGGATGACCAATATTTTAAATGTGATTAAATAAATGTCTTTTTTTAAAATGTTATAGCTAAATGTTCAGATATATATATTTTAACACTTAGTAGATATATTTATTTATCAATTTCAGTTATTATACTGAAATGTATTGGGTATATAATTTTTTGTACTTGATATATAAAATTTTAAACTTGGTATATAAACATATAAATCAGACATTTTGCTATAATATTTAACAAATGGATATTTACTTAAATTGGGCACAAAATTTGGTCATATTTCTATAAGTCCCAGTATAAATTAGGCATAATTATATGATAAACATAATTTAAATGGGTATATTAGAAAATTGTGATGTGTTAAAAGAAAATTATAAATTAGGCTTTTTTTTCAAATTTTTGTACAGTTTTTATTAGAAAAATATTATTTTTAAAAAAATATTTAGAAAAATATTAGTTTTAAAATGGTCACTGATTATTAGTTTCTAAAAACTAGTTATCGATTACGGGTTACCAATTATATACTAGTTATAAATAACTTTAGTTATTAATTACTAGTTTCTAAAATCTAATTATCAATTACTAATTACTATTTTCAAAAATGATATTTTTCTAATAAAAACTGTACCGCAACATATTTGTTTTTTTTTTTTTTTAAAAAGTCTTCTAAAGTACGGTATAATGTTTAATTTCTTTGTGTCAAAAGCCGCGAAACCAGGACTACAATATTTAAAAACAAGTGTCAATTTCAATTTGAAAAATTGCCAAGCTTGTGCAACATCACCACATGTCGCCATAATGTGATAAGCTAATAGTGGACCCCTTCAATAGCAAGTCACCACCTACTTAGGTGTCAAAGCCTCCATTGCAATTCATGCTATAGAGAGATCACATGTATCCAGCTTAGGTTAATTTCAAGCTGTTGTGAGCATGTGAGCTCGTTCTTATCACTTCAATGCTTGGTATATTGCCTATATGTTGGTTATTGTTGTCATAATGTAGAGAACATACTTTTCATCGAATTCAACCAACATAAACGTTGTCATATATCTTCATCCGTACACACGCATCCCTCTCATTTTTTTTCTTTTCTTTTTAACACTGTTGCCACTTTTATCTTTTGCATATTCATTCTCTTTCTTTGTCTTTAGCTAAGCCATATTTTGTCCTTCCCGTTCACTTTTCTTCTCAACTTTTCATTTCACTTCAATCCTTTAACATATATATATAAACCGTGTCCACTTTTACCATGGATTACTCCACATATATCTATCTATCTATATCCTTCTATATTAAGCGGTAATCCAAAAAAGCGGCTCTTCAACTTTTTTTTTTTTTTGTTTTGTCATATTCCATGTAATGATTTGTTTTTCACTTTAGTATTTTAGTTCTACATGAGGCAGCGTTTTTTAATTAAGGAAAACAAAATGTCTCTTCTTTATTATCTTTATATAATTGGTGTAAGTTGGGCCGTAGGCAGCTACTGGGTTTTGGATTAAATGTCCAAAAAAAATAAAACACTAATGAATTGTTATTGCTATAGCCAAAAGGAGTTAGACACTCAATTTATGTATAAGATATTAAAATGTGATTTTTTTTATAATATATTAAAATGTGATTTGTGCGCCAAAATCTTTAACAAACTTGACTATCATCAAATAACTAACAATTCCAACATTTAAAATCTCCTAAGAAAAATTCCAACATTTTAAAAAAATGATTTCTAAATAGCCAAATACAAAATAAATAATTTATTTAGATATATTATAGGATTTGGCAACCAAAGTTTCTGTCTACACAATATTTTTCAAACAATCAAGTAACACAATTTAATTCCAAAATCTTACACAAACGAGATCATTCTTACTAATGAATCTTGTATAACATGTGTCAAATTATAATATAAATATAACATATTTTGCTTTTTGTTGGCACTACAACTATTAGCTTTATAGAAATCACATCGAAAGAGATTTTTCTTTTTATGTAGGCACTAAAATTGACCTAAAAAATGAATTATACTTGTGATTGAAGTTATAGTTAATATCCTTTATTCATATCATCATTAAAATTCGTATATTTAGGAGCATATTATGAATATTATAACTTTTTTTCCTTTTGCTTTTACAAGCAATTTACTATACCACTTGAGTTATTCTTAAAATAGATGTCTATGATATTATAATCTATATTTTTAAATTGTTAAAGTATTAGTTTTTTAAAATCTATATTAATGTATTATAATTACTGTTTGTAATTCTTATTATAGGAAAAGTTTCCTACATTATTTAGTATTTAATAGAAGATAATATCTCTATATTTTTCAAAATAAAAGTGTAAGAGAAGATGAAAAATAGTTTCTATATAGCCAATAGTAAAAAGAAATAAAAAGATAATAGTTTACATCTTTGCTCGAGTTTTCATTATTGTCATTCAATAATATAAGAAACAGAGTGTACGACGTAAAAAAAAATAAAAAGATAATAGTTTACACCTTTGCTCGAGTTTTTATTATTGTCATTCAATAATATAAGAAACAGAATGTATTCTTCATAAGTGAAGATGAACGTAAATCAGTAATTAATCAACTGAATACAAATTTATAAAATTCAACTATAGTTGATTTAGTTTGTCAACTTCTGCTGACTTTGCTTATTTTTTTAACAAGGTGAATCTGAGTATTTTTTTTACTTTTTTCTTTTAACAAGCTAAAATTGGGTGGTACGTGCCTAAGGCACATACCCTAACTAGTGTATATATATATATATATATATATAATGTGGTATTATTCTCGAAATTTTGCTCTTAATACCGTCGGCTTCTTTCTATTTTGTAATTAATCTAATCACAAAATTCAGCATCTTTACTCCAATATCTCGTGCATTGGATATTGACTACTCTCTGAACTATTTTCTCACGTTATTAACTAATATAATTGCTAAATAGTTTATTACGTACGATCCGTGAGATTGTATTGTCGATGTGTTAAGTTGTTACACGCAACTCACTCTATTTAACTGCTCTTGTTACTTTTTTTTTTTTTTTTGGGTGCTGTTGCAAGATCTGCAAGACGTGTTGTTGACCCGTACTTTGTTCGACCACTTGTGTTTAATATCTGTTATTTATATTCCTGACATTATGGACGGTCTTATCTCCTCCCTCTTTCTGTCAGAAATTTAACTATCTAATAATCTGATATTGTTATTAGCATCTCTACTTTTAGTATTTTTATTTATATTTTATCTTTTGATAAAGTGGTTGGAATCATATATGTCCAAGAGTTAATTACTTTTTAATTATTTATTTTCAGTATTTTTTATTTATATTTCGGACAGAATGACTAAAATTAACTGTGTCAAAAAATTAATCATTTTTATGTTTCTTTCTGAGTAATTAATTAGTATCACTTGTACTAAAAATATTGGATATTGAAACCACTTATATCTATTTATTCACAAATAGTACTATCAAAGCCGTCCATAACTTTCCAAAACATAGAATTGTATTTCCACGTCGTTTTCTTTATTTCTACGGCAATAAGTAAGTTTTTTATGCTTAATTAATTTATCTCCAATTTTCAAATAAAACAAGAGCAGCCAAGAGCAATGTTTTTATTATACAAATTTGGCCGTATGCATTAACTTGCATGTAAAAATAAAATCTTTAAACATTTTGCAATATTTCAATATTATTCCCAGGTCGGAAGCGGAGTTTGATAGAGTAATAAATTGTATAATCTTCAGGTATGCAAGAAGTCATGGTTTCGAGTTAGGACTATGCAAGTCAAAGTATATAAGAGTCTTTCTATATATCATCTCATCTTCTAGCACTGTATATAACCTTTTTTATTATGCCATAGTATTTTTTTTAAAACACATATCTACATTTTTTTTCTTCAACCATTAGATCATTTATCTAACAGGAATCTTGATTTGATTAGTTAGAAAAAAAAATTAATAACAATAAATACATATTATTTAATTTTTTTTTCTCTACCTATAATCATAAAAAGATGTGTGTAATAAATTTTAATTTGACAAAATAATACTAGACAAAAAAAATATCTACTGGATTGGTGCCATTTTTTATTTGGTAAAATAGATAGATATATGGTTACTAATTCAATAGATATTTTTGTTTATCTACGTGTAGGTATTTTTTTTAGCTATTGAATAATTATCTAATAATGATCCAACGATTATAATGAGATACGTGAAAAGACATACATTATTAATGTTATTTCTCTCTTACTGTTAATTATTAAAAAATGCGCATGATAAATTTTCATTAGTCAAAATGATACCTATGTATAAGTATTAAAAAAAAATATTAAA
>JXTB01000005.1:1352104-1381286 GCA_002914805.1 Parasponia andersonii
TTCGGGGCCGAACCACTATAAATCCGTGTCTCCTTATTTGCTTTGATTATTTACCCCAATTCACACAAGCCACATCTCTTAATTATTCATAAATTTATTGTTGATAAAACCTCCATCAACAAAAGGTAACCACAAGCTCCCTCCCACTGCACGTTAAGTAACGTACACAAAAACTAAAACCTCCACCAGTCTACGGAATGAAAAGACTTTCTCCGTGGACCATAAATAAATCCACTAAATGAACAAAGGGAAAGTGGTTCAAAATTTCGTACGTGCATGCTTCTATTGTTAGATAATATTAGGATCGTAAATAAACTAAATAGAAACTTTAAATCATTCATGCTAAATTGATAAGTTAGGATTTGTTGAAAATATCAGAGTCCATGGCTAATCTATAACGGATTAGAGATGGAGAAACCGAAGGCGAAAGGGTGAATAAGAGATGATGTCTTGAGGGTTTTGATCTTTTGCAACTTAAAGCCTAATATTACTCAGATGGAATTCTCTGTAATTAATGGTAGGTCACAGAGAATTGAGCATATATGACATTTAGCTACAGACACCATAACCCTAATAAGTCCTTTAAATAGTTCTTGTTAAGTATTTATCAAATTCAATTGGGTGACTAACAGGATACTTATATCGGTATCTATATCCATTTGGATATCCTAACCCAACCGTAATTAAATCACTAATTGGGTCTACTTAAGAATAATATGACCCAATATAATTATTTTGTATATATAGCCTAACATAAGAAATACAATTTCCTAATAAACTCTCACTTGGGTCTCATATGCGCTGTACATAATTGTATTGCAAACTAAAATATGGCTATAAAATTACCATATTATTTCAGAATATCTTCGAAGTTGCAATTCCGTTCATTAGACATATTAGTACTCAACTAAAGCGCTCATAATTACACTTATTTAGATGACAACTAGAACCCTCAATAATCACTGTACTAATACATCCAAATGACATAGATCGAGTATGGAATGTGATATGGAAATTACACGCAATGTGATTTACCGTGCCTATTTCTAATTAGTCCTCCTTAAACTTTATTGAGATCAACCTTAGTCTTTCCCCTTTAGTGCATTACCGCAAACTAGACTGTTGAATCACAATAGGAAAGCAAAAGAAAATATGAAATATATCATATATTAAAATTGAAGAGAGTCTACAAAAAAATCTATCAATAACCAAAATACTACAGTATACAAACATAAACAAGTATCACATAATAAGTATCTAAATCAAAATTGTAAACTCCCACTAAAACTTTATATCATCCAAAAATACAACACCTATACGAGCAGTGTGCTCGTGAAAGACTTTAGGTGGTAAACTTTTAGTGAGCGGATCCGCTAGCACAGAGCTTATACTGATATGCTCAATTGACACTAAGCAACTCTTAACTCTCTTTCTAATTGCTAGGAACTTAGTGTTAATGTGTTTTGACTTTGATGAGCTCCTGTTGTTGTTAAAATATAAGATTGTCAAGTTATTGTCACAATAAAGTTTCATGACATTTATTGCGTGCAACCCTGTAACAAAATTTTGCAGCCATATTCCCTGATTAAATGCCTTATAACAAGATATGAATTCTACCTCCATAGTTGAAGTAACTGTGAGTGTATGCTTAGCACTCTTTCAAGAAATAGCTCTTCTAGCTAAAAAAAAGACATAGCCTAATATGGATCTTTTATTATCTAGACATCCCACAAAATCAGAGTCAGAGTACTTAATAATCTTCAAAATATCTGATTTATGATAAGTGAGCATGTATTACTTTGTTCTTTTTAAGTACCTCATAACCTTCTTTGTTGGCTTCCAATGATCCATTCAAGGGTTACTCGTGTATCTGCCCAACATGTCAACTATGAATACTAGATCTAGACATGTGTATACCTGAGCATATATCAAACTCCCTACAACTGAAGCATAAGGAAACTATTACATGGCTTCTTTATCAACATCATTCTTGGGGCTTTGACAGAGACTAAATTTATGTCCTTAAACACTGGAATATCCATTGGTGTATACTTATCCATACAAAATCTGTTGAGCACTTTCTCGATTTAGCTCTTTTTATGATAACCCATGGATACCTCAAGAATAATCTTAGTGTATCTGTATACCTAATACAAAGTAGGCAATTCTAAGTTCTTTCATTCTAAAGTTCTTCGCAAGAAATCTTTTGGTGTTGTGCAGTAAGCTTATATCACTACTTGCCAGTAGTATAACATTAATATAAAGTATCAAGAAAATAAACTTACTCCTACTGAACCTATAAAATAAACAATCATCAATAGGATTCACCTCAAAGCCGAACGAGAGAATTATCTCATGAAATTTGTGACACCATTGATGGGAAGTCTGCTTGAGACCATAGATGGACTTCTTGAGTTTGTAGACTATAGACTTTGGATCTCCCAATACGAAGTTTTTTGATTGCACCATATATATCATATTATCAATGTCTTCATTGAAAAATATTGCCTTAACATCCATCTGATAAAACTCAAGATCATAAAAAGCCACAACTGCCATAATAATTTTGAGAGAGTCCTTGAAATAACCAGAAAGAAGGTCTCTTGAAAATCAATGCCTTCTTTTTGAGCCTTTAGTGATAAGACATACCTTATGTATCTCAATATTGCCTTTCGAATCTCATTTGCTCTTAAATATCCATTTGCAACTAATGGGCTTTGAACCTTCAAGCAATTTGACGAGATCCCAAACATCATTGTCTCTCATAGACTTCATCTCTTTATTCATGGCATCAATCCACTTTTGAGAATTGGACTTTTGTTTAACTTAAGTGAAGTTGATTAGATTATCTTCCACTATCCTGATGTTAAACTCATGTTCCTAGAGATACATAACATAGTCATCCGGAATCGTACTTCTCCTTTCTCTAGTGGACCTTCTGAAAGGTACTTGTTCTTAAAGTTGTTGAGTTTGCTCTTATTTGCCTCAACTAGGACAGGAACCTCCTGAACATTATCTTGAACTAGAGTAATTGCATCTTGAATAATGATACTGTAAGGAATAGGAGCCTGAGTGTCCTAACCATTGTCAATAGCAATCATAGGAAGAGAAACAAATTTCTCTTCAAAGACAATATCCCTAACCTTATCTTCCCCCATAAACTCAATATCCTCAAGAAATTTAGCATTTCCTGTCTAATGAAAGATTTTACTATGAGATCATAAATCTTATAGCCTCTGGATCTTTCAGAAGACCTCACAAAGTAGTAACTTACTATTCTTAAGTCCAGTTTCTTTTTATTTCGCCTATAAGGCCTTGCCTCAGTTGGATAACCTTATATGTGTAAATAGTTAATACTAGGCTTTCGCCTAATCTAGTGATCACAAGGGTTTTTTGCTACTGCTTTACTCGATACTCTATTAAGGATATATGCTGCATTTTGAGTGTGTCTCCCTATAATGATTCTCTTAAGATGGAATGATTGATCATACTCCTTTCCATTTTTTTTAGTGTCCTATTACATCGTTCAACAACACTATTCATGCTAGGTTTTCTAGGCATAGTGTGTTGCGAGACGATACCGTACTCTTCCAAATGCTTAGTAAAGGGCCCTAGACATTGCTCACTTGATCCGTCACACTGACCGTAGTATTCATTACCACAATCAGATTTGACAGTCTTAATTTTCTTATCAAGCTGATTTTCAACCTCAGTTTTATAAGCTTTAAATACGTCCAATGATTGTGACTTCTCATTAATCAATTATATGTACCCATAACGAGAATAATTATTTATAAATGTGATAAAGTACTGTTTTCCATTCTAAAAAGCTGTAAGGAATGGAATGGACCACAGATATCCGTATGTATCAGTTCTAAGATGCTAAAGCTCCTATTAGCATCTAACTTCCTAACATTTGTTTGTTTCTCTACTATACACTTAACTCAGACTTTAAAATCTACCAATTCAAAGGGACCAAGGATCTCATCAAATTCAAGATATTTAATTCTTTATTTAGAAATGTGTCCTAACTATGAGTATGTGCCATAACATCAATGAGTCCTCATTAGTTAATTTTTGTTTTGTACCTCTTGAATTAACATGCAATGTCTCAATAATGGAGGGTTGGATATTTAATATATACATACATATATATATATATATAAGTTGTCATTAAGAAAACCGATACTAACAACATATAAATCACGCATAAGTTTAAATAAACCGAAAGAACAAATAAATCTAGATTTGTCCAATAGTAAATAGAAACCAAATTTTGCCTTAAAGACAATACCAAATGTTTCTTAGAATTCAAAAACAACCTAAAATGCTTTATGGCCTCTACCTCAACTATTTGGCTGTCGCTCATATAGATGACTCTTTCGTCTTCACTTGGCTTCTGGCTTCACAGGTAACCCTGAATGGAAATATTAACATAAGTAGTAGCACTAAAATCTACCAACTAAGTGTTCTTAGGTACAGAAGTTAAATTAACTTTATAACAAGTATAAATGGGAAACTTACTCTTGTTAATATGTCAAGTTTTGTACTTAGTGCATTCTTTCTTCAGGTGTCTACCTTTTCTACAAAAAAAACAACCTTGCTTATCTTGCTTCTTCTGTGCCTTAAAAGGTAGAGCCATTGCAGCTTCCTTATATTTATTCATTTTCCTCTTCTTTACCTTAGAGGTATTAGTCAAGTTAGCACTTTTTGGCCTTTCGACTTTGAATTTTTTTCTTTCTTCTGAATACAAATGATTACTCATTAATATTCTATTTGTCCTTTTTGGGCATTGTATATAGTCTGTAGGTTCCTATACCAATTAAGAAGATAAAGCAAAACCAAGGCCACAAGTAAATACTCATTAATTTTTAACTTGAGTTCCTTAAACTTGCCAGCTAAATAATGTACTCCCTTATGTTTTCTTTACTGTTGTACCTTATTTAGATGAGTTTCCCTAAGGTAATAATTATCTCACCTTTCTAATTCTTTAGATATTATTTTTCAAGAGCAGCAAGGAAAACTTTAGCATTTTCCTCTTTTGGCAAAGAACCCCGTATAATTTCCAGAATAAAGCGTTTCATTGTCATGACACTCTTATGATTGGATTTTTTCCGTAGCTCAAAATTCCTTTTATCCTCAGTGGAACTTTCTTCCGTAAGAGCAGCGGGTTGAACCTTTTTGACTATAAGGTCAAGATCCATACAAGCCATTACGATTATGATATTCTCTTTCCAGGTCTTAAAATTTATACTCATAAGAACAAGAATAGTACTCAAATTAGTAGAAATATTAATAACAGGAACTGAATAGAGAACAAAATAAAGCCATAAATTAAATATGCTCACAACTCAAATATCAGATATAAGCATATAATTAATCACAAAATATGCAAATATGACATATATCACATAATCACACAAAGTTGACTACCATCATAAGATACTTAGTCTACAAGCCTTCCTTTGAGCTGACTCATTAACTTGCAAGTGATACTCTCAAGTGCAATGATCAAATACTTAAAATAAATCCTATAAAACAAAAAACCTTTCTTTGAGCTGATTTATTGTTCATAGAGAAACCAAACAACCCTCATGCATTTACCATCATATGTGTGTTTCTTATCGTGCTAAATGATCACCTTCTTTTGTGTTGAGTCATGCGTTATATCTCCAATCATACACTCTTATTTTGAAGTTAACAAACATATGATTAAGAACTAATAATCTACTTGAGTGTGTAGCAAGTTAAATTAAAAGGATTATAAGACATTCAAGATAGATTATGGAAAAGAGCTTGAAGACAAAGATCAAGATAACAAGACCTAGACTAACAAAGGTTAAATACTTAGTTCTTATACTTGAATATTAGTCTACACATTTTATGATCTTTAATGGATCAAATTTTTCATAATATTAGAAATTTTCAAAACAAAACTGTCAGATCTATTTATTTCTAATTAAAATATAAAATTTATTTTATACAAGTTTTTAAATTGATTTGTGAATTTCTATAGTATCTATATTACATATTAAATCAATTTATAAAGTCACTTTTTGGAAACGATTGAAAAAGTCTTGAAATAAAATTGAAAATATACTCTCAGGTAAAATCAGCAGACCGGCAATGAGAATCGGTTTACCGATTCCTCTGCTTTTTGTTTTTAATGACTTGTTAAAATCTGACCGTTAAAACCACACTTTCAATGGCTAATATATTTGGTTTACTGAAAATAAACTTTCAGTCTACCGAAAATGACAGATTGTCTGTCAAACAATCTAAAATGGCTAGTTTTCATTCTAGTCTATAAATAGAAACTTTTCTTACACTTAAAACTATCTTTGAACATTCTTACATTACTTTATACGTATTTTCAAATTGTTCAAATCATCTTTTGTGAATCAAACTTTCAAATTCACTTTTTTACAAAAGTCAATTGAGTCAAACTAGATTATATCTTATGTTTTCACTTACTCTCTCTAAGCTTACCTTGTGTCAATTCTTTTCTTACAAGATATTCTAGTTGAGTGTATCAACAAATAAAAATTAAATTATATTTGTGAGGTGAGGTTGACACTAGATTCATAAATAATCCGGTGTATGTGAGATTAGCACCGGAGTCTAAACAATCTGTATTAGGTGTGATAGAACTGGATTCAAAGCTATTGTAAAGGCATGAGTGTGCCTAAAAAGAAAGTACTTGTTTTGTAAGAGGGACGGTCAAACCCATTCTCTTGATCCGATAGTAGATAACTCAAAACGGGTTGCCAAGAGCCGGAGACATAGACAAACTGTCATATTTATTGAACCTCGTAAAAATAATGTTTACATTTCTCTATTCTTATCTTCTTAAATTTATTTATCTTGAGTTTATGCATGTAATTTTTCTATTTTTACTTGTTGTACTTTTTACTTGCTAAATCTACTTGTCTTCCAAGAAAAGTTTGCAAAAAATTTTAAAACTCAATTCACTACCCTTCTTGGGTTAGCTAATCGTAGACTTATACTTTGGGCCAGTAATCACCTGCATTAACAACAAACTCATGATATCTTCATATTTCAAAGTAAATAAGACTACGTAATAGAGGTTGTTTTGGCAACTTATTACTTTATCGAATCTATCTCAACATAAAAGACAAATAGTATAATGAAAATCTTCCAAAAATGCCCAAGCCAAATAATACTTTCATAAACACAAAACAAAAGTAATTGAGTTTATAATCTTTATCAACTCCAAAATCAAAACAAAGTTTTCAATGTATAAGTACGGATCGTTACTTAAATTGATTTTGTACTAATTAATCTTTCTTGGTTATGTCTTAGATTGGATCTCCTCGAATTGGGTCAAAGTCGACTCAATTTTACCCTAAAATAGACCAAAATACTGAAATTAGGTCAACAATTAACTCTTGCACTCGACAGGTCAGTGTTGCAGTGCTAGCTTACTAGCACTGTGGCACTGGCCCAAAATTGAAGTGGCGTCGCGATGCTTAGTGTTTTACTTAAACCTAGACTACGAGCTCGCACTGTAGGTGCTGTAGCACCGTGACACTTGCCTTTCGGTCACCCAACATCACGGCATTAGTCGATTTTCTGGAAAAATTTTCTGATCCGAAAATTGTCCTAAATGCTAAATACACCAAATCAATAATTTTAAACCTTAATAATCATATTTAACAACCCTAAAACCGAGAAATAAAACCCTAAAATATCAATATACTCAATATATCTTGAAATATCACAAATCATATATGAATAATCCGAAATCTAGAAAACCTGATAGGCATAGATTATCAAAAATATAGTCATATATGATTAGCCTAATCAGTTTAACATTAAAACATGCTCTGATACCACTTGTTGGATGATATTAGGATTGCAAATAAACCAAATAGAAACTATAAATCATTTATGCTCAAATTCATAGTTTAAGATTTGTAGAATATACTTGAGTCTATGGCTAATTTGCAGAGGATTAGAGATAGAGAGACCGAAGGGAGAAGCATGAACAAGGGATGGTGTCTTGAAGATTTTGATCTTCTACAGTCTAAAGCCTAATGTCACTTAGATGAAGTTCTCTGTAACTGATGATAGGTTAAAGAGAATTGAGCGTACGTGATATTTCTGCAAGGACCATAACTCTAATAAGTCCTTTAAATAGTTCCTGTTGAGTATCCATCAAACTTAATTGGGTGACTAACAGGATATTCACATTAGTATCTATATCCAGCCTTAATTAAATCACTTGTTAAATTTGTTTAAAAATAATATGGCCCGATATAATTATTTTGTATATATGGCCTAACGTAGAAAATACAAAACATCTCCAATATAATTCTTAACAAAGTCGTGAATCTTGAATATCTGTGCGTAAAAAGTTAGAGTTATGTAGGTAAGACATCACTTGAAAGCCTAAACTAAAACCATATATGGCCTCTAGTGTTGTGGTCATAAACTCCCGGAGACTCGTAACTTTAGTAGCTTTAATAATATTGGTGGTGTCCGCGAAAATTGGTTTGATATGGGAAGTGGATGGAGCGGTAACGGGACGAGAGCGTGGAAAGATCTCAATAAGATCCACTGCAGTGAGCTTGATTCTGCGTTTCAGCGAATATGGGGAATGCGAGGGCCAAGGTTCTGTCGGTTTGTTATGCCAAAGTCAGCGATGTGTTTGTGCCATTTTGCTCTTGCCATTGGCTAAGCAAGTTGGTATCAAGTCCCAAATCACTCTTATTGTCCCCAAACGATGCAACATTAGGAACCATCCAGTGGGAAAGAAGTGTGGAAGTAAGTTTGTGCGTATGTCTTATCTATAATCTATGTTTACATATGCATATATGTGGGCTTTTGTAAGTAGTATCATCTCATCGTAATTTCTAATTAGAATTTGAAGACTAGAATTTGTCATTTAGAGGAAAAAAAATAAAACAAAATAAAACTCGACCAATAATATTGGTTACGGTTGCACGTCCAAAAACACAAAAGTACTAAACATTACTTTTACCTTTCTCTTTTTTCTTTTTTTCTTCTTTTTTTTTTGTTGTTAATTGGGGAAAAAAAATCACTATTTGCATAAAAAGGTTAACCAACTTCTGAACAAAAAGACGTAATCTCATTTTTCCTCTTTCCTAAATCGGCCTCACAATTCACATCGCGATTATTATATTTATTATATTATTATTACTTTGAAAGGAACATATTATTTTATCACGCATAGTTTGCAAGGTTTTTCCTTAAAAAAATACGGTACAAAAAAGTTCTTTTAAATCTTTCTTTTTTTATTCTGAAAAAGAGTGGCGCATTCTCGTAACCTAAGGATCTATCCGTGATGATTAATGGATTTCTTGCGACGTGGATTGCTCATAAATTTTCGACCATTATAACAATGACAACTCAAACTCAAAATTTCTGTATTGAGAGAATGTGTGTCTTATCATCTGCTTATTAGTACGGTAATCAAAATTTCTTTAACTCAAATGGCTCTCAAAGCTGACTAATAATTAGTTCTATTTTGTTTTTCAACTTTATTGGCCTTTTAATGCTGATTTAAATTGATTCATTTTAGTAATGGTCCTTTGCACACATATATAAGAATCATTTTTCTTCTTTATAATTACAAGAAGATTAATATTCTGGTCACCTATTTTTGTTCAAAATTCTGCAATTATTGATGTAGCAATAAGTAGTCCCATCCTTTCTTATTTTATGGAATGTGATGTGGCATGGTTTCAAATCATTTGTAATTCTAAGTGTCTTTATTTTGAAAAGATGTGATGATATTCGCGTAGAACATTTATGGACAAAAATTTGGAATAAAAGTTTACTGTTAGCTTTTGTTAACCTTTTTTGTTAAACTATCTCTTGTTAACCTTTTTCGTTAAACTATTAACTCATTTGAGCGAAAAATTAATATTAATCTCACGCGCGTGAGATGAATATTATAACTATAAATTTAACTCAAAAGCATAATTATTTTAGTAATTCTAAGAACTAATAAAACAGACTAAAATCATAATTTATACGAAAAATCCAATCAAAGGTTGATGATCATAATGAATTACATTATAATCTATGTTTTTGGTTCATCCTGTAAGTCTCCTTCTGCAGGGTACGTTTCCATAAGAGAAGGCCCGTAGAATGGAGCATTCCTAACTCGACAAAAGGCATAGCAAAATCAATGTTAATTAAGTGATATCAACAGTACTACTTGAAATTGAGAGTATTAAATAACCCCTCAAGGTTCTTTGTAAAATACAACTTACGGTGTATTTTAGGAAATAGTCTCCTTTTAATAATTTTTTTATAAGTATATTTTTTAAGTTTTTAATTATTTTAAATACAAAAATATTTCAATTACTTATCTCATTAAAGGTCTATTTTCTGACTAGACAGAGGAGGTCAAGTTACTAGATATCTTGTCTAGCACAACTTTACTTCTTGTCCAGCTCTGTCTGGTGCTAAATATTCAAATGTACAATTTTTTTGTCTAAGTTTTTAGATACCATATCTAGCACTCGAAAACCCTGTATGACGTAGCTAGACACCCTATCTCGCTCTGTTTAGTACTAAATACTCAAATGTACCTTTTTTTTTCATGTCAAGTTTCTAGATACCTTATTTAACTCTCGACATTTCTGTTTAGTGCGCTCGACTTAAGAATATATACGTACTTTTATACCTTATTTTAAAAGGGGTATACTTTCTAAAACTCACTATTACAAGGATATATTTCACCTAATTTCCCTTAAACAAATTGCCACGTCAATTTTTTTTTTTAACGAGAGAATTTCCAGATTAAGTCATTGGGTTATTATAGAAGGAAGATAACTGTTTATAGTTGAGTGCGTGAACGGACACAGTTTCATGAATTATTTGTACATATCACTGTTTGGTACGTACTGTTTATAGATCTTACAAAATACTGTTTATGATGCGTCATGCTCCCATGTCACTGTACCAACGTGCGAGCTTGATTAATATGAACTTTATATTTGTCTAAAATGTAGTACATAAGTGTTTGATGCACCATGTGTATTATATTATGTTGGATTGAATTATATTATATTGTTGTGCAGTCTAAAATTCTATGCCAGATCGCATGTGTAAGAATATATGCAACCTCCCACCGTATGGGTTATATACGACTTCTACTGCATATGTTATGTGCGACCTCCACCGCATAGAATATGTGGGACCTCTACCGCATGAGTTATGTGCGACTTCCACCGCATAGGAGTTTGGTGCGACCTCTTCTGAATAGGTTCTGTACGATCTGAAAAAAAAAAAAGAAACTAGTCTTTACTTCGTCAAACGGGTAACCTACAAGGAAAGAGAAACAAAAGTCTCTCTTCTAAGTTCGACCAGTTACCCGATTTAAGTGATTACCCAATTATGTTGTTATTCAAATTGTATTTCCCGATTATAGTTACCTATTTTCACAATTAGAAATATTAAGTTACCCTCATCTATATAAAGGGAGCTCAAGGTTTCGGGGGAGAGGATGATCTTTTCCAAATCTAGAGAAGCAAAAGAATTCTTAAGAGTATTTTCTTCTTTTCAGACAACACATTGTAATTTCGAGTTCTTATAATTCTCCAGAAAATAGTGAAAAACAGTGGACGTAAGCTCATTTTTTTCGGGACTGAACCACTATAAAATCTTTGCCTCTTTATTTGCTTTGATTAATAACCCTATTCACACAAGCCACATCTCATAATTTTTTCTAAACTTTATTGTTGACAAAACCTCCATCAACAATTGGCGCTAAAAAGAGAGCTATTCCGGCAAAACAGTGTCAAATTTCACTTTTTTAATAATGATAAACACTAGAAATATTACCAGAGTCATCAGAACTAGCCAAAACCAACCCCAAAGCACCGATGCTATACAGGCAGACCTTACTCAGGATTAGCCTACTATGACCACAACAAAGAACCTTTCCCAGAGACAGGATCACATGGAGGAGACACTGGTGAACCTTCAGCAAGTCACTAACCAAATCAATGATACCATACGACGACTTGTTGAAGGGCAGATGGTGACCCCACCACAGCACGAACGTCCGAAAGAACGTCCTGCTCAGCTACCTGAGAAGGGAATACAGATCCTAGAGACAAGAAGACACGACCAGCTAAGAACCCAGCAAGAGCGTCATGAAGATCGCATCTCCAAAGGAAAAGGAAAAATCGCAAACTTGCCTCCAGAATCTGGTACGGAGAGTTCAAGTACTAACCGTGATTGTGGACAACCTTCTCGCACATCTACCGATAGTCAGGATCGCTTGAACAGCGAACGAAGACGACCATCGAGAAGCATCTTCGAAAGAATCAGCAGAGAGTCGAGACAAGATCCTGTAAACCTAAGACAGTATTTGGAGCGATGACGTAGCCATGATCGATCTTTATCGCATCATAATGACCAAAACCGGTCTCGTCGCACTATTTCGCTAGATTCCTCTTACAGATCGTAGAGGACTCTACCTGACCAACCCGCCATGCATCAGGATAACGATCAAAGGCCGCCCTTGCCGCTAGTAAGAGATAATACTTTCCCTCTGAACGTCGATGTTCACAATTTAAGGATCGCATTAGATGCACTTGCTGGTTGGGATGATGAACTCACTGATGGGTATTATCAATCGCCATTCAGCGAGAAAGTTTGAGCTCCAGCCCTACCTACTGGATTCAGACTTCCCACCATTAACACTATTGATGGAAAAACTGATCCACAAGACCATATGGATCACTTCAATGACTTGGTGGAACTCCATCGTGTCAATAATCATGCACGTTGCAGATGTTTTGCTGTAACTCTCTCTGGAGCAGCAAAGAAGTGGTTCCGAGGAATTAAATTCGGCTCGATCTCGTCCTGGCAATAACTTCAGACGGCGTTCTTGAGACAGTTTCAAGCTGCAAAAAATTTTACTGTTCCACTTGTTAGCTTGTCTGCAATTCGACAAGGTTCAGAGGAAACTCTACGATCTTATCTCAATCGATTCACCTCAGAGTTAGCAAAGGTTAACAACCTGCCAGAGGGAGGAGTTCTAACTCTCATGATGGCTAGGGTGCGACCAGAAACTAAACTCTGGGAGGAATTACTTGAGTGAGAATGTAGAACTCTTGAAGACTTCTACCGAAGAGTTGGATAGAATCTGAGGTTAGAATCCTCGTGCGAGAATCTTCAAAAGACGAAGAAAGAAGGAAGGAAAGATGCGACTAAAGACGCGGTCATTACCAACAATAACGGTAATAAGAAAAACAAGAGGAATAATGAACAGCAGACGGAAAATCAGCCTAGACCCAAAAGGCAGGAGATTTCAAGAGCTCCCATGCAGTTCAATAATCACACCGAGTTAAATGCGCCCATAAATCATATCTATGTGGTCACAAATCAGAAGGAGCGATACCATCAACCGGAACCGATGAAGCGGGACAGGGCAAAGCATGACCCCAACAAATTCTGCCTGTATCACAATGATATTGGGCATGATACCAATAATTACTTTGCCCTGAAGGATGAAATTGAAAGGCTGATTAAAGAGGGGCGACTGCAGCAGTACATCAGGCATAACGATGAAAGGTGGGAAGAAGACCAACAGCGACCTCCAGAAATTCAACGCGAAATCCGAACCATCTTCGAAGGACCGCATGTTGGTGGAGATTCGAAAAGGGCTCAAGATAAGTATGCACGAGAAACTCGACAACAGCCATTAACTAACGTCATGCATCTTGAGCAGCGACCACACAAGCTTCAACGAGTACCGGATATGGACATTACCTTCACAGAATAGGACGCAAGGGAAGTCCAGTATCCGCATAATGACGTGTTGGTCATAAAAATTAACTGTGGAAGCACACAGTTGTGGCGAGTATTGGTTGATAACGGGAGTACTGTGGACATCCTGTACTTTGACGCCTTTAAGAAGATAGGGTTGAATGAGAGTGACTTAAAGCTTACCGTCACTCCACTCTATGGTTTCACTGGTAATAGCCTGATGCCTATGGGCATGATTGAATTGATGGTTAGCGTTGGAACCTATCCTAGGGTTTCAACGATAATGACCTAGTTTTTGGTGGTAGATTGCCCCTCTGCTTTCAATGTGGTGCTGGGAAGACTGACACAGAGGGAACTTCAAGCCGTCACTTTGATCTACCATCTCATTATGAAGTTCCCTACCCAACACGGGGTAGGCGAGGCGCGAGGAAACCAATATGATGCGAGGACTTGTTATAACAACTCGCTGAAACTCGCAGCAAAGGATGCGACGTTCTGCATAATGATGGTCCACCTACCGGAGGAAGCATCAGTCGAAGTAGCGGGCAAAGCCTTAGTCGAAGCAGCGGGCAAAGCATCTGTCGAAATAGCAAGCAAAGCGTCAGTCGAAGCTCTAGTCGGGTCGTCAGACAAAGTATCAGTCGGGTCATCAGATAAAGCGTCAGTCGAACCGTCAGTGAAAGAGTCAATCGAAATGACCAACGAAGACTTCGATCCTCGAGAGATAGACGAAGAGGTCGAAACTGGACCCATTGAAGATCTGGAGGACTTATCATTCGACATATCTTCCAAGACTTTAAAGATTAGAACGGAGGTTTAAGGACCTGTGCGAGCTTCATTGGTCGCTTTTCTGAAATCTAACTTGGATGTATTCGCATGGCGACATTCAGACATGGTAGGGATTGATTCGAGGATCATATGCCACCGTCTTAACATAGATCTGACAAAGAAGCCTGTACGACAGAAAAGAAGAGCTATGAATCCAGAGCGCTACGTCGCGTTAAAAGAAGAGGTGGAGAAGCTGCTCGAAATTGGGTTCATAAGAGAGTCTTTTTATCCAAACTAGCTTGCAAACCCGGTTTTGGTGAAGAAACCCAATGAGAAGTGGAGAACGTGTATCGATTTCACCGATCTAAACAAAGCATGCCCGAAGGATAGCTTCCCTCTTCCGAGGATTGACTAGCTTGTAGATGCGACATCGGGGCATGAACTTTTAAGTTTTATGGACGCATATTCTAGATATAATCAAATCCCCATGTACGAGCTAGATGAGGATCATATCTCGTTCATCATTGATCGAGGGTTATACTGTTATAAAAAGATGCCCTTCGGACTTATCAACACAGGAGCGACCTACCAGCATCTTGTCAATATGATGTTTGCAAAACAAATTGGCAAGAAAATGGAGGTATACGTCGATGACATGCTGGTGAAGTCGGAGAAGGCCGAAGATCACATCAAACACTTTGATGAGATGTTCGAAATTCTCCAGAAATATCAAATGAAGCTGAATCCCTAGAAGTGTGCGTTCGAGGTAGGATCTAGAAAATTTCTGGGTTTTATGGTCAATCAGCAAGGAATCGAAGCAAATCCTCAGAAGATACAAGCATTGATTGATATGCAATCTCTTCGGATGTGCAAAGCCTAGCAGGAAGAGTAGTTGCACTGAGTTGGTTTGTATCCAGATCAACCGATAAATGCCAACCTTTCTTTGAAGTATTAAAAGGATCAAAGAGGTTTGAGTGGACAGAAAAATACGACCAGGTGTTCCAAGAGTTGAAAAAGCACTTGGGTTCTCCTCTACTCTTGTCAAAGCCAAATCCGGGAGAAGAATTATGCTTATATCTCGCTATTTCTAAGTATGCGATGAGTGCTGCATTAATTCGCGAGGAGGGAAATATTCAGCGACCTGTCTATTATGTAAGTAAAAGATTACTTGATGCTGAAACTAGATATCCAGAGATGGAAAAATTTGCGCTAATGATCGTCATTGCATCAAGAAAGCTTCGACCTTACTTCCATGCCCACTCCATCAGGGTTTTCACGAATTTTCCGTTGAAACAGGTCCTACAAAAACTGGAGGCATCAAGACGGTGCTTAAGTGGGCTATTGAATTGAGTCAATTTGACATCAATTTCCAACCTCGCACTGCCATAAAGGGTCAGGCCCTCGCAGATTTTATTGCAGAATTTACATACGATGTCGATCTTCCCACGGGAGTACTCGAAATACCTGCTTCAGATACATCAAGGTTATGGAAACTTTATGTTGATGGGTCATCGAATGAAAATGGAGCAGGAGCGGGCTTAGTTTTAATCAGACCTGAAGGGCACAACATTCATTGTGCGCTTTGCTTCAAATTCCCTGCGTCGAATAATGAGGCCGAGTATGAAGCACTGATAACTGGACTAAAGCTCACACAGGAAATGAAGGTCGAGATAATTGAAGTGTATAGCGACTCCCAGCTGGTCGTTTGTCAGGTTAAGGGCGATTATCAAGCGAGACGAGAGAGAATGATGGCCTATTTGGAGAAGGTGCAACAATTGTTCTTAACATTCGCCGCTTATAATATTCAGCTTCTTCCTCGCATTGAAAATACCTGGGCGGATGCACTTGCTAAGCTCGCTTCGACGAAAGATGCAGAGTTGTTGAAGGTAGTTCCTGTCGAATTTCTTATGTCGCCAAGCATCGAGGTCGAACCCCAAGTAGTTATGCGAGTTGACGAAAAACCATCGTGGATAGATCCCATAATGCGATATATATAAAATGGTGATCTTCCTGAGAATAAAGACGATGCAAGGCGACTCCGCATAAAAGCAGCCCGCTATATCATCCAGGATGAGAAGCTTTATCGAAGGAGTTTTAGCTCGTCATTATTATTGTGCGTCAATGATGTAAAAGCACGCTATATTATGAAGGAAATTCACGAAGGAATATGTGGAAATCATTCTGGGGGGCAAGCACTTACAAACAAGATTCTTCGACAAGGGTATTTTTGGCCAACTATGAAGAAGGATACATTAGAATTTGCTAGGAAGTGTGATAAATGTCAACGATTTGCGACTATCCCTAGAAAAGCACATGTCCCTTTAACTTCAATGACTAGTCCATGGCCATTTGCTGTTTGGGGAATTGATATTATCGGGATGCTTCCATTGGCACGAGAAGGTTTGAAGTATGCGGTGGTCGCAGTCAATTATTTTACAAAATGGACGGAAGCTGAGGGCTTGAGCACCATTTTCGCAAAGAAGATGATAGATTTTGTTTACAAATCTATAATCTGTCATTATGGTATACTGCATACTATAATTTCTGATAATGGGAAACAATTCGACTGTGATGAGTTCCATGACTTCTGCAACAACTTGGGCATCAAGAAGAGTTTCTCTGCCATTGTTCATCCACAAGCCAATGGGCAGGTCGAAGCGATAAACAAAATACTCAAACAGAATATAAAGACAAAGCTGGAGGAGCATAAAGGAGTTTGGCCAGAAGTACTTCCCGAAGTTTTATGGGCTTATCGCACCACACAACGAACCACTACTGGAGAGAGTCCATTCTCTTTGGCTTATGGGTATGAAACGATGATCCCGGTTGAAATTGGTACGGGCTCTCTACGGTGATCTGTTTATGAACAAAATCAGAATGATGTATTACTGAGAATTGAACTCGATCTTTTAGAAGAACGACGTGAACAATCTCAACTTCGAATCACAATATACCAACAATGCACTGCTCGACATTATAACTCCAAAGTCAGAAGTAGACATTTTGAAGTTGGAGATCTTGTCATTCGAAGAGTTCTACCTAATAATAAGGAACATGGCGCTGGTGTATTTGGGCCTTCCTGGGAAGGGCCTTATGTTATTGATAATGTCATTCGACCTGGGACATACAACCTAGCTCGCATCAATGGACAAAAGATCGAGCATACTTGGAATGCAGAATAACTTCGTCGTTATTATCAATAAATCTTCATATTTATCTTCAACGGCCTACTGTATCTTCTTTAATAATATTCGTCAATAATATTTCTTCGGCAATTACTTCAACTTATTTCCGTTCATCTTTTTATAGTTTTATGGTAGTTTTCGAACACCATAAAACTCGGGAGACAGTGGGATCAGAATCTTATCTCCTACTTGTTTCCTAAGGGACTATGCAAACGTCCATTTAGAGGAGATGGGATTTTAGATCGTCGAAATATCCGAATCTCCTTAAAGTCCTAGGATTTTCTCCTCGTTTTATGCCTCAGCATGTCGTATTACACAATTTCCCTCCTCGAACAAAAAAGTAACTAAGCCAAATGTTCATTGTTCGATGTGATATATTGCTATATCCTATTTTGATATGGAACTTTTGAAACATAATTGAGTTTGCATCACACGTATTGACTGTTTTCTTAAGAGACCTAATCTATCATAACCCTTAAAACTCGTTTCAAGTTAGTTAGATTCAAATCGCTAAAAGCGTACTGATCAGTCACTTAGTGATTGACTACTTAGTTAAAATTATTGTTGTGTTTTCATTATTTTGCAAGAGCATCTGACAGGAAAAAAGAATAATATTTATTAAAAGAAGTCACCCGTACATGCGTAGAAAGGAAGGGAGACCAAGCTCCCATTGTTCTAAAAAAAAAAAAAACAAGTGTTATGCAGAAGGGCTCGTGCCGCCATCTCCAGCTTTGGCAGTATCCTCCCTCTAGCTTTTGACGAGGTCGACCACGTCCTCGCCAAGGATGGAGAAGTCAAAGTCCGGATGCTCACGGAAAATGTTAAAAATGATGGTCGACAAGGCGATATCACTAGCTTTATCTTTGAGTTCTTTGACTTCAGTCGCCTTGAATTCTTCGATAGCTTTGTGAACCACCTTAGTGGTCGCCTCCCTTATGCGATCCGGATGCTCAGAGATGGTTTTCTCGAACTCTTTGACTTTCTTCTTCTCAAGCTTCTCCTTGGCCAGTTCTTTAAGCAATCGCTGCCTCTCCAAGTCAAAAGCTCCTCTCTCCAAGCATTCAAGGACCGGGTCGTGCATCAGGATAGCAGTAGCTGTGGTCTGAAAAATCTAACCGTTAATACCAAGAGAATACATTCGAGGAGAGAATAGAAAAGTACTTATATTGGCCAGCATCCTCATCGCGGAACCAAAAGCGACCTTGGCAGATCCTCGCTTCATCCGCTCCTAGCCTTCCTCGGATATGAAGCGATCAATGAAGGCTGTGCTCATACCAGCCTTCTCTGGTAATTGGTTGAGGAGTGCGAAGAGCTCTTCATCCTTATCTATCAGGATTGGTTCCGAAGAAGTGGTAGCCTCTTTAGGTGGTTCAGGATGACTCGTTGGCTGAGACTGTGGTGGAGGCGAGCTTGCTGGGATGTCATCGAAGGCAACTTTGCTTTTCTTGGAGTAGTCAACCTTCTCTTTCCCTTTTGATGACAGAGTGCTCTCGGGTATCTTGGTTTTTGCCATAGACCCGAGAGTTGAGGGTGGTACTTGCAAGCCGCTACCGATGACCATCTCTGCACCGATATATAAGTGAGCGAGGAGGATATAATACAGGTAATTAGAAAATGTATATATGATTACCTTCTTCTTATTGAGGAGCTAGTTGAGGAGCTGGTGGTGACACTGTTTCTGGAGAGGAAGGTTCCGAGACTAAAAGGGTGGCAGGTGCTTTTCGTTTCCTAAGTTTGGAAGACGAGGCACCGGTATCCGTCTTTTTCCTTGGCTTCTTTTTCTTTGAGCTTGAAGGTCTGGACGAACGTACAGGGGGATCAGGGAATGCGGCTCCCTTTGGAAGAAGACCGCAAGCGACTAGGTTCCTGGAAGTTCCAAGTACCTTCCAATCAAATTCCTCGATTAGAAGGTCGTTGATTTTGTACACTCTTGCGAGCTGCTCCCTAGAAAGTCTAGGTCGTTCCCTGTTGTCTGCGATAACATGCGAGTACGATCAGGATAAAAATAACAAAATTGAAAAAGGTGATAAATTGGAAAACTACCTATCGGGGTTTTGAAAGAAGCCGTTATCCGCATAGTCAAAGTGAAAAAATAGATTTTTCCATTTTCCCATGTTGTTGCGAACCCCATAGATCGTTTTTATTGCTTGGTTCGACCATTTGCTTGCATAAAAGAAGCCAAGATTTGACGAGTTTGATTTCACTTGATAAAACCAAGCAAACTCTTCAGGAGTAGGGGTCTCTAAACCTAGCTTGTGGTAAAGTATATACAAACCTACCATGTATCTATATGTATTAGGGGTCAATTGAAAAGGGACGACCCCGTAGTAGTCAATAATTGATTTTATATATGGATGAAGTGGGAGGTGGACACCACACTTAAGAACTACTTCAGAAAAAGAAGCAATCCCGCGAGGTGGTGTGTGTGGTCGGTTGAATTCCATGGGCAGGCGAAGAAGGATGGCGATCTTATAGCTGCACACGATTTTGCTGAGCTTGTTCGATGTGCAGCCCTTATGTTGGTACATGACCAATTTCCTTCTACGTATTGATATCCTGAGGAGAAGGCAGGGGCATCCTTGATATGTCTAGGCCACTGGTCCCGAGGAAAGTCGCCTATGCGAGGACTATTCTGCTTGACCCCTGTTATCTCTACCTCGGGTTCTGGTTCGAGGTAATCTTTAAGGTTAATGGAGCTGACACTGGAGTGAGATTCTCCAGAAAATGTATTCCCTTCCCTAAAATCCTCACTACTAGATATCTGAAAAGAAATAGGATGGATCAAATCCTATACGAGCATCAAAGATTTTCACTGTGTTAGTAAATTTTGGGGGTTCATCCTAGAATTGCACTAACAGGCAAGTTCACAATAATTGATTTTGCATTACATGAAAATGTAGTATTAAAAGTTAATTTTTTAAAAATTCCACTTTTCAAAATTAATTAAAAATATAATTTTAACGATTTAGAAAAATACCACTAAAATTATCTTTTTAAAAATTATTTTTTTAAAATACCACTTTTAAAAAAATTATTTAGAAAGTCCTACATTTAACGGGGTGTGAGACACTGGGCAAGATAAGCATGGGATTGAGTGCCCCGTACCAATCCTGTCCCGATTATATAAAAGTTAATTTCTATTCTTTTTTATATAGTAATAATTCAACTATATTTTTTTAAAAGAAAAATATAATAATATATTTTCATATACTTATATTTGATTATTTAATTAATTCAAGATGACGATTTCAAATAGAAACCCAAGTATACCAATGGGAAAATCGATTCCCAATAAAGAATTCTCAAAATTGCCTTATACCAATTAAATAGTGAATGATGCGGGAATAGTATGGTAAAATAATAACGGAGTAGAGATAGTAAACCCAAAATCGATATCACCATGCCCCGTTGACATCCTTATCACTTTTAAAAGGTTTAAAATAATGTGAGAGAAAAAAAAAAAGAAAAAAAGATGAGAGATAAATTAAAAAAAATGAAAAATAATGAAAGAGAAATTAAAGATATAGAATATTGTACAATATTATGTTATAATACAGTGTATTACAGATATTTTTTTTGTATCGTATTAAATAGTGTAATGTAAAAACATAACTAAATGTAGTATTGTATTTAATTAATACAATGCAAAATCCTTATACAGTGCACAACACATGATCAAATGTTTGCTTTTCAAAAATAAAAAAATCTTTGTGGCGTCCCATAGGAAATTTTTCATGTTTGCTTCAAATACTACTTTTTAATTCTTATGACAAATTTTCTTTCCGATTAACCTTCTAGTTTCTCTAACTTATCCAATTAATTTTCTTTTATTATTTTGTCGAAATCTCTTATTAATTACTCCAGAAACTTTTCAAGTTGTCTTTTAATTACTTTCTCAAAATCTTATTTGCCTTCAAAACGGAAAATTCTAAACTCATTAATAATTTCTCCTTTTTTCGAAAAAAAAAAGAAAGAAAATAACCATTAACAATTTCGCGTTGTACATAACAAATTCAATTTTAGAGTTCCTAATTCATTTTTAAAACAAATATGCGAAAGCAAAAACTAAAATGGAATGCTACTACACTAGAGAAGTACCAGTCATAGTAGAGATAGAAAAGGAGTAAATGAGAATGAATAAATAATAAAAGTACAGGAATGGTATGACGATCTGAAACCACAACCTGCGAAAGTGGCGAGCAAAAATTTTCATTTTCTTAGTCTTTTTATTTTTCTCTATTTATTTATTGTTTAAACAATTAATAAAAGCAAAAAATAATGATTTGTAAATTCTGACTTAGTGTAATATTTTCTTTTCCTTTTTTGATAAAGTTTCTCTGTCAAGGTTAATAAAAAAATGGAAAATTTGATTTGTAAATGTACAAGCATATTGGGCTTCTAAGCCGAGTGGCTAAATGTTGGGCAATGTTTAACAAATGTCCTTTTCTAAAAAACTATTCAAAATGACCAAGGTTATAAAAAAAAATTCTATATATATATATATAGATAGATATACGTATATCAGAATATGAGCCTATCAGAAAATTTACATATTGACATACAGTCTATGTGAAATTGATATATTATGGGAAAAATATATCTAGTATTACCTTTTTGATAAATAATACCAAGAATACAATGTCCAAATTTTTACTTATTCTTATACTACTTTTTTTAGAAAAATAACAAATTCTTGTTAAGAAAGACCAAATAATATCTTAAAATTTCTATTTTTTTATTCTTGCTAACAAATTCTTATTTTAGCTAGTAGTTCTATTATAAAGAGTAGAACTATTTGGTTAATTTAATTATTGATTCAAAGAAACCAATTTAGTTATTAGAAACCAGTTACCGCAATCCAAAATCTAATATATATTTTTGTTGCTTTTACTTCAAAAATATAATTACTTAATTTGATAACTTGATTATATTCTCCAGCGTCCTTATTTAATACTTCACTTAATTCTTGCTACAGGGTATTTTGCAAAAGGAAAATCACAATAGTTTTCAGGAAACTTTCACTGTTTTATATGATTTGAAAAGGAAACAACAATGATTTCTAAAAAAGTTTTGTAGTTTCCTATAATTTATCTAGTTATAGGGCATTCTGCTAAATGGAAACTGCGATGGTTTTCAGGTTTCCTGTGATTTATTTAATTATAGGACATTTTGCAAAAAAGAAACCATAATGGTTTTTAAGAAATGTTCATGATTTCCTGTGATTTATTTACGTACATAATATTCCGTTAAAGAAAATCAAACTTGTTTCCAGAAAGTCTTTGTTATTTCCTATGATTTACTAATATATAAGACATTTCTAATAGGAAACTAAATTAGTTTCCAGGAAATTTTTGTGGTTTCTTATTAAAAAAAAAGACTTATTTATTAAAATGCCACCAAATTTTTTAGCTTCCAAAATATTTTAAAAAATACCTTAAAAAATCGTACGGAATTTTTATTATTTTTGAAAGTTGGTAAATTTGGTAATGTTTTTTGAAAAATAGGTATAAGCATCCCAAACTCATATATCAATACACAAAATTGGGCTTCATAGAAAACTCAGGCCCAAAGTCTGAAAATTAAAAAATTCTCTGATTTATTTAGGAGTATATCACTTTTAAAATTTTATTTAGAAAATAACACCTTTCTAAAATATTTATAAATATATCATTTTTTTTGAAAAATTAATACTTTTCAAAGATACTTAAGATAATCATTTGGGTTACTTGGGAGTAAATAATCAGTTAATTGAATTAAATAGACTCGTTACCTCAAATAAATTGATCGGTTAACTCAAGTGCTTATTAATTTGAAACAAATGATATTTATATAAATATTTTTAAAAGTAGTATTCATCTAAATCAATTTATAATGTTTTCCAAAAATTTTAAAATCTAAAATTTTTTTCTTTTTTGAAATTATACCATATAATATCAAATTTCCTCCACAAAATTTGATACATGGTATAAAATTTGAAATAGTAATACGCAAAATTTTATGCATGGTATAAATATTGTATAGTAATACACAAAATGTGATATAGTAATGTACAAATTTGATATACTGATACATAGAATTGATTACTGAAACGCGGTCATTTAGCCAAAAGAAAATGTGACGTAAAAAAAAAAAAAAGAACACTAAGTAAATAGGTGAAACAAACAGCAATTTGTTAAAAAGAGGTGAAAAAAGGGGCCATTTCTTATATATAGTCAAACATATTTAGACATTGGATTCAAAACTTCTCCTCTAAAAAATATTTCTTAAGAGGAATAAAAATAGAGATAAAAATTAAATTTTCAAGATATTTAGTTTTTCTATTTTCTTTTTCTTGATCTTTTCTTTATCTTGATCTATCTTCATTTACGACATATACTTTCAAAAAAAGAAATAAAGAAGGGAAAAAAAGGTGAGGGTGGGGGTAGGCTTCCTTACAAAATTCAGGCCCAAAGTTTAAAAAATTATAAAATTTCGGATAGGCTAAATTTTTATCACTTTTTAAAAGTTTCTTTAGAAAATACCCATTTTAATATATTTTTATCACTTTTCAAAATTTGTATTTTTTAGTTGTACTCGAGCTAATGCTTATTTGGAATAACTAATCAAATTAGTCACCTGATATAACTAGTTATCTCAATTATCTTATTAATTAATAAAAAAATATTAATTCTATAAATATATTTTTAAAAGTCCCATTTTCTAAATAAATCTAGAATTTTCAAACGCATTTAAAATCTGGAAATTTTCAATATTTTTGAAAATTTACCATATAAAATCAGATTCCCTCGTAAAGAGATAATTCTATGTTTTAAGTAACAGTGTACACTTAAATATGTACACAATGATTCATCGATTTTTTGGATTTAGTGTGATTGGATAAGTTTAAGTTTTATGTTTTTTTTTTTTTAAACATGCTTGGTAATCTTGTTTCAATTTCTTATTTAAAAAATTGTGAACAAAATTTCGAAAATACATAAATGAAAATTTTCCATCATCAAAACATTTTTAAACAAAAGATTAATAACGAATTCACTTTTTTCTCTACTCATTTTTTGCTTTATTTTCTTTGTCAACTTTGTCTCTTATTTCTTTGATCACTTCACTGTCTCTCTTATTCATCTCTTGCCTCACTTTCACTCTCCTCCATCTCACTCTCACTTCATTGCACTCTCCTCCATCTCACTCTCACTTCATTGTTTATCCACCGTCTTTTTTTTATCTACTCTCTTTGTGTTCACTATCTCTTATCATTTTCTAGTTAATTTCTAAATATTATTTTATCTCTCTTTCCTCACTTTCTTTGTCCTCCCTATTTCTTTACTACACAAGTCATTTGTATTTCTACGGATAATATATATACATTTTTTATAAAACCCACGAACATTTAACGATTTCCCAAAACAGTCACTCTTTTTCAATAAAATTAAACATAACCTTCTATTTGTGTATTTTCATTAAATCTCATCGTGTCCACATTGATAGTCAACATTGAAGATTAGAAATAGCAGAAAATGATGCCTCTATCCTTTAAAATTATTTATTGGTGTCTACCGACACATCTAAAAGGATAATTCCTTCAAATAGCACATAACTTTTCAGGAATCCAATTATGACAGCTTTCAAAATACACACATTGTTTTCTTAATTAAATTTGACGATAGGGCTAGTGAGATTTGATAGACAATCACAAAGAAAGTTATATTTAATATACAAAAAATTATGGTTTTTTTTTTTTAGCAAAAACGCTAAATCTCGTGGGTTTTGTATAAATATGTATTAGAGATGTTCTAAATTCATCAAGCAATGGACTAAATACATTCATTATTTTAATTATAATTTTACCTATAATTAGAATTACTAAATTAGACAATCTAAAAGTTAAATATATCCATTATATTTATATGGTAAGAATCTTCGATATATAAGGAAAAACATAGAACCCATGTAATTTTTTATACTCCAAAAGAAAGTTATTATTTACATTCTTCAAAATCACCCCCAAGAAATTAACAATGGAGCAACAATACATTGATGAAGAATTTAAAAATAAAAATGCAGAAGAAGGGATTAATATAAGTGTCATAGTTTTTTTCTTTTAATTGTAAATTAATTGTTTCATATGGGATGTTGATTTTTTTTCTTTGGCGATTATATTCAAATAAGTTTGCCCCTACTCATATGATATAAAATAATAATCCATGATTTGCTTCTTTTTTTTTTTTTGATGGTTTTGTTTTAGAGATTTGCGACTTATATCAACTATTGAACTTATTACCCATGACAGGTAATTATACAAAATTTGAAAAAAGAAACTATGTTTAGAAAAAAAAAACCAAAATTTATTAAATTGAATAAAACTTGATTACTTTTTGTTGTTTCCATTATTTTAAAGTAAATTTCCTTCCAATGTTAGTATAAAATATAGGGTGTACAAAGCAAAATATGTATTTTTGGAATATAAAGAATATATAAAGAAAAAAATAAAATTTTATAAAATTATTAAGCGATATAAAATTTTAAATGTGCATAGTTCAATTATTGATGCATTTAGACTTTCCTTAGGTATCCTATATGTGTCATTTGTGCACAATAATACATAATTATTATTTTATTATATTTGTTGCGTTATCGAGACCAAGTATGTTTGTGTATTTTTTTTTTCTTCTCCCAAAATAGTAATACTTTAAAGGGCTACCAAGCAATTTTATTGTTTATTAGATTATTGATTTAAATTTCTACAAACTTTTAAATACTGAAAATGTATTAAGCAGGAATTACTATGTCGTTTTCGTAACCACCTTTTCCTGTTTACGTGATGTTGATTGGAACTCATATAGGACCTAGCTACTTCTTTATTTCGACTCGAATTCTGTTAATTAAAAGTTCTAATTCATGATATTAATTTAATTACTAAATTCTACATCATATTAAGAAGTTCAAAATAAGAATGATAAGATTTTAAAAAGAGTAATCCTATTTTCACCTTTTTTTTTTTTTTTTCTGCGCAGCCCTTATTAAATGATAAATTAATGACTATATTTTAAAAAAACATATACTCTTTTTTAAAATGAAATAAAATCCAAATACCATATTAATTAATAATTTCATTTCTGACCACAACCCTCCAACTTATTTAATAAAGCGTCTAATCAAATAAAATAAAATAAAACGATAATTTGATTGAATTTCCTTAAGAACAAATTACAAATCATATTCATTTTGAAGAGACAAAACAATCTTTCTTTTCTTTTTAACTTCTTGAAAAGATTTAATAAATATTATGATATCGGTTTTATAAATAATAAATCAAGAATCCTAAATTGAAAGGTAAGAATCATCATCATGAATGTTTTAGAGAAACGAGGAAAAAAAAAAGAGAAACAAAATAAAGAAAGAAAAAGTAAAAGAAGATGAATATATAACCTTTTACCTTAAATAACAATTTACTATCTCCAAATTTCTTTAAGAAAAAAGGAACAAAGCCAAAAAAAAAAAATAATTGTTTTTAGTCTTTCAAATTTTAGAAAAATAAATTTTTCAAAAAGATTAAAGGAGCCTCCAAATGGGTGTGATTTTCAAAACTTATTGGAGGTGTCAAAAAAAACTTTTATACTGTTTTTCGTTTCTAATTTTGGAATCGATTACATTGGAAAGGTAAAGAAAAAGAAAATTTTAAAAATTTTATTCTTAGTGACGGATTTATTTAAAAGGGGGTTGGAGGAAAAATAAAATGGGTTGAAAAAGATTTACCTTTAAAATAATTGACTAGACGTGGCATTTATTTATTTATTTATTTGTTGCACATGAATTAATTATTTGGGATAGAGGATGTAATTACAAACAAGATATAAGAGTGCAGCAAAGAAGATGGATAATATTATTGCATTGTTAGAAAGCTTTGGTTTCTATACTAGCTAGGTGTACTCATGGTCAATTTAGAGTGAATATGCATTAACCAAATCAAATAAGTACATATCTATCTGGCTGCCATCACGCAAGATTAGATAGAAACCAAACCGAAATAAGACTATATAATCGTTTTCATCGGTTTTGAGGTATAGATGTAACAAGTTTGCAGTATTCTCATTTTTGTTCATTATTTAAATTATTCAATTTTTTTTTGGTTTTGTTTTTCCACAAGCTGAATTTTATATCAAAATTTTGACATCATACATCAAGGTTAAACTATTACATTTTATACTTCTTTGGTCACTAAACCCAAATCGGCTGTTATGCAAAGCCGACGAGATCACTATAAAAACCTTTTCACGCTAGTATAATTCACCAAAATTCATATTTTATCATTTTAATTTTAAAACGATGAGATAAAATTTTCACATCGATTTAAAACTAATGTGAAATTAAAATTTGAATTTCCTTATAATTTTTCAAAAATTTTGGAATCCTCTCTCTTTTTTTCTTGTATTTATTATTCTCATACCATTTTCAAACTCATTTATCTCCCTTGTTTTTTCTCTGCTCTTTTTCTCTCATTTTTCTCTATATTTATATATACACGTATATGTAACATCTCTCATTACTTTCTTCTTCTCCCCCTTTTTTTTTCTTTTTTTTTTTTTATTTTTTTTCTCTCTTCTTTCTCATTCTTCTTTTTATTTTCCTTTTATCTTTTTATTCTTCTTCCTCTTCTTCTTTTTTATTTTTCTTTCTATTTTTTCTCTATCTTTTACAAAATCTCTTCAAGTTACATTTTCAAATGACGTAATGATAAATGAGCGATAAAGAATAGATATTATAGTCAGCAACAAAATACAATCAGAAATAGCTGACCACAATCAATAAACTTAGCCAAAAAAATTCTTTTTTTCTTTAAATCTTTTTGTCACTTTTGACATCAGTTTTTAACTGATGTGCCTGCAGCCAACATACTATGTTAACTGTATATTCGTCGATTTCATGACTAACAAAAATTATTTAAAAATATTTTTTTTCAAGTGACGTATTTTTGTTGTAGTGTCAAATAAAATAATGATTATCTAAATTTTTTCAAATAACATAAAATCTAAATTAGCATATTAACAATTACAACTGTTGATGGAGGTTTTATCAACAATAAATTTAGAAAAAATTAAGAGATGTGATTTATGCGAATTGAGTTAATAATCAAAGCAAATAAAGAGAGAGGATTTTATAGTGCTTCAGCCCCGAAAAAGATGAGCCTACGTTCACTGTTTTTCCACTATTTTATGAAGAATTAAAAGCACTCAAGGTTACAATATCTCGTCTGGAAATTGGAAAAACTGAAAAACAATTGGAATTCTCAAAACTTGATCCCTCTTCGGAACATTGAGTCCCCTTTATATAGGTAAAGGTAACCCTATGTCCCTAGGATCCTAATTATATAAACGGGTAACTATACAATCGGGTAACGTAAATTAAGTAACAACATAATTAGATAACCACTCAAAACGGATAACTAGTTGATCATAAATAGG
>JXTB01000005.1:1390035-1453376 GCA_002914805.1 Parasponia andersonii
TGGAATACTCAAAACTTGATCCCTCTTCGGAACATTGAGTCCTCTTTATATAGGTAAAGGTAACCCTATGTCCCTAGGATCCTAATTGTATAAACAGATAACTATACAATCGGGTAACGTAAATTAAGTAACAACATAATTGGATAATCACTCAAAACGGATAACTAGTTGATCATAAATAGGAGATTTCTGTTTCCCTTTCCTTGTAGGTTTCCTGTTTGACATAGCATATACTTGTTTCCCTTTTCTTTCGGAAGAGGTCGCCCACCACCTATACAGAGAGACGCACATACTTATGCAAAAAGAGACTACACGGAGAAGGTCGCATATAACCTGTGGAAGAGATCGTACATAACCAGCACGGAGGAGGTCGAACTTAACCCTTATGCGACCTTAGGATTTTAGACCGCACAACAACAACCATAGTATCCCCTCACAGTTTAATACTTCAAAAAACATGATGTTGGTATCGACCTATTTTGGTAAATATAATGATCTACACATAACAAATTAAATATAACACGTCGTATATGTAATATTTTTGATTGCTTTGGTTGGTCTCTTTAGTTGTTGAATTGATTAGTTTAATATTGTAAAACTGTTGAAGAACAGATCAACAGAAAGTGTTTTCGAAATTGATCAAACAAACCAATTTTCATGAAAAATCAAAGTAATTTTCCTAAGGATTAATCAGTATCTGCAATTTGTCCGCTTTTTCTGAACAAAACTAATATTACCATAAGATTGTGGATAATAGTGTGATGGTATCAATGAGGGGGGATTTCTACTATACAATCTTTATTTTTGGATGTATCACTGCAACCCCATTTTAAGGATTCTATTGGATATAAATTAAGGATCAGTATTTATTGTGAATATAACTTCACTTGATTTTATCCATTTAAGGAAATAAAATTAAAAATTAAAAAAAAATTTAAAAAAATTGCCGTGAAAATCTTCAACTACCACAACAATTCAATGCTTACGTAAAACTTGAGCTTGGATTAAATCCCGGATCCTCATCCACTAAAATTACTCTAATCTAATAATCTTTTTATCTTTTAATGAGAAACAAATAATCCAAACTTTTTTGGTTCGTCTTCTTCTCTGCAATGGTGCATCTTTCTAGCCAATATATGTAAATCTCGGATGAACATCTTGTACAGCTGGCGGAATACTTCTAGTTGTGCCAACAAGCCTTTCCCCCCCTCCCCCCCTCCTTTTTTTTTTTTTTTTCTAGGGACTTAGATTACAACAACAATGAATATAGGTATATTTCACCCTCAGATTTGGATTAATAAGGCATCAGATAAATACGAAATCATATTCCTCCTTTAATTTTCAAATTATCCATGGCTCTTTGTTAATTGTTCTCGGCTCTATTGTATTTCATTGGAATTTTTTTGGATGAAATTGAAACTTTTAAATTTAGAGCCTAAATTCATAAATACATTTTTCTTTTAAATAATAAATGCATTATTGACTCCTTTTCTAGGGTGAAGGGTGAGAAATTTTAAAGGAAAATAAGAAAAAAAAATTATGAATACAGTACCATCATGGAGGACTGAAGGAAGGTTCATTTTGCCTGTTGAAGATAAAGTGGTGATGTTTTCTATGTGATAAGTTATACAATACAATAACTGGACACACACAATCTGAGCCTTGTGATTTCAATCAAACCAATCAAATGCCTCTAAAGTGGATTTCACGGCTAAGGCTAAAAACTTGGGTCCTATGGTAGAAGAGGTCTGCGCTGAGGTCATGTTCAATTAGTGTTGAAAAGTTGGTCCCATTATAGATCATATCAAACTTTCTTCTTAAAAAAATAAAAAATGAAATTTAAAATGTAATATAGATTAAAGACTGACACTGTCCAGATAAAATCTAGGACGAATTCGTGAAAGTCGTCCAATGGCTGTCGGGTTAACAGGTTGGTTTAGATATGTTTCGACGAGTGGTTAATGTCCCTGCTAATTTTTCTTATTTAAACAAAGTAGCTAATACTAGTTGAATGTTGAATGATAATACTAGGATTGAGTGATCTAATTATAGACTTATTTAATTCCTTCGAAACAATATTATTAGAATATTTTTCATGAGGTAATGCTAGAATTTTAACTAATTATTAATTTTTTTTAAAAAAAAAATGAGACTTAACTAATGACTTTCACTTATTACAAATTAAAAAAAATATTTACTATTATCTAATTCTCACTCTGCTCCATTAGGAATAATAAACTTTTACATCTATTCCCGATGTGATTCAAACCTAGAATGGAGATCCTAAGTAGTCAGTACTCTTAACACTTGAGTTAACCCACTTCATCAACTAACTAATAAATTAAGGGTACGAAAATCTAATTATTTTTTGTTACATTGAATTTAGTGTTATCCTTTAATATAGTTTCTATAAATTGTTGAGACTAAGAGAAATTTTACTTTATAAAGTTTATTTATTTATCGATAAATAAATAATTTATTAATTTATCGATAAATAAATATTTCTTAATTCAAAAGAATAGTATGAAATTAATCGATAAATAAATATTTCTTAATTCAAAAGAATAGTATGAAATTAATACTTATACATCTTTTCTCCTAATACACATGTATAGCCTCTAATAATAAAAATCACATATAGTCAAAGTTATTGTGTGCATATAAAGAAGTCTAAAAATTTACATATACAGTAAAATCTTTCTATAAGTCAATACTATTAGGATTATAAAAAATTATTATTTTATAGAATTTATTTATTTATCGATAAATGAATAATTTATTAATTTATCAATAAATAATTATTTGTTAATATAAAATAGCAGTATGAGTTTAATACATGTATCGTATTTACCCCTAAGATATAAATATGACTTATAATAATACAAATTAGATATGGTTAAAGTTAATGTATCAGATATGGTTAAAGTTAATGTATCAGTGCAAATAAGACTAAAAATTAACATGTATATATATAAAAGTTAATATATATTATTTGTATATAAATAAGATCTTAATAATTAATTTTTAGTGTACACAAAAAATTTAAGAAATAGATATACATACAATAAATTTAGTGTTAAAATTTAATATTTTGTAAGATATAATATTTTAAAATTTTTCATGTATATTGAACATAATTTACTTATAGAATTGAAATCATGATATATAGATTCCAAATCATATACCAAATATGTCGTATACTTATTTGACTTATAGAATTCAAATCATGATATATAGATTCTAAATCATATACCACATATGTTGTATATACTGTAAAAATTAGAGATGAGATTGAGTTCAATTTAAGTACAAATAATAAGCAAATTACTTTAGATACATTATGAAAAAAAAAAATAAAATTAATAAAACAAAAGTTATCTAGAAAAAACTCACTAATATTGTGAATATTTATGGGTTATTTCTTTTATATATTTAATCAATTACTAATTGATATATTTGATAGGTGATACGGTGCTAGAAGGAGCAGAATTTATGGATAAGTGGGAGATATACGAAAATAAAGCAATTTTCAAGGGAATTTTCAGAATATCCGTTTTTAATGAATTTAAGGTCAAATTTAGGTGGAATCAGCCCAATAAACGAAAATCAGTGGCTTAGCCATTGTGCTATACTCTTTTTCAGGTAATTTCGATCATTTAGACCTCAAAAAGGAAATTCTCATTTTCTGGTATTTTTTTGTTTTTAGATTATCTTTAATAAATAAATTCAAAATTCAAATTCGTTATTGATCCTAGATATAATGCCTTTTATTTCTCTTTTTCAAAAAATAAGATGTTATTATCTTTTATTTGAATATTTTATTTAGGCTTTATTTAAGAGTTGTAAGCCAAGATAACAAATCAGTTTTTGTTGGAAATAAAAATTATCCTAGGTATTTTCACTCAATTCTCTCTTTCTTTCTCAATATTCGTAAGTGAATCAATTAGTTTGAGTATTAGTTGATTATTTTCCGTCTTTCTGAGAAGCTTGCGCTACATTATTTGGTACTAGAGACAGGTTCATTCCTACACCATGCCAACATGAAAATGACCAAAAGTTCGTGATGCCATGTTAGAGGAGATGAATAGGCGTGATGAGATTGCATCATTGCGTCAATAGGTGGAGATGCTGACGCAATAGATAACTGCACTTCTTCTGCAACAATATGCGCTAGCAACACAATTGCATGAGGAGTTCAAAAAAGAGAACCCATTTGCCCCACTAGATAAACTAGCAAATCCTCCAACTCAAAGGAGAGCAAGAGGATATGAAGAAAATAGGCATTGGGAGTTAGGACTCAAGATTGATACTCCTGAATTCCACGGTGAACCTGAAGAGTTTTTAGATTGAATAACTGCAGTAGAAAATATCCTAGAATTCAATGAGGTTTCGAGTGATAAACATGTACCTCTTGTTGCAACATGATTTTGTAGATGAGTAGTAGCATGGTGGCAACAAACTAAAGTAATGAGGACCCGAGTCAAAAAAGCAAAGATTACATCTTAGGACAAATGGAAAAAGCATATGAGAAAAACCTTTTTATCACATAATTACTTATAGATGATGTACCAATGATTATAGAATTTGCATCAAGGTATGAAGTTTGTTACTAACTATACTACGAGGTTCTATCTGCTAATCACGAGGAATGATGTCATGGAGACTAAGGAGCAGTTAGTATCTCGTCATATGGGTGATTGACAACCCCAGATTCAAGACATCCTTAATATGTTTGATCATTCGACAATGTCCGAAGTGCATTAGCAAGTATTACAGATTGAAAAGCAATAATCCCGGTGTGAAGTACATTGGGAGGTTCTATCAATAACTAACATCAGTCAATAACAAAACCTAATAGATCTACATCAACAATCGATGGCATGCTTGAGTAGAGGACTGCTTTGTTTCGGTTGTGCTGAGATAGGCCATAGGCAATCTAATTGTCCCAAGAATCCATGTAAAGGGCTTTTTGCCGATGAAATATGTTGAAGGTGATGGTGAGCCCTTCTATGATAGTGAGGTTATTGAAGATTCGGTTGAGAATAAAGAACATATGACGTGAGATGTTGGGTCGACATTGATGGTGCGAAGTAACTACCTAACACTATATGGGAATGATTGCGTAACAATATCTTCCAGTCTACATATACTGTTAGAGAGAAGGTATGTAAATTCATCGTTCGAATCTAAAAACTAAGAGAATGTGGTGGCTGAAGAAGTAATTAAGGAACTAAGGGTGTCAACACAAAAGCATCCCAAACCATATAAACTAGATTGGCTAAAAAAAGGTACGTACGTCATGATATCTCAGTATACTTGAATAAGTTTTTCTATTTGAGTTACATATAAGGATGTGCATCTGTGTGGTGTGGTTAGTATAGATGCATGCCATCTATTATTGGGTAGGCCTTGGTAGTTTGATCATCACTTAGTACATGATAGGTATACTAACATGTATAGCTATATGTTTGGAGAAAAAAAAGATTGTGTTATTACCCGACAAAACTACCAATGCACCTATAGTGACTGGGATAGTACTAATCTATTGACCCAAGCAAAATTCAAGTCAGAGATGGTAGATTCCGAAGTAGTGCTCATATTGGTGGGTAAATCTATTAAGACCAAACTTGTAATTCTGAATCGAATACGGATGTTGATTGAGGAGTTCCAAGATGTGTTTCCTAGAGAATTACTAGATGAGTTGCTACCATTACAAAATATCTAGCACCAAATTGACTTGATGCGAGATGCCACTTTACCTAATATGGAATATTATAGAATAAGCCCCGATGAACATAAGAAGTTGCATAGGCAAGTTGAAGAACTATTGGTAAAGGGGCATATTCGAGAGAGTCTTAGTCCTTGCACTATCCCTGCCTTGCTTACACCAAAGAAAGATGGTACTCGGTGAATGTGTGTTGATAGTAGTATAATAAACAAGATCACAATATACTACCCTTTCCAATTCCTCATTTTAATGATTTACTAGATTGACTTAGCAACACGAGTATATTCAATAAGCTGGATTTGAAGAGTGGCTACCATTAGATTCATATTCATCCCGATGACGAATAGAAAACAACTTTCAAGACAAGAGAGGGACTTTATGAGTGGTTGGTTATACCATTTGGGCTTTCTAACACACCGAGCACCTTTATGTGCATCATGAACCAAGCTCCCTACCTGTTCATTGGTAAATTCATTATAGTATATTTTGATAATATTCTAGTTTATAGTACTAACCCTGATGATCATGTGCAACATCTTTGAGAGGTTCTTTGGGTCCTTCACAGGGACAAGTTTTATGCCGCTGTAAACAAGTACGCCTTCCTAACAAATTGTGCTGTATTTTTAGGATATATCATAACAAAGGATGGGCTAGCAGTAGATTCTATAAAAGCAGAAGCAATAAATCGATGGCCCCAGCCAACATCAGTTACAGAAATGTATAGCTTTCATGGCCTTGCTTCCTTTTATAGGCAGTTCATACCACATTTCAATAGTATAATAGTGCCTATTATAGATTGTATCAAGATTGAGAGATTCTTTTGGAGTCTTCTGGCAAAAGAATCCTTTTAGTTGATTAAGTGAAAGTTGACTTCCGCTCCTATTATTGTACTATTAGACTTTACTCAACCCTTTGAATTACATTACGATACCTCGAAGGTTGGTATTGGTGCAGTTCTTTGTCAAAATAGTCATCTAGTGGCTTATTACAGTGAGAAACTTTCAGGCCCAAAGTCTCACTATAATACCTATGATGTTGAATTTTATGCTATAGTCTAAGCAATCCAACATTGGTGCCATCACTTGTTCCAGAAGGAGTTTATTTTATACACCGATCATGCTACTCTAAAACACCTTAGTACTCAAGATAAGGTGTCTGCTCGACATGCCACATGGATTGCATACCTTTAACAATTTACTTTTGTGATCAAGCACAAGGTTGGTGCTTTGAATAAAGTGGCTGATGTATTGAGTCGGCGACAACTTCTCTCAACAAAATTATAGGTTGAGGTACCGGCTTTTAGACCTTTTGCGATTTATATGCTATTGACCCTTATTTTTCAGTGATTATCCCATAGCTACAAGCGGAAGTCCATTCGGAGTTTCTGTGGGTTGACAATTTCTCTTTTAAAATAAATCAATTATATATTCCTGACAGTAGTATGCGCATTAAGATTATTCAAGAGTTGCATAATGAAAGCCATGTGGGTCATAATCATACATTGTAGCTTGTTATTGCTTCTTATTACTGGCCGACGATGCGAAGGGAGATGAGCAAGTTGGTGGAGCATTGTCACATGTGACATCTCTCCAAAGGAAAAGCTATAAATGCTGGTTTATACATACCACTATCTATTTCAACTAGACCTTGGACTGATGTGAGCATGGACTTTATTTTGGGCCTTCCTCGGACTCAGTATGGCCATGATTCTATATTTGTGACAGTTGACCATTTCTAAAAAATAGTCCATTTCAGCCCTTGCAAAAAGATGAACGATGCAGTCAACATAGCCTTGTTGTACTTTTAGAAGGTTTATTGGTTATATAAACTTCTGATATCTATTCTATCTGATTGAGACACTCATTTCCTTAGTTACTTTTGGCGAAGTCTTTAGCATTTGGTGAATATGCGGTTGGATTTTAGTAGTGCCTACCATCCCCAAATAGGTGGTCAAATTGAAGTTGTCAATCGTTCCTTGGGAGACTTGCTATGTTGTTTGGTTGATGAGTTAATCAAATCTTGGGATCAAAAGCTGTGCCAAGTAGACTTTGCTTATAACCATGTAGTCAACCAGAGTATGAGTTTTAGCCTTTTTCAAGTGGTGTATGATAATTTGACCCCAGATTCTGATCAGTTACAAGTGCATAGTAAGGTTGGTGATTTTTTCGAGCCACTACAACATGTTCATAAGTAGACTCATGAACATCTGCAGTCTGGCGTAGCTAAGTATAAGCAAGTTGTCGACCTGAAAAGACGACATATGGAATTTGAGGTGGGGGATTTTGTATGGGCAATATTGACAAAGAATCATATCCCAGCTCATGAGTATAACAAACTTCTTGCCAAGAAGATTAACCTGTTGGAGATTATAGAGAAGATTAATCCAAATGCTTATCGATTGAAGCTTCCCAGCTGTTGTGCGGTCTAAAATCCTAGATGTTGATCAATACCAAAAAGGGAAAAGTTGACAAAGTGAACGTGTCAGGTCGCATGAGTAAGATTAAGTGTGACCTATTCTGAAAGAGTTAAGTGCGACCTCCTCCGAAAGAGTTAAGTGCAACCTCCACCACATAAGTTAGTGCGACCAGAAAAAAAAAGGAAACTAGACTAAGTTTCGTCAAACGACCTATAAAGAAAAGGAAACAAAAGTTTCTCTTTCAAGATTGACCAGTCATCTCATTTAAGTGACTAGTCATCTCATTTAAGTTATTACCTAGTTATATTGTTACTCGAATTATATTTTCTGATTATACAGTTACCTATTCTCACAATTAGGAAACATTGAGCTATCCTCACCTATGTAAAGGGAGTTCAATGGGGGATTCTTTTTTTCTATCTTTGATCTATTATCTTTGAGATCCTTTGGGAACTTTTTAGACTTTTACTTCTTCTTTCCAGACAACACGTTGTAATTTTGAGCTCTTGTAATTCTTCAGAAAATAGTAAAGAAACAGTAGACGTAGGCTCATCTTTTTTGGGGCTGAACCACTATAAAATCCTTGTCTCTTTGTTTGCTTTGATTAATCAACCCTTTTCACACACAAGCCACATATTTGTAATTTTTCCAAATTTATTGTTGACAAAACCTCCGTCAACAATTGGCGCTAGAAGAAGGGCTATTCTGGTAGAAAAGTTTGTCCATTCTGCTTCTTTCAACAATGGCAAACACCAGAAATACTACCAGAAACACCGAAACTAGCCAAAATCATCCCCAAAGCACCGCTGCTGCACAGGTAGATCCTGCTCAGGATCAGTCTGCCGTGACCGTACTGGAAAATATTGTCCAAAGACAGGATCGTATAGAGGAAGTACTGGTGAACCTTTAGGAAATTACAAGTCAGATTAATAACTCTCTACGACGACTTGCTGAGGAACAGATACTAACTCCACCACAGCACGAACGTCCCAGAGAATGTCCTGCTCATTCAGATCTTGGAGACAGGGAACTGCGACCAACCTAAAGCCCAGTAGGAGCATCGAGGAGATTACATCTCCAAGGGAAAAGGCAAGGTCGTAGACTTACCTCTGGTATCTGGAATTGAAAGTTTGAGCACTGATCATGGTTGTGGACAACCTTCCCAGAGGGTAACCATCAATCGTGATTATCTTGAACACGAGTAATAATGTCAATCGAGGAGTGTCTTTGAAAGGATCAGTAGGGAATCTCAACAGAATCCTACAGACCTGAGACAATATCTAGATCAGCGACGTAGTCAGGAGCGATCCACATCGCATCACAATGACCAAAGTCAATCTCGTCGTACTGTTTCATTGGAATCCCTAAGGTCGCAGCAGACCCTACCTAACCAACCCTCCTTATATCGTGACAATGATAAGAGGCCACTCCTACCACCAGTAAGAGAGAATGCTCTCTGTCTGAACGTCGATGTTCATAATCTAAGGATTGCTTTAGATGCACTTGCTGGTTGGGATAATGAGCTCACCGATGGATATCGTCAATTGCCATTCAACGAGGAGGTTCGAGCTGCCACCTTACCTGCTGGATTTAAGCTTCCCACCATAAACATTTTTGATGGGAAAACTGATCCGCAGAAGCATATGGATCACTTCAGCGACCTGATGGAACTTCATCATGTTGATGATTTTGCACGTTGTAGATGCTTTGCTGTAACTCTCATAGGAGCGGTGAAGAAGTGGTTTCGAGGACTCAAGTTTGGTTCAATCTCGTCCTGACAATAGCTTCAGACTGCATTCTTGAGGCATTTCTACGCTGCAAAGAATTTTACTGTTCCTCTAGTAAATCTGTCTGCTATTCGGCAAGGCCCGGAGGAAACTCTATGATCTTACCTAAATCGTTTTACCTCTGAGTTGGCAAAGGTTAATAACTCGCCTGAGGGAGGAGTGTTAACTCTAAGGGTGGAATCTTCACGCGAAAACCTTCATAAGACGACAAAGGGAGGAGGAAAGGATGCTGCCAAAGATGCGACAACAAACAACAACAATAATGATAAGAAGTCGAACAAAAGGAGTAATGAACAATCGATTGAGAAGCAGCCCAAACAGAAAAAGTAGGAGATTCCAAGAGCTCCCATGAGGTTCAATAATTATACTGAATTGAACGCAGCCATAGATCATATATATGTGGTCACAAACCAACGGGAGCGGTATCGTCAACCGGAACCAATGAAGAGAGATAAAGCGAGGTACGACCCCAACAAGTTTTGTCAGTATCACAATGACATTGGACACGATACCAATAACTGCTTTGCCCTGAAAGATGAGATCGAGAGATTGATTAAAGAAGGGCGGCTGTGGCAGTACTCTAAATAGAATAATGAAAGGCAAGAAGAAAACCAACAGTGACCTCCAGAAATTCAGCACGAGGTGCGAACTATTTTCGGAGGACCGCACGTTGGTGGAGATTCTAAGAGAGCGCAGGATAGGTATGCACGAGAAGCTCGGCAATAGCCGTTGATCAACGTTATGCATCTCGAACAGCGACCACGAAAGCTTCAGCGAGTACCGGATATGGATAGTACCTTCACAGAACAGGACGCGAGGGAGGTCCATTATCCACATAATGATGCATTGGTCATAAAGATTAATTGTGGAAGCACGCAATTATGGCGAGTATTTGTCGATAACGGAGGTACTGTTGACATCCTGTATTACGATGTCTTTAAGAAGATGGGGTTGAATGAAAGCGACCTAAAGCCCACCGTCACTCTACTCTATGGATTCGCTGGTAACAGCATAATGCCTATGGGCATGATAGAGTTAATGGTCAATGTTGGAACCTATCCTAGGGTTTCAACAGTAATGACCCAATTCTTGGTTGTAGATTGTCTCTCTGTATTCAATGCTGTACTGGGAAGACCGACATTGAGGGAACTTCGAGTGGTAACATTGATCTATCATCTCGCCATGAAATTCCCGACTCAACAAGGAGTAGGTGAAGTGCGAGGAAACCAATATGATGCGCGGACTTGTTACAACAACTCTTTAAAGCTCGCAGCAAAGGATGCGACACCTCGCACAATGATGGTCCAACTACAAAGAGAAGTGTCAGGCGAAACGACCGTCGAAGCGTCAGGCGAAATGTTAGTTGAAGTGTCAGGCAAAACATCAATTGAAACGACAAACGAAGACCTCGACCCTCGAGAAATCGATGGAGAGGTCAAAACTGGACCCATTGAAGACTTGGAAGATTTGCTATTTGACAGGTCTTCCAAGATTTTAAAGATTGGAGCGAAGCTTCAAGAACCTGTGCGAGCTTCATTGGTCACTTTTCTGGAATCTAACTTGGATGTCTTCGCATGGCAACATTCAGACACGGTCGGGATTGATCCGAATGTCATATGCCACCGTTTTAATATAGATTCAACAAAGAAGCCTGTACGGCAGAAAAGAAGAGCTATGAATCCAGAACGCTACATCGCGCTGAAAGAAGAGATAGAAAAGTTGCTCGAAATTGGATTCATCAGGGAATCTTTTTATCCAAACTAGCTTAAAAACCCAATTTTGATAAGGAAACCCAACGGGAAGTGGAGAACGTGTATCGATTTCACCGATCTCAACAAAGCATGCCCGAAGGACAGCTTTCCCCTTCCAAGAATCGACCAACTTGTAGATGCGACGTTGGGGCATGAACTCTTAAGTCTCATGGACGCATATTCTGGATACAATCAAATGCCAATGTATGAACTAGATGAGGAGTATACCTCGTTCATCACTGATCGAGGATTATACTGTTACAAGAAGATGCCCTTCGGACTCATCAATGCAGGAGCAACCTACCAACGTCTTGTCAACATGATGTTTGTAAAACAAATTGGAAAGACAATGGAGGTATATGTTGATGACATATTGGTAAAGCTGAAGATCACATCAAACATCTTGATGAGATGTTCAAAATTCTCCAAAAGGATCAAATGAAGCTGAATCCCCAAAAGTGTGCATTTGGGGTTGGATCTGGAAAATTTCTGGGTTTCATGGTCAATCAGCGAGGTATTGAAGCTAACCCTCAGAAGATACAAGCACTGATTGATATGCAATCTCCTTGCAAACCCAGAGATGTGCAGAGCCTGGCAGGAAAAGTGGCTGTATTGAGTCGATTTGTATCCAGGTCGACGGATAAGTGCCAACTATTCTTTGAAGTATTGAAAGGTTCGAGTAGACAGGAGAATGCGAGCAGGCATTTCAAGAATTAAAAATACACTTGGGTTCTTCTCCACTTTTGTCAAAGCCAAATCCGGGGGAAGAATTATATTTATACCTCGCTGTTTCTAAATATATGACAAGTGCTGCACTAATTCGAGAATATGAAAAGATACAGCAACCAGTGTACTACGTAAGTAAAGACTACTTGATGCCAAAACAAGATATCCAGAGATGGAGAAATTGACATTAGCACTCATTGTCGTATCCAGAAAACTTCGACCTTATTTTCATGTGACTTTCCATTAAAGTAGGTTCCGCGAAAACCCGAGGCTTTTGGACGACTACTTAAGTGGGCAGTTGAGTTGAGTCAGTTCGACATCGATTTTCAACCCCGCACAATGATCAAAGGGCAAGTCCTCGCAGATTTCATTGCGGAATTCACATATGATGTCAATCTTCCCATAAAAGTAATCGAAAAGCCTGCTACAGATTTATCCAGATTGTGGAAGCTTTATGTCGATGGATCGTCGAACGAGAATGGAGCTGGTGCGGGATTAGCACTAATCAGTCCTGAAGGGCACAATATTCATTGTGCACTTCACTTCAAATTTCCAGCATTAAATAATGAGGCAGAATATGAAGCACTGATGGCCAGGCTAAAGCTCACACAAGAAATGAAGGTCGATGTGATTGAGATATACAGTGATTCCCAGCTGGTCGTTTATCAAGTGAACGGTGAGTATTAAGCAAGAGGAAAGAGAATGATGGTTTATTTACAGGAGGTACAAAGATTATTCTTGACATTCACTGCCTATAATATTCAACTTCTTCCTCATATTAAGAATACTCGGGCAGATGCTCTAGCTAAACTTGCCTCAACAAAAGATGCTGAATTACTAAAGGTGGTCCTTGTCAAGTTTCTTACAAAACCAAGTATAAAAGCAGAGCCCTAGATAGCTATGACGGTTGATAAAAAATCATCGTGGATAGATCCTACAATGAAGTATATACAAAATGGCGAGCTCCCTGAAAACAAAGACGATGCAAAGCGACTTCGAATGAAAGCAGCTCGCTATGTTGCCTATGATGAGAAGCTCTATCGTAGAAGTTTTAGTGCGCCGTTATTGTTATATGTCGATGAAGAAAAAACAGACTACATTATGAAGGAAATTCACGAAGGAAAATGTGGAAATCATTCCGGGGGGTAGGTACTTGCGAACAAGATTCTAAGACAAGGGTATTTTTAGCTGACCATAAAAAAGGATACGATGGAATTTACTAAGAGGTGTAACAAATGCCAACGATTTGCAACTGTTCCTAGAATGTTACCCATTCCTCTTACTCTAATGACCAGTCCATGGCCATTTGCAGTATGGGGAATTGATATTATCAGAACACTTCCATTGGCACGAGGTGGATTGAAGTATGCAGTGGTCGCAGTTGATTATTTCACCAAGTGGACAGAAGCTGAAGCTTTGAGTACCATTTCCGCAAAAAAGATGATAGATTTTGTTTATAAATCTATAATCTGCCGTTATGGTATACCACATACCATAATTTCTGATAATGGGAAACAATTTGACTGCGATAAGTTCTGTAACTTCTGCAACAACTTAGGCATCAAGAAGAATTTCTCCGCTGTTGTTCATCCACAAGCCAATGGACAGGTCGAAGCGATAAATAAAATACTTAAACATAATATAAAGACAAAGTTGGAAGAGCATAAAGGAGCTTGGCCAGAGGTACTCCCTGAAGTTTTATGGGCTTATCGCACCACTCAACGAACAACTATCGGAGAAAGTCCATTCTCTTTAGCTTACGGATATGAAGCAATGATTCCGGTTGAAATCGGTGTGAGCTCTCTACGACAATCAACCTGTGAGCAAGATCGTAACAAAATTCTAATAAGGATTAAGCTTGATCTTTTAGAAGAAAGGCACGAGCAGTCTTAGCTTCGAATCGTATCATATCAACAGCGTACTGCTCGATATTATAACTCTAAAGTCAGACAAAGAGGATTTAAAGTTGGTGACCTTGTTCTTTAGCAAGTTCTACTTAATAATAAAGAGCACAGTACTGGTGTATTTGGACCCTCTTAAGAAGGACCGTATATTATTGATGCCATCATTCGACCTGAGACATATAAGTTAGCTCACACTGGCAGACAAAAGATCGAGCATGCCTGGAATACAGAATAACTTTGTTGCTATTATCAATAAATCTTCATGTATACATTCATGTATTCGTCATTCATCAATAAAGATATCTACTTATTCGTCATTCGTTGTTCGTCATTCGTTGATCGTCATTCATTGTTCGTCATTCGTTGTTCATCATTCGTTGATCATCATTCGTTGTTCGTCATTCGTTGATCGTCATTCGTTGATCGTCATTTGTTGTTCGTCATTCGTTGTTTGTCATTCATTGATTGTCATTTGTTGATCGTCATTCGTTATTCATCATTCGTTGTTCATCATTCGTTGATCGTCATTCGTTGATCGTCATTCATTATTCGTCATTCGTCATCATTAATAAGGGTGTCACCTCATCGATCATTTGATTTGGTACCTTTTATAGTTTTATGGCAGTCTTCGAACATCATAAGACTCGGGGGGCAGTGGGATCAGAATATTATCTCCTACTTGCTTCCTAAGGGACTATGCAAGACGTCCATTTAGAGGGGTCGGAATTTTTGATCGCCGAAATATCTAAAATTCCTTAAAATCTTAGGATTTTCTCCTCGCTTCATGCCTTAGCATGTCGTATTACGCAATTTCCCTCCTCTGACAACAAAGTAACTAAGCAAAACATTCATTGTTTGATGTGATATATTGCTATATTTACATTTTGCCATGGAACTTTTGAAAAACAGTATTGAGTTTGCATCACTCATACTTACTGTTTTTTTAAGTGACCTAACTTATCCTAATACAACCATTTTAAGTGTGTTGGATTCGAATTGCAATAGCGTACCGATCAGTCACCTAGTGATTGACTACTTAGTTAAATTAATTATCTTCTATATTACGACTTAGTGTGTTGATTGTTTTGCAGGAATAAACGTCTAAAAAAGAAAGCATTCATTCATTGATAATAGCTCGCACCGGTATGTAAGTAAAGAAATACAAATAAGAAGGGGACCAAGCCCATATTGTTCTGAAGTTGAAAAAAAAATAAAATTTTTTTTTTATGCAGACGTACTCGCTCCACCATCTCTAGCGTTGGTAGCTTCCGCTTCCTTCCAACTCCGGACAAGCTCGACCACGTCTTTGCCAAGGATGGAAAAGTCAAAGTTCGGATGCTCACAAAAGATGTTATATATAATGGTCGACGAGGCGATATCACTAGCTTCTCTACGAGCTCTTTGACTTCAGTAGCCTTAAATTCTTCAATAGCCTTATGAGCTACCTCTGTCGTCGCTTCCTTCATACGATTTGGATGCTCAGAGATAGTCTTTTCAAGCTCTTTAATTTTCTCCTCGAGCTTCTCCTTTTCGAACTTCTCCTTTTCGAACTTCTCCTTGGCCAGACCTTCGAGCAGCTGCTGCTTCTCTAAATCGAAGGCTTTTTTCTCTTCCTCGCGAGCCTTCTCTGAGTCCTCGAAAGCTTGGGTTATCTCTTTGACTTTTTCGGCCTTCTCCAAACACTCGAGGACTGGGTCATGCATCAGGATAACAGCTACAGCGGTCTGAAAATATAACACATCAATACTAGAAAAATACGTTGAAAAGAGAAAATAGAAGATGCTTAAATTTGCCAACATCCTTATCGCAGAATCGAAGGTAACCTTGGTTGATCATCGCTTCATCCTCTCCCAGCCATCTTCAGAAGTAAAGCGATCAATGAAGGCTGTGCTCATACTAGGCTTCTCCAGTAATTGGTTAAGGAGTGCGAAAAGCTCCTCGTCTTTATCAACCTAGTTCGGTTCCGAAGAAGTGGCAGTCTCCTTGGATGGATCGGGATGGCTCACAATTTGAGGCTGAGGAGGAGGCGAGCTTGTCAGAATATGCTTGAAGGTGACTTTTCGTTTCTTGGAAGTGTCGACCTTCTCTTTCCCTTTTGATGTCGATGGAGGTGTGCTCTCTGGCGTCTTGGACTTTGCCATTGACCCCAGAGTGGAAGGCGGTGCTCGTAGTCCGCTATCAATAACCATTTCTATACAGATGTAAGTCAGCATGCGAGGTGACATATTACGATGATGATAAGAAAAAATATATATATATATAATTACCTTCTTACTATTGAGAAGCTGGTGGTGATGCAGTTTCTGGAGATGATGGATCCGAGGTTGTATAGGTGATAGGTGCTTTTCGTTTCCTTGGTTTAGAAGACGAGGCACTCTTTTCTGTCTACTTCTTCGGCTTCTTTTTCTTCTTCGAGTTTGAGGGTCTGGTCGAATGGATGGTGGGATCCAAGAACGTGACTCCCCTTGGAAGCAGACCGCAAGTGACTAAGTTCTTGGAAGTCCCAAGTTTCTTCCAATCGAATTCTTCAATCGGAAGGACTTTATTTTGTATACCCTTGCGAGCTATTCTCTGGAAAGTCTAGGCTGTTCCCTATTATCTGCGATGACATACGAGTGCGATCAGAATAATATGATTATACAGAAAGGGCGATAAACTGAAAGCTACCTACCAGGATTCTGAAAGAAGCCGTTATCCTCATAGTCAAAGTGGAAAAATGGATTTTTCCATTTTCCCATGTTGTTGCAAATCCTGTAGATAGTTTTTATTGCTTGGTTTGACCACTTGCTTACATAAAAGAAGCCGAAGTCTGATGGGTTTGATTTCACTTGGTAAAACCAAGCGAACTCTTCAGATGTGGGGGTTTCTAAGCCTAGTTTATGGTATAGTATGTATAGACCTACCATGTATCTATAAGTGTTTGGAGTTAGTTGAAAAGGAACGACTCCATAATAGTCGACGATGGATTTTATGTAAAGATGAAGTGGGAGGCGGACCCCGCATTTGAGAACTGCTTCAGAGAATGAAGCAATTCTGCGAGGTGGTATATGTTGTCGATTGAACTCCATGGGAAGGCGAAGGGGGATGGCGATCCTGTAGTTGTTCATGATCTTGCTGAGCCTGTTCGTGGTGTAGCTCGTCCTTATATTGGTGCATGACCAGTCTCCCTCTACATATTGATAACCCGTTGTGAATGCAGGAGTATCTCTGATATGCCGGGGCCATTGGTCTTGAGTAAGGTCGCCTATGCGAGGACTACTTTGCCTGATCCTGGTTATCTCAACTTCGGGTTCTGGCTCAAGATAATCTTCGAGATTTATAGAGCTAACGCTGGTATTGAAAGATTCTCTTGAGAATGCATTCCCTTCCCTAAAATCCTCACTACTAGACATCTGAAAAGAAATATGGATGGGTTTAGTCCTATGCGAGCATCAGGGACCTTAGCTATATGCGAGCAGTTTTAGGGTCTCATCCTAGGGTTGCATCAACAAGCTACTCATCGAATTTTTTCTAATTGATCTACGGATTCATAAAAATTATTTGAGCAGTTCGTTAAAAATAAAAAAATCTTTCACGAGTTCATCTCTGTTAGTCATCTAAAAGAAGGTATTCTATAAACCAACGAGGGGGATCTAAAAAAATTCCCATTCCAGTCCATCCAGGTGTGGGACGGGTTTTCATTCAGGACATTTAGGCTCTACAACTAGATTCAATTTCTAGAAATAAAATTTGTATATGGGTTTTCTGGACAGAGAACAATAGGAGAGAGAGGATATATACTAACCTTTCTTCGAAGACAGAGGGATCGAGATGTAGTCTGAAGGATTGCGGTGATAGCTTCGTTGGAGAAGAGGAGAAAATTGTACGAGTTGAAGAACAAAATGACGCCGAAAGGGTTACTCTGTGAATACTTCGGGTTTCGAGAGAAATAGTAGACGATAGGTTTTTTGAAGAGAAGGCGGATTAGTTTTCGATATATATGCATCGAGCTAATCACTTGAGCTAAATTAGATCATATCTTGTGTTCACATTTATTCTATCTAAGTTTATCTTGTATCAAATATCTTCATTAGAGAGAGATTCTAGTTGAGTGATTCAACAAAAACCAAATTATAATTGTGAGTTGAGGTTGACACTAGATTCATAAAAAACTCGGTTTAGGTGAAATTGACACTGGAGTCTAAACAATTTGAGGTAGGTATGACAGAGCCAGATTCAAGGCTATTGTGAAAGCGTGAGTGTGCCTAAGGAGAAAACATTCGTTGTGTATAAGGGTTGATAAAGTCCATTCTATTGATCCGATAGTGGATAACTCGAAGTAGGTTACCAAGAGCCAGGGATATAAACAAACCTTCATATTTGTTGAACCTCATAAAAATAGTGTTTGCATTTCTCTATCTCTATCTCTTTAAATTTATTTAACTTGAGCTTGTGCTTGTCATTTATCTATTTTTACTTGATATTATCATTACTTACATAATTTACTTGCTTATCTTAAAAAGTTTGAAAAAATTTTTAAAACTCGATTCATCCTCCCTCTTGGATTATCTAATCTTGGGCTAATACCAACAATACTCTAAAAATAATAAATACATAATTTTTTATCAAAGAAATATGTACCTGGATTTTTTTAAAAAAAATCCTAAAAATAGCCTTCTTGTAATTCACATCTTTTAATTTGGCTAATAAAAAAATTATATCTCCATATTTAAAATTTCCGCAAATATCTACCCTTCATGTCCAAATTAACTACAAAATTCTGCACCAAATACATAATCTGAATTAAGAATATCTTATTTTATTCATAAAAAGTTAAGAATTATTGAAAATAAAAGAGCTAACTACATAAAAAAAACTTTGGCATTTCTACAATTTTAACATTGTCTTTTAGTTTGTATAAAATTATATCTCTATATTTCAAATTTTTGCAAATCTGATTATTTTACATATAAATTGACCAACAAATTTTTCACTAAATATGGAATTTAAATTGATTATATATTATTTTTGGTGATTAGCACAAAAAATCTATTAAAAATAACTTAAAACAGTTAGCTCAAATCACAGATATTTGAGATGTAAAAGATAATTTGAACAAAACACAAAAAAAAAAAGTTTAAAATTGTAAGAAAGGTCATAATTTTGTTTTTTTTTTCAGCTATTCTAAAATAAAAATCACTAAATTTATACTGAATATAAATATTTGCAGAGATTTCAAAAGTAGATCTATAATCTTACACAAATTGACAAATAAATTTAAACTGTATAAAGGCTATACTTTAGTTTTTTCTTTCTTTTTTTTAATTAACCCTATAAAAAATGGTTAATATCAATTTTATACCCTGTATTTTGAATCTTTAGTCAATTTATACCCTCGATTTTAGGTCTTATTAATATTAACCCTCTAATTTTATAATTGTTTCAAATTTATACCTTCCTTAAATTAGACCCAAATTAAAGCTGTTATTTACCTAAATACCCTTATGGATATTTTGCATCTAAATTGCTATACTTGTTACCAAACAAACAAATAAAAAAAAAAGATTAATAGTTTTAAAAAAAGAAAAAAAATGAAACAAAAAAAGAAGAAAACTTAAAAAAAAAGAAATAAATCATTAAAAAATGACATCGTTTAAAGGCTCATATAAGGTGAAGAGGCCAAGCAGAAAACTAAAAGACAGACTCCAAAGGTTGAATCTTTGGCTCTCTGTTTTCTCACTTCAGCTGTACATTATCTTTGTCTTCCTCAAAATCAGTATTGTGGAGCTTTTTCTGGTGATTTATCGTCTATAACATTCGCTAGGGAGGTCTATAAGTTGTTGGCGAGTTGGAGTTTGTAAGGCCGAAGACATTGAGCTTCTTTATAACCTTATAGGTGAGTTTTAGAGAAACTTGGTCATATGTTAGAATTTATGAATGTTTCTTTGACGTTAAGGAATGGGTATTTCAAAACTTTGGCTATTTTTATGTTTTAAGTTAGAATTTTTTAAGTTTAGTATAGGGTTTGAGGGAGGAAAAACTAATTTTTTTTTAATCAAAGTTGGTAACTTTTGCATAATTGACATTGTTCTTCACATGAATTTAGTAGGTTTTGACAGTAATATTATTTGGTGTTATTTTATGTTCATTTTAGGGTTTATTGGCTGAAACATTTTTTCTTTTTTGTGGGTTCTTTAGGTATAAAGTTAGGAGCTTTTTGTGATTTTTTTAGTATTGAAGTTGAATTAACCTACTAGTAGTGTTATGGGTGTTATTGTGGCTGTATTTGAAAAAGAAGCACATTGGTGTTATTGTGGCTGTATTTGAAAAAGAAGCACATTATATATATATATATATATATATGCATACATTCTATTTGTTCTTATTTGTTTTTCTATTTGTGATCTGGTTTAGAAATCGATCACTATGGTTGTTCACAATGTTACTATGGTTGTCGATGGAATGCAGCTGGACCCTTGGAAGATTGATGGTGATTATGCATCTTACACATGGTTGGTTGATGAGATAAGGAAGGATTTATATGGGGCACAACAGCTAAATTTTGAGGTTTCATTTGATATTGAGGGTAACGTATGTAGGAGTGAATACATGGTTGAAGTGGTGGATGATAGAAGTTTGATGCGACTTCTCAATCTAAATATTAATCCCATACATGTGATTGAACTAATGGTTAGAACAAAGGTCATGCATCCTATACAAGTGGCAGTAAATGATGGAGATGATGAAAGGAATGGGTACAAAACTAAGGAAGTGATGGTTAATGTTCCTTTTAATGAAGTTGTTGGATTATCATCACCAACAGATGATTCAGACTTCGAGTATAGAATTCATGATGCAGCAAGTGAAGAGGAAGAATCTGATAATGAAGTTATTTTAGATTTTCTAGAAAGTGAAGCTGAAGAAGTGTATTATGACAGTGATGATCCTTTACATATGCCTGCTTAGTCTATTGCCCAAGATGATAATGAGGAGATAAATCCTAATGGAGGTCTTCCTAGGCCTGCTAAGGAAAGGAGCGTAAATGGAAAGGTTGAGCTAGCTTTATGGCAAGTGTACAATAATTACAAAGAATTTGGACAATATTTGCTTGAGTTCGCCGTTACAACGGGATTCGAATTGTTTAAGATTAAATATTATAGTGAGAGAGTTACAGCTAAATGTAGAGCTTCTAGTTGTCCATGGTGTATCCATGCTTCTCTATCTCCAGATGGCATAACCTTTATGGTGAAAAGTTACAACAACTATCACACATGTCAAGTGGTAATGTCGAACAAATCTGTTATAGCTACATAGATCACAAAAGCTTTAGAGGTTGATTTCAAAGTAGACCCGCATCTGAGTTTGCAAGCCATGAGAACATTACTTAAGGATCGGTTTGGATTAGAGGTGGAGAAAATAAAATTGTACAGGGCAAGAAACAAGGCAAGAGGGGAAGCAAAAGAAGATCATGCTGCGTCATATTCTAAACTAAGAAACTATTGCCATATGGTGTTGTTAACTAATCCAGGAAGCATTGCAATTATTCAGAGCCTTGTTCAACCAGAACCTATTCCTATGGAACCTAATTCTATCCATGGTGACCTAGGACCCATCTCTGTTGAACCAGTACCCATCCCTAGGTTTCAGCGATGTTTTGTATGTTTGGAAGGTGCAGTAGCTGGTTTTCTCAATGGATATAGGCCCTTTATAGGGTTGGATGGTTGCCATCTTAAGCGACCATATGGAGGAATTATGCTTGCTACAGTGAGTGTTGATGCAAATCTAGGATTTTATCCGCTTGCATATACTATAGTTGAACAAGAAAGCACAATAAGTTGGATGTGATTTCTAGAGCATTTGGTTGAATTCGCAGGCCGAGACATGCATGCCAAACCTTTGACAATAATATCCGATCGTCAAAAGGTTTTTTTTTTAAAATTTTTAATTTATTAATTTTGTTTATTTTTTTTTCACTTGCAGCTATTGTTTTACTTATTTCTTTTATTTAAGCTATTATTCATAATCTAATTTTTGTAGGGTCTTATTGAAGCTATACATTCTAGAGCATCAACTACCTTACATCGATATTATTGCTTCCATATTCTCAAGAACTTTGAGAAGAAATACCCTGGAATAGGATTGAAAAATCTATTTTGGGAAGCAGCTGAGACTGCAAATTTTGAACATTTCGTTCGAGTGATGGATAGGATGAAAGTTATGAATGGTGAGGCACATAAGTGGTTATTACAAATACCAACCAAACATTGGGCTAGGCATGCACATGACACGAGAGTTAAGGTTGAACACTTAACTAATAACTTTTGTGAGTCATTTAACAGCTGGCTGGATGAGTTGCATTTTAGACCTCCAATGGTTTTACTAGAAGGATTAAGAATGAAGATGATGTTGTGTTTATATTCTAGAGTCACCACTGTAGCAAGGTGGGACCAAGTACTCACTCCTGGTATCAGGTATAGGGTGAAAAAATTGTTGAATCAAGCCGAAAGTGCTAGAGTCTATCGTACATGTGATTATGAATTTCTGGTACTTTAATATATTTTTTATCAATTTTTTTTCAGTATCAGCCAATATTGACCATTGTGCTAGCACATTTAGTAATACTCTATATAAGTTGCAATTTTATAACTTATTTGGTATGATAAAATTTTGTTTATATGTTGTCCGCATAGGTCGACTATGATGAGAGGCGTGTTAAAGTTAGTTTGAATGATAGATCTTGTGACTGTGGTCAGTGGGAAGTGAGAGGAATTCCTTGTGTCCATGCGATGGCAGCAATCAATTCCATTCGAGGACAAGCTGCAAACTTTTGTGATCCTACAAGACTTTTGTGATCCTTACTTTCACACGGAGACCTGGAGGAAATGTTATTCTGGAGCAATTCATGCTATTCCAGATGAGGGTTTGTGGCCTCAATTCGATGATGATCAACTTTTGGCTCCTCCTAAACTAGTGAGGCCTCCAGGTAGGCCAAAAAAGCATCGAAGAAGGGATAGAGATGAAGCTAGACCAGTAACACACAGGTCTACAACAGTGAAATGTAGTCGATGTGGAATTTATGGTCATAATGCGCGTTCATGCCAAAGACTCTCTACTAGGAGCAATGTAGGAAGAAAGGCTTAAGGAAAGAGGCCAGCATCAACTGTCGTAGATCAACCTACTCGACCTACAAAAGTTTAACTTCGAGCTACTCAAAACAAACGTAGAAATGCTAGTGCTCCGAGGCCTGCGGCTACTCACCATGCTACAATGACAAATATTGTAATTGCTTATTATGCTAGTGTTTTAAGGTCTGTGGAGGACAACTTGAAAGCTCAACTCAGACTTTGGGAAGTCAGCTAACTCAAGATGTTTCTGAGTTTGCTGCATTTTAACTTAAAGTATATAATTAAGACCTATATTAATATATTATATGGCCACTAGTTTTGAAACTGTTAAAGTCTGCGAAGGCCAAAGTGCAACTTTCTACAAGTTGTATGATAGGTTTAGTAACTTCTTTTGGAATCGTTAAGGCCAAAGTGACACATTATAGGTTTTAAAGTGGGTATGGTAACCACTTTTTTTGGAACTATTAAGGTCTGTTAAGACCAAAGTACGACAGCCTACAGGGGAGCAAGTATCAAATATATATACTTGGATCTTTTTAAAAATGAATGGAAAATCTATTTGGTGGCTATTCCTTTTTGTCTGTCACTAAATTAGGTGGATCCATATTTTAAAATTTTTTTCTTTTATTTCTTAGGATAATAAATACAAGTTGATATTTGTATTTGCAAGTTTGCTACAATCCAAATAGGATATTTTCCTCATTTTTGGCTTGCAATGATGCAGGTCCAACCTTTTAATCTATGTATGCTAACTTAACTCATATTGAGTATGCAGGTGCATGCGTTCAAATGCATATGCAACCTTGCGAAAATCAATAAATATGCAACCTTGATAAAATACATCTGTAACCTTGCCAAAATGCAAGTAGAATTATTTGTCCTATTTTTTGCTTGCCAAAATGCAGGTCTATGCTTTTGCAAACTTATTAAAGACAAACCATGAGAAAGAGAAGATTCCAAAATATTCAATTTAAAGCTGTATATAACCGGTTCTACATACTACTGTTTTGCTACAACTACTATTCAGCAACAACTGATTTATTACTCCTTCTTACAACATTTATAGATAGCTTATAACTTTTATATTATCTCCACTCACTTAATCCATATCACAATTACTAATAGGATCATAACAATAACTATAACCTTAAACATAGAAGATATTCCTTCCACTCTTGAAACTATCAACTTTAGATCATTTTCAAATGATTTTTATGTTCATTGCTCGTAAATCTAATAGCTTTATTGTCATGGCTAGCATTTTCACCTCCATCTTCAGGTTTCCAAAATTCATAGTATCCACAACTATTGTACCATCCATTGTCTCTTGTGCAGCTCTCCGAACATCTAAAAAATAATCTCCTATTGTTCTTCTGTGATTCACTAATCTGCACTTCTGCTTTTAGATTACAAAGACAATATCTATTACGAAATTAGGGTCCCTTATACACAGATCGTGATGAGCAATGTGATTCTGACTCCATCTATAAAAACAAAACATAAGAAGATCAATTACCTACTGATTTAATAATAATTGCATATGAATATCTTAAGCAAATCTAGAAGTTTTTTTTTCCAATGAATACGACTCCTCCAAGGATATCATATTGTTAAAATAGAGGCAAAAATAAATAGAATATAAAAGATCAATTTAACTTATAAAAAGAGTTTATGAAACAAATCCTTTCAAGAGTTTTAATCTGAAAAAAAAAAAAAGAAATGAAACTAGCAAAATAAACTAGAGCTCCAAATAATTAAAGTCCCAATAATTTTAGCTCTAATATTCAGAAATTAACCTATCCCTTTCTTAATATACAACAAAAATTAGGTGCTATTTAATGAGAAACTTATTCAATGGAAAAAATAAATAGGGATTCAAGGACAACTTCTATCGCTCTTCGTTATTACCTAAGCATTTGACGGTTGCATTCGCTCTTTGCTCGTCTGCTTCGCTTCTCTCTGTCCACTGTTCATTGGCTGTGGGTTATTATGTGCTCTTCTCTATGGCCGCCGTTTGCTCCTTGTCGTTCGTTGTTCATGGGTTATGGCTCCGCGCTCTGTTTTCTTCAGGAACAAACAAGAAGCCCAGTGTTCTTCCAAATAAAATTTGGTTTTAAGATAGATTGTTTAATTGTAAATGATGATATTAAAAAAATAATGAAGCAAACACGTGTATCAGTTAAACTCACAACCAAACACATTCTACAGGATATTATTAGAATTTTGTTGAACTAAATTAGTTAATATTGGGGATTAATAAAGAGAAAGTATAAATTTGAAACAGTTATAAAATTATAGGGTTAATATTGATAATACCTAAAATCGAGGGTATAAATTGAGTAAAGAGTCAAAATGTAGGTATAAAAAAATTGATATTAACCCTAAAAAGAAATTCGTAATACATATTTTTAGAGAAGTGGTATGCAATCCATCACTCGTGAGAGACGAAAAACAACTTTTAATTAGTATCGACCTCAACTCTATCTCTATGTAAATCGTATACCAATGAATGAATTCGGAATGATAAACGAAGCTATAATTAAGTACGGAACCGTTCACGTCAATCTCATTCGAATCAACGGTTTGGATCAGACACTGGCACTCGTTTTCTTGTCATCCCTATTTCCTGGTCAACATCTGTACTGTACTGATTTTGCATTGGCCGAGATCGTCCCTGTAAATCGATGAACCGTTTCTATTATTATTGACTCATATTTCATAGTACACGACATAATATAGTCATGTGACGAATATTTCTTAAATAATAGATTGATATCGAATATGGGTCCCATTAAATTGAATTCAAATTCTGTCAAACAAGTTAGTGCTAATTGTCCACCAAACGTTGTCAGGGTTAATTATCATCAAGTAATATAGTCTATCAATCCAGCTGTCTATGGGCCTCCCCTAACCTCTTAATTCGATTTTGATTGGACTTCCAGAGCAAGACCTTTTTGAAAACTTCTATGACAGGTCCGGCCCGGCCCATTGTCATCCCCACCGTCCGATCACAAAATCAAAGCCAGATTGGGGCACGAAGCACCACAAAATGAGACACACAAAACCAAAACAAACATTCTCTGCCGTCGGATTATACATCAATCCATACAATCATAAACCAGCGGATACAATACAGCTGACTCACACCCCAGACCAAATTTGGACCATTCAAACTCCCATCATCAGAAAATGGTAGCCCCACCTCCCAGGCTGGGCCCCATCACCACCCACCCAAAAAAGAATTTTCTTCTTCTTCCTTCTTCTTGCCTTTTACACTGGACCCCACACCAAGCCAGCACGCAAAGAAATTGGGTCCCACAAAGCTGAATGTGTGTGTCTTTGTTTGCCCAACAGGAAAATTTTTCCAAGATATCTGATACGACCCCACAGTACCAAGAATTGTGCAAGTGAAATAAAGTTGTGACAAAAAAATAAATAAATAAACAAATAAAACGGTTTGTAAACCATATCAGAAAGAAAAAAAAGGGAAAAACAAAAAAGGAAAAGCTGAAATTTGAAATGTGTAACCTTAGTCAGGCATGTCTTTCTTTCTTTACCTTACAATCTGCTTTTTTTACATGCAACAGCATAATATGATAACCTTTGTAATTATTTAGTCCCCCACAAAAAAATACACTGCACCATACTAAAAGAAATTAAAAGAATTAAAAATTTAAAAAAAAAAAGAAAAAAAAAGTGACCCATTTCTCATATCCCAAGAAAAACCCACTCTTCTAATTCTAAGTCTCTCTCTCTCTCTCTCTCTCTCTCTCTCTCTCTCTCTCTCTCTCTCCCTCAACTCTTGCCGTTGACCGACTTATCCTACCATTACTCTTTTGCGATTGCTGCTTCTTCCAAAACCATATTCTTCTTTTTTATTTTCTCTCACTTTCTTTTTTCCATAACATGTTGCACATAAATAGAACCATAGCACACTCATTTCTCCGCCATCAAAAATTTTGTTGTCGTTTTGAGACAATTTTTTGCTTGTGACTACTTCTTGAAAAAAGATGAGTGAGCTTCATCTTCCAATGTCGTTTTACACCGACAACAACAACAACAGAAGTAGCAGCCTCTATAACTCTTCCCTAGGTTGGGATCATCATAATAATAATTTCCACAGCCTTGGAGTTCTCAAAACGGAGACCATGTCTTTAGGTCTCTCTTTATCTTCTCCTTTCTTTATTTTTTTTCTTTGCTTTTCACTGTTCTTGTCCCTTCTTTAGGTTCAATTGGCCTAAATAGCTCAATGCTTATATATATTTACCTTATTCCTTTTTCATTTTTTCAAACTTAATTTCAGTCATGGATGGTAGTGGTTCGTTTTTATCTCCTTTAGACTCAGAAGACGATGATTTTTCCACGGGTTACTTGGAAGATGCTTTGGTTGAATTCAGTGACAGGTCAAAGAGAAGACGTTTGCTTCTTTGTAGTGATGAACAAGGAACGATCATGGGAGATGATCACTACTACTCCAATCTTCTCTCTAAGGTGATTTTCATAAATTTTTCTAAACTGGGTTTTTGGCTATTTGGTATAAAAGCTCTTAAATATTTATGTATATATATATGCATATGAGATAGTATACTTAGCTCTAGTGTTCAATTTTACAGACTTACTGGAACTCATCATCAATACCAAACTGGGAAATGTCTCATGAGAATTTCAGTTTCATGAGTCAAATGAGTACGGACTTTAATGAAGTACTTTCAGGTGTGTATGTACATATATATAATAGCTTGTTTTTGCTTTATAATTATCTGATTTTTAATTTTGATAAATGGGTTTGTGGAGTTTCCAATTATTTATTGCAGAAACGATATAATTGTTCTATATAGTAAGATCTGTTTTCTTTTTCCTTGAATAATTTTAGGTGGGCCTATGACAACGTCCATTTGCAGTATAGCAGAAGAGGCAAACCTAGTGGACACAGAAATGAAAACACCAGAAGAAGAAAAATCCGTCTCTGGAACTCTTGATTCCTCCTCCTCTTCTTCTTACAAAGACTCAGCCAACACCAACTCCTTGTCTGACAAAGAGAACCTATTTTCACTTGACCTTTCTGGTTGTCCTCCCTCTCTCCCTCTCTCTCTCTCTCTTAAAAAACTACGCGTTAATTTCAAAATTCACATATATGGTCATCTTTTTATTATTAAAAAACTTCTATTTCAAAGTATTATCTCTACTACAGAGTAGAATGTCACTTAATTCTTAGTGTAAGACATGCCTATATAACATTATTCAATAGGAGAAAGAGTTTAGTGAATGAAAAGTCAGCAATGATCAACAGCTAGCACCAAGTAATACTACTGGTGAAAGAGACTATTATTGTATAGTACAATAATGAATGTATAGACAGTCACGTTTATACACTATAGTATTATATATATATATATAGGTAGATTTCACTGTTTAAATTAATGAGTAATTTTTTATCAAAAAAAATTATCCATACTAGAGTATATAAACTTTATAAGCTTGCCCCCACTCATAGTATATAAACAAAATCATGCACTATTCATTATTTAATATGACTGTTTATACATTCATTAATGAGTAATTAATTCTAAATATGACTAGTGCATGATGAACTTTATAATTTTTATTATCCGTACTTACATGTCATGAATTCAGGAACAACAAGATCTAATGTGACAGTAACTAGTTGATGATAAATATATTTAGTACTCTTCTACAAATAATGCGTCACTACTACGTAATTAATATGATGCATGCATGCATAGTATCGGTACCGGTGGTCTTAATATTATACATGCGCGACTAATTTTTATGTAACGAATTGCAAACACATACAGGTAAGAAGAAGAGGGCAGCCGTGATAACGAGGTTGGTTTACCCATTCGCGGTGGTGAAGCCGGGAGGGAGAGAAGGCGACGTGACGTTAAACGACATAAATGAGCGGATTCTGATGCCGCCGACAAGGCCGGTGAGGCATCCGGTGGGTGACTTTGCGTGTCGGCCATGCGTGTCTCCTCATGGTCCAGGCCTCTCTGGGAAAGCTGTCGTTGCCCTCACCCGGATTCAAACTCAAGGCAGAGGCACAATCACCATTATTAGAACTAAAGGGTGATTAATTAAGGGAAAAAACAAATGATCCACTATAACTGTTTAATTATTAAATACATATAAGCTTGTAAGAGCTTTTTTTTGTTTGTTTCTTTTGTGTGTGTTCTTGATTTTTCTTTTTTCAAATTCTGTATATATCAATCAAAAGATATGTGAATGTACGTACTAAAATTAAATTACATGGGGTTACTATATATACGTTACAGAAAGAACTATATGTTGGAAAAATGAAATTGATAGACTAGATTTGAAACTACCAAATTTATTTTGGGGTTACAAAATTAGGTTTAGATAGAACTATACGTTATAGATAGAATTATATGTTATGAAATTGTTACACTAGCTTTGGAATTTCCAAATTTATTTTGGAATTACAAAATTAGAGAAACAAGTCAGTTTTTAATATTTTTGGGTAAAATGTTTTTGGTGAGTTACAAAATTTAGTTTAGTTTGGTTTCTAAAAGCTTAAATGTTTTATTTGAATTTAAATCTTAATTAATTCTAAATTGGTAACAACTTTTATAAGTATCAACCGAAAGAAGGTGAATCTATTTTAAAGAGATTGTGTGAAACACAAGCCCAAGTTTCTCTTTGTTATTTGAGTGTCTTATTGTTTTGATATTATTTTTATTATTTTATGCTATTGAAAGTTTCTCTTTGTTATTTGAGTGTCTTATTGTTTTGATATTATTTTTATTATTTTATGCTATTGAAATTTGTTATTTGAGTGTCTTATTGTTTCGATATTATTTTTATTATTTTATGCTATTGAAATTTCAATACTTTGTTTGTTCTTGGCTAACAACTTTAAAATAGAATCTTCTTTAAGGTCAAATAGCTTGGTGAAGTTTTTGGAACTTTTGTTGTTTTTTTTTTTTGCATTAAAAAAAATTGACTCTATTATCGTATTTTTTTCAATGCTTAATTGCTAAATTTTATTTTTCCCGTTAGAGATTCCGTTTGTATTTTTGTTTATATATATATATATATATAGGGCACCAATCGAGTAGGTATTTTTTTTTTTTACCTATGCATAGGTATCAATTTGGCCAATGAAAATTTAGCATGTACATTTTTTTATTGTAAAAAGTAGGAGAGAGAAAGATCATTAATGATGAACATATTTTCATACACTTCATTATAGCCATTGGATCATCATTAGATGGTGATCCAACGGCTAAAAAAAAAATACCTACCCATAGGTAAAGAAAAAAATACCTATTGGATTGGCAACCATATATATATATATATATATTATATAGGTCTAGCTATTTAAAAAAAAAAGGTTACGTTTAAGGTTTTAATTTTTTCCTTTTACGTTAAACATATACATATATATAGGTTGCCAATCTAATAGGTATTTTTTTTTTATCTATGGGTAGGTATTTTTTTTTAGCTGTTGGATCACAATGATGGTGATCCAATGACTATAATGAAGTACGTGAAAAGATGTGGATCATTAATATTCTTTCTCTCTCTTACTTTTTATGATAAAAAAATATGCATGCTAAATTTTCATTAGACAAATTGATACTTATGCATAAGTAAAAAAAATACCTACTGAATTGGTGCACATATATATATATATATGTTACCGGGGGCCATGTTTAANAAATTTTCTTTTTAATTGAAATTTTTCTTTAAAAAAAATTTGGAAAATTTTCAGTCAACTTTAAAATCTTTTTGTTGGAAAAAAAAATTTTGGAATCTTTTAGTTACTTGAAAGTTTTACTTTCTTGAAAATAAATTTAAAAGAGATTTTTTTTAAGAAATTTTGTACATTGGGAAAAAAGTTCCTTTTCGGGAAACCGTTTTCAAACTTAGAAAGTATATTTTTATACTTGTGAAAAACAGTTCTAATCATGGAAACTATTTTCAAATTTGGAAAAATGCCATTGTTAACTGAAAGGTTACGAAATAGAGAAGTTCTGTCTAACGAGACTTAATTTTATGTGGGATCGTTGTGACCTCTTTGTGGTATTTCTTGCGAATTATCTATTAATTACTATTAGTTTCAACTTTATTTGAGATTTTGGTATTTATACACAAAATCTATCACGTCGTTTGATTTTTTCAGAAATGATGACTAACTCAAACATTGCTAATGTTCCTTCTATTGCACCAGTAGTGATCCCCGTTGTGGCTTCTGTACCTATTCTTACGGCACCGGTTATGGTTCCTTTGTACCATGCTAAAAAACCGGAGAAATTTGATGGTTTGAGTTTCAAGAGATAGCAACAAAAGATGTTCTATCTCACTATATTGAATCTTGTTAGAATCTTGGCCAAAGATGCTCTATTGCTCAAAGAGAATGAGTAAGACATCCAAGTTATCAGTGTAGTTGATGCTTGGAAATATTTGAAATTCTTGTGCTGAAACTATATCATGAATAACTTCTCTGATTCTTTATATAAGTATATCAAGAGAAGAAAACAATCAAGGAATTATGGCAATCCCTAAAGCAAAAATATAATACAGAAAATGTCAGACCCAAAAAGTTTATGGTGTGCCTCTTCCTAGGTTATAAAATAGTGGACCACAAAACTGTAGTCAGCCAATTGCAAGAAATCAGGGTGATCTTATTTGAGATTCATACCAAGGGTATGATAGTTAATGAAAACTTCCAAGTAGCTACTATTATTGAGAAGCTACCTCTTGCATGGAAATACCTAAAGAACTACCTTAAGCACAAGTGAAAGGAGATGAGCATCGAAGACCTTGTTCTTAGACTTCGTATTGAAGAAGACAACAAGAAGTTTAAAAAAAAATTAGACTAATTCATCTTCAGAGGCATGGCGAATATAGTAGAGCATGGTTAAAGCTCTAACTCTAAAAAGAATAATTCTGGTAAGGGCAACAAGTTGAGACTAAGAGGAGGAATTTTCAAGAAGCAGAAATTCCAATAAAAGTGCTTAAACTATGAAAAGATGGGTCACAAGGCTACAGACTATCGACTTTTAAAGAAGAAGAAGAATGAATCCAACATAGTGGGTAAAATTACACGAGACATTTCAAACATCAACCTTTATACTATAATTTCTAAAGTAAACTTAGTTGGGTCCAATATGAAGAAATGGTGGCTTGACATCGGTGCCACTATTGAAAATTCCGAAAATAAATTTCGAAAAACGATTTTACCGAAAACGATTTTCGCAGTTTTGTAAACAAATCAAAAACACAGCGGAATAGGTATTTTAAACTTTTCTTAAAATTTTATAAAACAAAAACGTAGGATCGTTGATCTAACATAAATCAATCTATGGATCTTGGTTTAGGTAAAAGCTAGAAGCGCTTCATAACTATTGAGCCTTCCTATCTATTTTCTAGAGTCCGTTGAATGATCCGGTGTGTGGGCACCTCCTTGATTCCCAACGAGAGATGAGCGAACGATCTAAAAGATGATCTTCCTTCTCCGTGAGTGCACGTCTACGACCATCGGTATCTCTCTCTTAGCGACAATAAACGAACACGGGATTTCTCCCACGGTGGCTCGTCTTTCTCACTCTCTTTTTTTCTCTCAGTCACACAAAAAGCACAGTTACTATGTATGAGTGGCGTGTACAACCCTTAGAGAGACCTAGGAGAACTTTTCTCTTAAGTATTTAAAGAAATGTAAACCCTAATGAGCTTATTGGGCTCAACTGACCTTTCAATTAGTTATTGGGCTATGTGTGAGCTAGACAGAGGACCTTATAGATCCAGATAGTCTAAGCTCCAATAGGCCAACTACCTATAATCATAATTAACTCTTAATTATGATTAGGCCACGTCCATTAATATTGGGGTACTCCACTATAGGGCCAATATTGCACTCTTAGACTAAATGTCATATATTTTCTGTGAAGCTAATAAACACTTTAATTAACTTGATCAATTTAGCATATATTATACCTGCAAATATACTCCCGATGCAATACTGCACTAGTGAGGTGAAATTACCATATTACCCCTCTAGTACATATTTACCTTTGAGTTGTCATTTTTCATCTAATGGATAATAATTAACTACGGTGTTTGTAACCTGGCGCCTGGGTTTTTATTATCCAAGTCCTTGAAAAAACTCAAAATGACATTATATGCATGGTGTCCAAATTATGAAAGACATTCTCGTCATTTCACAAATCTTATTTTCCAAGATACCGGAGTTCGAACCATATAATTGGAACTAGTCTTTTAGTAAATCAAAAAGATAAAACTCATGAAAGCAAGTCCGACAATCACTAGGATTAAGGTAATCTTGCAATAGTGTTAGATTAGTGAAAAATAGAATATTGAGTTACGGCACTTAACCTCAAATTCTATTTTCACTTGGTCCAGTTCAATGCACTTATAACGCACTAGTATTTCTATCCGAAGTCAAACACTTCGATGGCTAGAGACTTCATCAATCCCGTTGAAATAGACAACACTACATTCTATAGCAAAATAAAGTATTCCATCTTTATTTGCACAATATGAACTCTTAATTTAAACATAATGAAATAAAAAATTTAGTCTCTCACATATGAACACTTCACACGAACAATTATTTATCACTCATTATTAGTCATGGAAGCTTTTAGATGTTTGCATAATAGAAAACATAAACATCACATGTATATTATTGGGACATAATATGGAATTTATTAATAACAAATAGATAACACTTAAATCTAATAAAAATTGTTTAAAATACCAAACAAAGAAACTGCTTTCTAGGGCATATTCCCAACAGCCACTCGGTATGTATGCTCACACAAGTGTTTGTTCACTTCCTTGAAACTACTTGAGAATAGGGAGAAGCTATTTATGGGAAATTCTGCAATGTCCACTATTGAAGGCCAAGGCAAGGTGGTTTTGAAGATATCTTCTGCGAATAAGCTAACCCAGAATGATGTGTTGTATGTGTCAGAGATCTAAAAGAACTTTGTTTCAGGTTTGTTACTAAATAAGCATGGATTCCTCATGGTATTTGAGTCAAATAAAATTGTTTTGTCTAAAGGTGGGTTATATATGGAGAAAGCTATGTATGTGATGGGCTTTTTAAACTAAATATAATGATTGTTAAGCCAAATAATAATAAAGCTAACTATTCTGCTTATTTGCTTGAGTTTTCTAATGTATGACATGGTAGACTAGGACATGTTAATTAAGATACTTTATATAGATTAATTAAATTAAAGACATATCCATTTTTAATATTGATTCAAAACACAAGTATGAAACTTATGTTGAGGCAAAACTGACAAGTTCATCGTTCCAAACAATTGAAAGGAACACAGAATCTCTTGATTTAATTCACAATGATATTTATAATTTAAAACTTGTACAAACAAGAGGTGGCAATAAGTATTTTATTACTTTTGTCGATGCTAGTACAAAATATTGTTACGTGTATTTGCTAGAATGCAAGGACAAAGCTATTGAGAAATTTGTTCTCTATAAGAATAAGGTTGAAAATCAACTTAATAAAAAGATTAAAGTGATTAGAAGTAACCGTGGAGGAGAGTATGAATCACCTTTTGGTAAGTTTTGTGCACAATACGGAATAATACATGAGGCCACTTCACCTTATTTATCTCAGTCAAATAGTGTTGTTGAGCAAAAAATCGGACCTTGAAAAAAATTGTGAGTGCAATGCTTTTACGCTCTGGGTTACTACCACAGAACATGTGGGGGGAAGTTGTTCTAAGAACTAATTAGCTTCTGAATAAAGTACCTAAAAGGAAGAAGGACAAAACCCCATATTAGTTATAAAAAGGAAGAAATCTTCCTATAAATAGTTACGAATATGGGGGTGTCTTACTAAAGTGGCTGTACCAACACCTAAGAAGGTGAAATTAGTCCAAAAATCATTGATTTCATTTTCATTAGATATACATAAAACAGTAGTACTTATCAGTTTCTTGCATATGAGTCAAAAATCCCAAATATACACAAGAACACGATAATGGAATCAAGGAAAACATCGTTCTTTGAACATGTATTTCTTTGTAAATCTAAAGAAGAAGCAAGTTCATTGAAATGAACACATGAGACTATTATTGAGAATAGTTAGAACTAAGATCAAAAAAAGAAAATCGAGGGTGAACCTCGACGGAGCAAGAGAGCAAGGATAGAAAATTCTTATAGTCTAGATTTTTTGATCTATTTATTAGAGGCTAGACCTTAAACATTTATAGAAGCTTTGAGCTCTTCAGAAGGTCTTTTTATGGAAAGAGGCTATTCAAAGTGAAATTGACTCCATCTTGCAGAATCATACTTGGGAATCAGTGGATATTTCTCTAGGTTGTAAACCTCTAGGGTCGAAATGGATTTTCAAGAGGAAAATGAAAGAAGATTTATTAATAGATAAATACAAGGCTAGACTTGTAATTAGAGGTTACAAACAATGAGAAGGCCTTAATTACTTTGATACATATTCTCCTGTGATAAGAATAACATCAACTCAGATGATACTTACAATTGCAGCTTTGTGCAATCTTGAAGTACATCAAATGAATATTAAAACAGCTTTCTTAAGTAGAGATTTATATGAAAAAATCCACGTGGAATAACCTGAGAGTTTTCATACACTTAGGTAAGAAAACAAAGTCTGTAAATTGGTAAAGTCTTTATATAAATTAAAACAAGCACCAAAATAATGGCATGAGAAGTTTGACAGTGCAATGATGTCAAATGGATTTATAATTAATAAGTATAATTTATATAAAGAATGCAATGAGAATATCATTTTGTGTCTTTATATTGATGATATGCTCAATATTGGTAGTAATAATAAGATGGTCAAATCTACCAAAAGGATATTAAATTCAAAATTTGACATGAAAGATATAGGTTTAGCCGATGTCATTTTAAGAGTTAAAATCTTAAGAACATCTGATAGAATTATTCTGAGTCAATCATACTATGTGGACAAGATTCTTGAGAAATTTAAAAAGAATGATTCTAGCACATCTAGAATACCGATAGATACAAATCTACATCTATCAAAGAATAAAAGATATGGTGTCTCCCAACTGGAATATTCCAATGTGATAGGAAGTCTTGTGTACCTGATGAGTTATACAAGACTGGAGATAGCTTACGCAGTTAGTAAGTTGAGTAGATACATGAGTAATCCAGGAGCTAATCACTGGAAAGGGATTGTAAAAGTACTAAGGTACTTAAGGCATACTCGTAGCTATAGGTTGCACTATTCTAGATATCCAGCTGTCCTTGAAGTTTATATCAATGCAAATTGGATATCTAACATGAAGAACTTGAAGGCTACTAGTGGGTACGTGTTTATACTAGCAGGTACAGCTGTATCATGGAAATCCTCGAAACAAATGTGTATAGCTTGGTCCACAATAGAATCCGAATTCATTGTTTTGAACAAGTGTGGTGAAGAGGTAGAATGGCTACAATATTTCTTAGAGGATATTCCAATGTGGCCAAAATCTATGCCAAAAATTTGCATCTATTTTCACAATCAAGCTACAATTGAAAGACTACAAAGCAATATTTATATGATAAGTCTAGAAATATACATCGTAGACATAAAACTATGAGATAACTACTCTCAACTGGAGTTATCTTTATTGACAATGTAAATTCAAAAGATAATCTTGCGGATATGCTAATTATAGTTAAACAGAGAGTTAGTTGATAAAACATCGAGGAGAATGGGACTAAAGCCCATAAAATAGTAAGTAGGTATAATGGAAACCCAACCTAGTTGATTAGAGATTCCAAAATCTAGGTTTGAAGGGATAACCTAACTGTAAAGTCTTAATTAGATCACTACAGGAGTAACACTCTTATCCATTCCTATGATGAAATAGTGATGCCTGTAGGATAAAGAATAAGCTATACTTTTAATGATTCTTATGCATCAGAAATTTGAGTAGAGAAATACAAGTTACTCTAAATTAAGACTTCACCTATGTGAGAGAGAAAAAGGGCCGCTTTGAAAGGGAATTATATAGGGCTTAATTCCTTAGAAACTTTTATAAAATCAAGCGAATGTTCATAGCCAAAATGAACATGATAGTAAAAACGGAATAATGTCAAGATTGATATCTGTATGAAGTATTATTGTTTACATGAACGGCAAAATAGTTCAAGGACATTGTGCCCAATGATCAGCTAGTAAAATAAATGTACTTTCACAAGGGAAGGTTCAAAGGTGAATGCCTACCTATCCTATGCAAGCTTCAATCATTGAACTCTATCACCAAGTTAAAAGCGTCTTGTTACAAAATTAGGGAATTAGGTCAGTTTTGGAATTGCCATACCAGATTTGGAACTACCAAATTTATTTTGGAGTTACAAAATTAGAGAAACATGTCAGTTTTAAATATTTTTGTCTAAAATTTTTTTAGTGAGTTACAAAATTTAATTTAGTTTAGATTAAAATTGTTTAGAGAGTTGATCAATTTCTAAATGTTTAAACATTTTGTGCCAGTTTCAATATCGAGCAGATCCCCAGGGAGGAGAACCAGAGGGCCGACACGCTGGCCAAGAATGCATCAATTGGGGGCATCGACGAGAACATCGAGGTTTTGTTGGACAGCGGGGGCGTGACAGACCCCACGCAGACCCATGCACACCACGTACTCTCTGCCAGCACTTCTGACGAAGGGTGGATGAGGCCCATCGCGCAATATCTGACACTGGGGAACCTGCCCACAGACCCTCAGGAAGCAAGGGCAATCAGGCTAAAGGCTGCCAGATACTCTATGATCGGCGAACAGTTATACAGGAGGTCGGCCATGGGCCCGATGCTACGATGCGTAGGCCCCGTCGAAGCACAGAAATTGATGGAGGAAATCCACGAGGGAGTATGTGGCAATCACTCGGGCGGCCGAAGCCTCGCACACAAGGCTCTGACGGCCGGATATTTCTGGCCATATATGATGACGGAGGCGACCAACTTTGTGAAAAAATGTGACAGATGCCAGAGGTTCGCTCCGATGAAGCGTCAGCCCACCGAGATCCTTCATTCAAACATAACTCCATGGCCGTTCGCTAAATGGGGTCTGGATATCGTCGGTGAGCTCCCCAGAAGTCCCGGAGGAAAGAGGTACGTCCTGCTGGCCACGGATTACTTCACCAAGTGGGTAGAGGCCGAAGCTTACACAACGGTGAATAAGACGGATACAATCAACTTTATCTGGAAGAGCATAATCTGCCGATTCGGCATCCCTAAGGAGATACACGCCGATCATGGCGCTAAAATATTTTATTTTGAATTAAATCTTAGTTAATTCCAAATTGGTAGCAACTCCCTTATGAGAAGCCTATAAATTGACTGCTCCTTCCTTCAAGAAAACACGCTCAAAATTTTTTTTTCTCTTTCTGTTATCTTTTCTCTCTTCTCTTAGTTGTTTAGAGTATAGGCATAGTATGTAGAGTTTGGGTATATTCTTTCAGTTTGCCAGAGTAGAGCTTATGTAATCGCCGCTCATCAACCGTTGTATCCTGAGAGACGGACGTCTAAGAACCTCAATCACTGACTGAGAGGAGACAAATCTATTTTAAGGAGATTGTACGAAACACAAGCCTTAATTCCTCTTTGTTATTTGAGTGTCCTATTATTTTGGTACTATTTTTATTTGTTTGTTATGCTATTAAAATTTTAATACTTTGTTTGTTCCTTTACATGTTGTATAAATATTTTGGCTAACACTATATACTTAATAAGTGTTTAATTATCTATCTTTGTTACATTGCCAGTGAGAATCCTACTGTTGTGGTCAGTGACTTTGTTACATGCCAACAAGACCGAATATTAAGTCCTACTTGACCTGAAGTCCTGACTAAACTGAAATACTACTAAAAGGAAGGGGGAGGGTCGGGGGACAAGAGTTTATTGAAAAAAAAAAAAAAGAATTGAAAAACGGAGAGTTTGGAATATAAAAGAAAGAAAACAAATCTGATGAAAAGGAAGTTCCCTCCAGGATTATTGAGGAAATTTTATGACAAAGAACCTTGAGGGAGAGATTAGCATTGTCACTGATCTCTTGGTTAGGAAATAATTTTGCACCTAATGTGTCATTTGGCTAATCAATTATAAGGCCAAAATAAATCTCAACAAGAATTAACTAAGAGAGAGAGAGAGAGAGAGAGAGAGAGAGAGAGAGAGGAGTCACAAAAGTAATGCCCCCTTGTATAACATGAAGAGGGGATTAAGACTTTATACTGAGAATTTAAAATTGTCAACTATTTGAAAATAATATGTAGACCTTTTTCAATAATGGTTTTGGTAGTTTAGATGGAAGCATATGGACCATAGAAAATTAGGATTTGGTAATGTGTCTAATTAATGACAGATTATATTGAAAGTGAGTACACATGTTAAACTAATGCAAATAACAATCTTAATTTTGACGACTTTATTCTTCCATGATAATAGATAATTAGGTAACTTAGGGAGAAGTGAAACAAATCAACCGATAAGAAAATTTCAATATACGTATATATATATATATATATGAATAGAACGTATATGCACCGTACATGAGGACGTAAGTGCCTAACTCTTCTTTTTCTTTCCTTCTTAAACGTATCATCCTTGATTTGACGGCCTAATTTATATTTTCAGAAATTGCATTGGGATAAATTACCCTTGAGTCTTCATTTTCATTTTGCTAAAACGGCTTTTCATTGCGGAAAATTATAGGCATAACCCCATTCAAACGTGGATTTTGTTCTAGATTTGTCCTTGATCAACATAACTTATATTCTGATCCATAAATATTGGAGACACAATGTCAATCAAATAAATATAAACCAGAAAAACTAAAGTGTGGTTCCATTGCCGTTTTTTTTTTTTTAATTTAAATCTTCTCTCCCCTCTTTTAATAATTAATCAATGACAAACTTACTCTTATATGCAATGACATGAATGTATACAAAATTAAATAACAATTTTATTTCTTGCCATCCATCGAAGACGCCTATTAAATACATATTATTTTGGTCAACTTTTGTTTTTTGATAAGATATTTTGGTTAACTTATACCATGTATAAGTCTAAGAAATTTAAACTAATCCTCATTTATCAAAGAGTAATAGTACCGTGAATTCTGACAAGACAAGTTATACATGCTCTTTTCTTTTGTTTTTTTTTGCCTGTTAAATGGTTTAGAAACTATAACTCAAAAACCCTAATCCTTCGACCCTAGGAATTCCAACTTCTTTACGAGGCAAAAATTTTTTTTAAAAATTATAATAATTGCTTCATCTTTCAAATTCTGTCACGACCCAAAACCCGTGCAAGTGGCAGAAGGAGAATTTCACAAAGTATTTGGAATAGTCCATTTTGATAAAGTATTTAGAATTTCATCCCGTGAACCTCTCCCACAGTTTATATACACCATTAAACATAGACCGAATAATAATTGAAAAATGGGAAAATCAAATATAAGTCCAAGCATCATCATCATCATCTACAACAACAAGTTAAATCCCAGAATAGCATACATAAGTTTACAGACAAAATAGAAAATAGTAATCTTAGTTCAAGACTAATACGAAACCCTAAACAGTCCAAACACCACAACAGTAGACTTCTAACATTACCAAGAAATAAACTACAATCAAGATGGCCTCTTACTCCTCCTGATTACTAAGATCACATTGAACACCACCTGAGGAAGGGAAGAAGGGGGGTGAGTATACAATACCCAGTAAGAAAATAGTTACCTCGAAGAAAAATAGTTCAGTGATGGAAAACTCCTGCATGGTTAGTTCAAATCCAAAATATACACACACATATATATATAATCCAAACCGGGAGCCCATATTCCATATGCACATGACATAAATCAACCCATACCCATGGACTCTTATCCTCTCATCTGTAGAAACCCAGGATGATGGCACTAAGTATGCCTAACAGCCCACTTGACACCTAAGCCTATACCTGGAGGGGATACTCGTGTGTCGCCTACCAAACCTGGAGGAGCAACCGAATTGCCTACGCCTGCCAGATGGAAAGGTAATCAGAAGAACAAACCCCGCATGAGTTTACGGACTTTCACCGACAGTGGGGCACACAGCGCCATACTGTAAAACCCATGATGCTAACACAGTGCTCATGTATGATCCTATGACACGTGTAATACAGAACTGAAGTGTAAAAACTACTGTACTCTGGTTTTTCAATAAAACATACATAATAGGGTTTTATAGAAAAACAGGCAGCATAACAACCCTATTTTTGATATACCCAAAATAACCTATACACAGCAAATTCCCAGAGCAGTACAGTATATATCTTATACAACCAATTCCATCACATATAATTCAAATCATTAAAAATACATTTGTTCTTATATGCTGCAAAAAATAAGTTTTAACTCAAAAATAGTATAAAACGAAGGTAACTAAACACTTACCTCATCGGAATAGTGATACCATGCTATTGAGTCCTCAAGGTATCGTTGACGATCGCCCGGATAGTCGGGAACCAATTCCAAGCCCTCGATCGTTCTCTTGCGAAAAGTCAACTTCTCACCAGAGCTTCAATTTCACAAACGGACCTCTTCACTGATTTCTTAGTACCCAAAATAGCTAGGTTAGACATATAATATGTCGAATTCTAGTCTGGGCCTACACCAGACTGGTGGCACGCAAAAGGAGACAAAATCTCGACCGTTCGATCTCGATTTTCATGCCGATCACCAAAAAATGCAATATACATATCAAACTTCTCCATTTTCCGAGTACATTCCAAAAATATAGTCAAAAACACAATCCAACGGCCAGATCAAAAACTACAACTATAAACTAAAAATACCCAAAAATGGCAACTTTTAATTCGAGCAAAAAGGGATCGTGAAATATATACCTTGACTATCCTTGCAACGATACGAATCCAACGGGACCGGTTGGGGGTCGAATGGTAGCCAGAATCTTCGCCGGTGACGAAAAACTTCAAACGGCCATTAATGGTATTTTCCGGCGAGGGGGAGCATGGTGGTGACCGAGGATAGGCGGAATAAGTTGCTGGCAGTGCGGGAGGACTCTGCCAGTAGCCTGGCGGACCAGACAGTGGCTGTGGCGGCTCCGGCATTCATTCGTCCTGCTTCGGCTGAGAGCGACGAGTGAGAGAGAGAGAGAGAGAGAGAGAGAGAGAGAGAAATGGTATATATATATATATGTAATCTGATTTTTTTTAAAAAAAAACTGGTCAAAAGACCATTTTGCCCCTAAAAAAACTGGGTTTTTACATTCTCCCCTCATTATAGGGATTTCCTCCCGAAATTCAAAATACAAGTCAAGGTTTACGTCACAATACAACTTCTAACTGAAAGTTAAACAAATGAGGGTACTTCTCGTACATCTCTATTTCGAGTTCCCAAGTAGCCTCGGCTTCTTTGTGATGTTCCCAAAGCACCTTGACTAGTGGAATCTCTCTATTGCAAATCACTTTCAACTCTCTAGCCAACACGTGAACAGGATGCTTTTCATAGAACACATCTTCTTGGATCGGTACATGTATGTACTGAACAACATGAGATGGGTCTGGTGTGTACTTCTTCAACATCGACACATGAAACACATTACGCACGTGACCTAGCTGTGCAGGCAAATTCAAGCGATACGCCACTGGTCCAATTCTCTCAGTGATCTCAAAAGGACCAATATATCTTGGAGCAAGCTTACCCTTAACCCCAAATCTTGTCATATCTCGCCTTGGAGTCACATTCAAGAATACGGAATCACCAGTATCAAACTCTACCTCATGCCTCTTCGGGTCAGCATAACTCTTCTGACGACTCTGAATCTCCTTGAGTCTTTCTTGGATACCCTTGATCTTCTCAGTAGTCTCTTCAATCAGTTTAGGTCCAAGAGTAACACGCTCTTCAGGCTCCGCCCAACACAAAGGCGATCTACATGACCTTCTATATAACACTTTATATGGAGCCACACCCACACTGGTATGATAACTATTATAATAAGCAAATTCCACCAAAGGAAGATGATCATCCCATTTCCCACCAAAATCCAGTATGCAACAATGTAGCATGTCCTTTAGAATCTGAATGGTCCTTTCAGACTGACCTTCTATCTCAGGATGGTGAGATGTACTGATATCAAATTGCGTACCCAACGCTTTCTGCAGGGTTCTCCAAAATTTAGAAGTGAACCTTGGATCTCTGTCGGAGACTATGCTTGAAGGAACACCATGCAAGCATATGATGTTCTCCATATATAGTCTACTGAGCTTAGTGAGAGAGTATTCAATCCGAATCAGTATAAAGTGAGTACTCTTCCTCAACCGATCGACTACAATCCAAACTACATCGTTCTTCCTCAAGGTCTTCGGCAAACTGGTCACGAAGTCCATCGTGATCTTGTCCCACTTCCACTCCAGAATGGGTAACAGCTGAAGTAATCCAGCTAGTCTCTGGTGTTCAGCCTTGACTCGCTGACAAGTCAAACACTTAGTCACAAAAGTAGCCACATCCCTCTTCATACCTTTCCACCAATACTACCGCTTCAAGTCCCGGTACATCTTAGTACTACCTGGATGTACTGCGAAGCTTGATTTGTGAGCCTCTGTTAGAATGGTTTCTCGAAAATTAGGGTCATTAGCTACAGCCAACCTCCTATTGAAAAGCAAGAACCTTCTCTGTTAGTGCTCCAACCATCTAACTGTTCACCATTCTGAAGTCAGTTCCAGGTTGTCCTTAACTCCTTGTCTTGCCACTGACTCTGCTGGACAGTTTGGAGAAGAGATGGTGAAATCACAATGTTGCTCAGGCAAGCAACACCTTCATTCTCGAAGTACTGCAAGTTATAGTCATCAATCGCAACTAAGCTTTTCCAATCTTCAAACACTAGTGCAGCTAGTATACAATGAGACTTCATACTCAGTGCATTGGCTACAATATTGGCCTTACTAGGATGATACTGTAGGTCGAAGTCATAATCCTCCATATATTCAACCCATCTTCATTGTCTCAAATTCAGATCCTTCTGGGTAAAGAGATACTTCAAACTCTTATGATCGGAGCATATGTCGAACTTCATACCATACAAGTAACATTTCCAAATCTTCAACGCAAAGATCACTGCTACAAGTTCCAGATCATGGGTGGGATAGTTCCTTTCATGCGGCTTCAATTGATGAGAAGCATAAGCCATAACTCGACCATTCTGCATCAAGACACATTCCAAACCCATCTTCAAAGCATCGGTATACACCACATAAGGCTCATTACTATCAGGAACAGTAAAAGAACAGGTGCAGTGGTTAAACTCTGCTTCAACCTGATAAAAGCTTCTTCACTTTTGTAATCCCAAACAAACTTAACGTCCTTCCTGGTCAATTTCATCAAAAGCAAAGCAATTCTCAAGAAATCTTGCACAAAATGACGGTAGTAGCCTGCCAATCCAAGGAAACTACGTACCTCCATCACATTTCTCAGTCTTTCCCATTCCATAACAGCTTCTATCTTAGCAGGATCAACTGAAATACCCCCGTGAGAAATCACATGACCCAAGAACTTCACTTCAGACATCCAAAAGTCACACTTCGATTTCTTGGCATACAACTGATGATCTCTCAAGGTCTTGAGTACTATCCCCATCTGTTCAGCATGCTCTTCTCGAGTCTTGGAATACACCAGGATGTCATCGATGGACATAACCACAAAACGATCCAAAAACGGCCTGAAAACTAGATTCACGAGATCCATAAATGCTGCAAGAGTATTCTTCAAACCAAATGGCATCACCAGAAACGCAAAATGACCATATCGAGTTCTGAATACTGTCTTAGGTATATCATCTTCCCTTATCTTCAATTGATGATAATCAGATCTCAAATCGATCTTGGAGAAGAATCTTGAACCACTGAGTTGATCAAACAACTCATCTATCCTTGGCAAAGGATACTTGTTCTTCACTGTCAACTGGTTCAACTTCCTGTAGTCCATACAAAGTCTCAACGAACCATCAGCTTTCTTCACAAACAAAATAGGAGCAACCCAAGGAAAAGTGCTACTGCGAATGAAGCCTTTAGAAAGCAGATCGTCTAACTGTTCTCTTAATTCTTCCCACACAGCAGGTGTCATGCGATAAGCTGGAATAGAAACTGGCTGAGCTCCAGGAACTAGCTCAATACAGAACTCGATCTCTCTATCAGGTGGTAATCCCGGTAAGTCTTCAGGAAATACCTCCGAATACTTACACACTACCGGAATCCATGGGTCTTGATCGTCTGTCCTCACCTCGCCATCCATGGCAAATAAGTTCCCATAACACTCAAGTTTCTTTCTTCATGCACGCTTTCAGAATAGGACTAGGCTTCAACGGACTCATCCTAACCTGATAGACAATAGGATATCAATCACTAAGAAAAAGAGTCAACCGCTTCCTACGACAGTCCACAACTACTCGATATTTCAACAACTAATCCATACCGAGTATTACGTCATACTGTCCCATCGGCAATACAATCAAATCAGCAAGAGGCATCCTATCACTAATCACAACCTGACAAGACTTACACACACTAGACACATCAGCCATTCCTCCCAAAGGTATACCCAACATCAATACATAATCCAAATAAGAAAATTCCAACCCCAATAGTTGAGCAAACAATAAGGATATGAATGAATGGGATGTACTAGTATCAAACAAAAAAGGTGCCCAAGAGTGTGAAATAAGGATTATACCGTCAACAACACCTCGACCGGTGCGATCATGAGTGTCGTCGTCTCCAGTTAAGCATAGGCTTAGCCAGTCAACTTTTCTTTCCCTTTGTTACCTTTCCCCTGACCAGGTCGGCTGCTGCTGGATCTTGGACCACTACTGCTATAACCGCGCCCATTCTGACTCCCTAAGGTCTGAGGAGCCTGAAAGTTCTGAGTGTAACCCTGAGGGTGGTATTGGTACTGATAAGGCTGAGGGGAAGTAAAAGTCTGCGAAGCACCCTATGACTGTTGCGGCCTTGCTTGAGTGTTCTGATAAGGAACAGATTCTGACTAGCTCCCCTGCGGTTGAGAAAGAGGAGATTTCTGCAGGCGAGTAGGACACTTTTTCTTTCGGTGACCCGGCTGGCCACAAACGAAACATCCTCCATAAGAACTACCTCTGCCACCCCTGAAGAGCCACTACTATTTGAGCTCCCACTTTTCAGAGTACCCTGGGCTGACCACTACCCTTAGTTCCTTCTGGTGGCTTTCCTGTCATTTCCTCTTTGCTGGTTTCTTTTGGAATCAAATCCTGCTTCGATGGCCTCTGCCCGCTGGGTAGCTACTGCAATCTCAGGAAGAGTATGGAAAGTCTGAGTGCCAATCCTGTTGAAAATGTTCCAGTTCAGACGACTCCTGAACTTTGCAACTCAGGACTTCTCACTCGTACTTGGGTCAAGGGCAACACTTGCCAACTCAGTGAACTCAATCAGGGACTCATTCACCGTTTTGTTACCTTGGACCACAGTCTTAAATTGATTCATAATCTCATCCTGTTGATCCTCATTGGCATACTGAGCTCTGAAAATCCTCTTAAAGCCTTCCCAAGTAAGACCCACAATATCCTGCATCCACTCCACAGTCTCCTACCAACGAATGGCACTCTCGGATAGAGGGTAAACTCTACCAGAGCACCAAGGGGCCGAAAATGCCTCTCCATCTCATGCAACCAAGCAATTGCCGCGAGAGGATATGGTCTCCCGTCAAACTGCCTTGGCTGGAGGCGTATGAATCGCTGGAGGTAATCTGACTGATCCAGCTGACATGCCCTTGGAGCTGGAGGCTGATAGTCTGGGTTGCTCATCTGGGCAAATGCTTGCTGCATTGCCTCGATCATATGAGAGAAATCTAGACATTGAGGAGGTTCGGCACCTGGCTGGTGTCTCGGAACTCTTCTAGGAGGCATCCTTACAAGTTTGAAACAATATGCCAAGCTATTAGTGAGATAATGACGCATGCTTGTCATAAAATAACTTCAGTCTAGTGTAATGGCGATACGTCCATGCTATTAAACTCAAAGCTCTGATATCACAATTTCTGTCATGACCCAAAACCCGGGCCAATGGCAGAAGGGGAATTTCACAAAGGTGGGAAATTTCTTGATTTATTTTAAAAGTATCTAAAAAGTTTTAGTTTTATAAACAGTCCATTTTGATATAGTATTTGGAATTTTATCCCGTAAACCTCTCCCACAGTTCGTATACACTATTAAACATAGACCGAATAATAATTGAAAAATGGGAAAATCAAATATAAGTCCAAGCATCATCATTATCTACAACAAGTTAAATCCCAAAACGACATACATAAGTTTACAAACAAAATAGAAAGTAGTAATCATGGTTTAATGCTAATACAAAATCCCAAACAGTCCAAACACCACAACAGTAGACTTCTAGTATTGCCAAGAAATAAACTACAGTCAAGATGGCCTCTTACTCCTCCTGATTACCAAGATCGCACTGAACACCACCTGAGTAAGGGAAGAAGGGGAGGTGAGCATACAATACCCAGTAGGAAAATAGTTACCTCGAAGAAAAACAGTTCAGTGATAGAAAACTCTTGCATGGTTGGTTCAAATCCAAAACATACACACACATATATATATAATCCAAACCGGGAGCCAATATTCCATATGCACATGACACAAATCAACCTATACACCTGAGCTCTTATCCTCTTATATGTAGAAACCCAGGATGATGGCACTAAGTATGCCTAACAGCCTGCCTGACACCTAAGCCTATATCCGGAAGGGACACCTGTGTGTCGCCTACCAAACTTGGAGGGCCAACCAAATTGCTTACGCCTGCCAAATGGGGAGATAATCAGAAGAACAAACCCTGCATGAGTTTACGGACTTTCACCGATGGTGGGGCATGCAGCACCATACTGTAAAACTCACGATGCTAACACGGTGCTTATGTCTGATCCAATGACACGTGCAATACAGAACTGAAGTATAAAAACTACTGTACTCTGGTTTTTCAGTAAAACATGCATAATAGGGATTTATAGAAAAACGGGCAGCATAATAGCCTTATTTTTGATATACCTAAAATAACCTATACACAGCAAATTCCCAGAGTAGTACAGTATATATCTCATACAACTAATTCTATCACATATAATTCAAATCATTAAAAACACACTTGTTCTTATATGCTACAGAAAATAAGTTTGAACTCAAAAATGGTATAAAATGAAGGTAACTAAACCCCTACCTCATTGGAATAGCAATACTATGCTATTGAGTCCTCAAGGTGTCGTTGACGATCGCTCGGAGGGTCGGGAACCAATTCCAAGCCCTCGATCGTCCTCTTGCGAAAAGTCAACTTCTCACCGGAGCTTCAATTTCGCAAACATCCTTTCACTGAATTCTTAGCACCCAAAATAGTTAAGTTAGAGATATAATTTGTCCAATTCTAGTCCGAGCCCACACCGGACCGGTGGCATACAAAACGAGATAAAATCTCGACCGTTCGATCTCGATTTTTGTACCGATCACCAAACAACACACTATATATACCAAACTTCTTTTTTTTTCCGAGTACATTCCAAAATGCAGTCAAAAACACAATCTAACGGCTAGATCGAAAACTACAACTATAAACTCAAAATACCAAAAAATGTCAACTTTTGATTCTGGCAAAAAGAGATTGTGAAATATATACCTTGACGATTCTTGCGACGATACGAATCCAATGGGACCAGTTAGGGGCCGAATGGTGGCCGGAATCTTCGTCGGTGACGAAAAGCTTCAAACGGCCATTAATGGTGTTTTCCGGCGAGAGGGAGCTCAGCGACGATCGGGTACGGGCGGAACGAGTTGCTGGCAGTGCGGGGGGACTCCGTCGGTGGCCTGGCAGACCAGATGGTGGCTGGGGCAGCTCCAGCGTTCGTTCGTCCTCCTTCGGCCTAGAGCGACGAGTGAGAGAGAGAGAGAGAAGGTGAGATCGGGAGGGAGAGGGGAAATAGACGAGAGAGAAAGAGAAATGATATATATATATATATATATGTAATCTGATTTTTTTAAAAAAAAAAAAAATCAGTCAAAAGACCATTTTGCCCCTTAAACATCTGGGTTTTTACAAATTCTCATAATTTAGTTTGTATATTTTTTAAAAAACAAGTACATATATTTATATTTAAAATAATTCAATGTCGAGTGAGTTTGGTTAGAAAGCATAATGTTGAAGAAGATAAAGGAGCGTGAGATTTTTGTAAAACTAATAGGTGATAGAAGATACTTTCATTTTATTTGAGTTAATGTCCAATTTTGGAATTAAAAGAAGATTTAAAATTTTGATATTAATAAGAATTGAATTTAGATGAGAGGTATGGAAACAAAAAAGAGGGATGGCAATTGAGCCATGATATGATACAATGTCATGATTTATCTTGTTTGCCAATAATCTTTCGAGCTCATACTTGTCTGGTTGAGTGAGATAGTGTTATTATATTGAAGAATAAATATGAATATTCTTTTTAGGGTTATAGACATAAAAATACATTGATTTTTAACTTTTCCAAAAAAAAAAATCCTAATTTTTAAGTTTCTGTAAATTAATATCCTAATATTTCAATTTCTGCTAATTAGTACCCTTAAATTTATAATTTTTATTAATTAATTCTATCATTTTTGAATTATGAAAATTAATACTGTAACATTTATAATTTCTTCTAAGTAATACCTTTATTTTTATTTTTATTTTTTTGAATTTGTACTATTAGCAATTTTTTTAAGAAAAAAGTAAATTTTTTAAAAAAGTAAAAACTTCTCATTAACTTATTAAAAAATATTTAAATAGTGATATAATTAGAAATTGTTTTATAATTATTACTTTTTGGCTCATTGCAAAAAAATACAAATTGGGTGATGGTTGAAATTTCATAAATAAATGCTACATTTCACTTTTTTTTTTTTTTTTTACAATTAACCATTTTTACCTTTCTTTCTAATCTTTTTATTTTTCTTTTTTAAATGAAAAGAAATAGACTAAACTAATCAGAAATATTTTTCAAAAATTTTAATATTGTGTGATAAGTTTTTATTAAGTTAATGAGGAATACTACTATCTTTTTACTATTAAAATTAGTTAATTTGGCATCAAAGGTAAAAATTTGCATGAATTTCAAACATTAAGGTATTAATTTATAGGAATTTCAATTGTTAGTATATTAATTTGAAAAATTCAAAAGTAAGGATACTATTTTGCAAAGATTAAAAAAATAAGAATATTAATTTATAGAAATTTAAAAATCAGGTACTATTTTGAATTAATTTCAAAGTGAGAATATTAACTTGAAGGAATTTAAAAATCAAAGTATTTTTACGTCGTTATCTCTCTCTTCAATTTTGAAAAATTTGGAATATACTTTGCGATTAATATACTTTAGATTCACGTTGGCCCAATAATACGTCTGACTTTTTCGGAAAAAAAATTAGCTACCTACCACCACGTTCTATAAGCCGGCTCATCTTCCATTTCCATAAATTACTTTGGTTTTCCACAAACTAGCAAGGCACTCCTACTCCAACTAACTATCACTCTATATACACATATATACACCACTGAAGTAATGACATTATTTAAATTTCCACTATATTGGATGTCGTAACAGGAATATACGACATAGATACGTAGTAGCTATGCTTCTTTATAGTTGATATTCAACGAGGTGCTCCAAAGTCCAATCATTAGTCTAAATCCAAGTATTTTATATGATTTATGGTTGTTAGCTCAATGCATGCCTAAAATTCTTCATGTGCTGCGGCTCTGTGTCATCTTGTTTATAGGTCAGCACCCATGAATTTCAAACCTCACAGAGTTCAAGACAGTATCTAACACGCAGGACCCTAATATTTGAGTAACGCCCAATAATATATTTAGACATTTTTCAATTATTTATGATTTTTTTTTCTCGTTCTTGAATTGGAGAGAAATCATTTATTTTCGATCTACTATTCTACTTATATTCGCTAACTATGACATTGAGTTACGAGAGTTACTAATAGTTGACTTTTTAAAATGGATTCCAAACTTGTTTTTGTTATGAAAGTTAGGACCAAAATATTGTCATTGTACCTATAATTTGTGCAATTTTTTGATACGGTGAAATTCCATGTCGAGATGTTTATGATCTCTATGGTGGAATTGGGATTTACTATCCAATTTTGCAGTATAATTTGTGTCTCATCAACTTACAAGTAGATAATTCAGCAGTTTTTAATAACTATATTTTTAAAGTAATTAATCTCTTAAATTAGTATTATATTTTCTAATGAGGTGTCCACTTTTGAATAAATATAAGATAACAAAATAGGACAACGCATGTCAGTCCTTCTATATTAAGCCAATAATATTAAAGATATAGTGATAGATCTCATTTGTATAGATCATCTGTCAGGTTAACATTGAAAATACCCTGATGAAACAGAAGTAACATTAGTGCTTCTTTAAAAAGCCATTATTAAAGTGTGCAAGCAAAGTTTGTATTAGTAACATGAGAACAATAATTTGACAAGATAATCCTCTCAATAGATTAACCTTTTAAATCGGAATCCAAGCCCGCACACTCTTTGAATTCACAAAATATGTACAATTGGATGTTATAGTTTCCGAGTCCAACACAAACTCAATATCAAATTTTACTAACTGAACCACTGAAATCAGATCTACACTGTCGAAACCCCTTGACCTACTCTTTATAATACAACTTTATTCCTGTATATATCTTTATCGATGCTTCGAAGTATATATATTTTTTAAAAGGATCAAAGTCACGAAAAGGGGAACACATCACAGCTGGAACGGCAAAAGTCCTAGCATGTGCTACCTACGTGGTTGCATAATTGGCATTTGGTGAGGGATGATAAGGAGTGATGTGGATTAGGTCTTTGTCTCTCTATCAAAATGATTATTCGTGCTTTGGTGAAGAAACTTTTGACCTTTGTAGGCATTATTTTTCTTTCCATTACACATATAGAATCTGATCTTGTAGACCCTTGAGTGAGATTTTTTTTCAATCTTTGCCTACTACTGTTTCAAATTTGAGAGAAAAAAGATACCCAATTATTTAAAAATGCAGAGAAAAGAAAATAAAAGGAGAAAAAGAATCAAATTAAAGCACAGCGTAGAAAGACTTATCTAACACAAAATTTTAAAACATTATATGGACCATTCTTTTTAAATATAACTAAACCAAAAAGTGCATGTTCAAAGCCTTGCGCTTGTTTTTAATTTCTATTTAGCGTATAATTAGCGGTTAGTACATGATAGATGAAATCCATATAGCAATTAACAAGGTACATTTGCTTCTACTTTATTGAATGTTAATGTAACAAAAAGGGTCACTTTAATTTGACCATATATTAATATGATAGAATTCAACTAATCATATTTCAGCCTGTTTCCTTTATATTATTATATTATGCATATATTCGAAAAGAAAGAGAAAAATAGAAAAAGAAAATCCTGGGTAAACGTGAGAATATCTTCTGCTTTTACTTTTTCCAAATCCCGAATGCCGTGAGAGTTGGAATATTTGCGTTTCAATAATGGTATTGGGATTTCATCCTTTAATTAATATTAATTTGTCAAAACATACCATAAATCAATCATATAAGAATTTTTGCTTCAGTACTGTACGATATAATTATTAATGGCGTCAGAATTTCAGTAGCATGATGTCAGATCCAATTTTCATTTACTACAGGGGATGAGGTGCGATGGGTGGGGTCGGGCCAATTGCCAAGCAGAACAAACGTTGGAATTCTGGGCACAAACATGTGGCACATGAACTGCCTAATTTTGTGTGGTAATTTGGTTCTAAATTTTTTTTATAGGAGTTAAATTTCTAAATTTTTTAATTTATTGTAATTTGGTCTCCTAATTTTTTATTTTTTTTTTCATCAAACATACATATGAGTAGAATATGGTAGAATCTAAAAATATATTTAAAAGATAATTAAGAAATTATAAATATACAAATAAACTATCACAATTTTTTTATTGTAAATTTGTAGCTCTTGTAATTTTAAAAAATACAAATAATGCTTTATTCTTTCTAAATTCTTTTATTCAGTTTATTTTTTTAATTACACTTTCAAATTTTACAACATACTCTTTACATGTGTTTTTTATTAGAAATTTAAAGTATATTATAATTTACACAATTTAGATCACATTTGGTACACTGTATTGTATTATATTGTGATATATTGTATTGAATTGTATTGTCTTGTATTCGGAGCTAAGTAAGTATATGACCATTTTTCGGTCCGAAACTCAATACATGACAACTGACATAAACCCCACCAACTTGTGACGATACCTGAAACAAGAATGATACCTAAGACCGTTCTACTTTTAGATTCGTATAAAAACCATGACCCAACACCTATAAAAGGATATGAACCTTGGTGTAAAAAAGTACACCACAATCAAAGATGAAAAATTCGATTGATAAGTCAAAGAATGTACGGTATGAAGAAATCTGATGAGCTAGAAATAATTCTAAAAGAACCAAAGAGAAATTACTTTCAATTTGAATGAATAAATGTTTGATCTTTATTGAAAAGAGTACAATTTATAGGATAAAGGCCATGGAAATTTCAAACCTAAAAACCCTAAAACACGCATAAGGTAACTTGCCCATACCAAAAGAGAAAAGTTAGAAATTAACTATCTAATAGCTAAACTAAACTCAACTCTAATTAAAGGAAGTCAGTTCTGACTTTATTCCCTAATATTCAGCCGATTACACGCCAATAAAAAAAATAAACAAGCAAATAACACGCTAATTAAAAAAAGAAAACAAGCAAATAAATCATTTTGAGAAATTAGTAACTGCACCTAAAAAACCAAAATAGAAAAATACACTATGACTTGGCATTTGAGTCTTTATAAATTAGATTTCCCTTCCATAATACATCTATTGACTTTTTTGAACTTGAATCAAGCTTGTTAAGAGCTGAGAAATTCATTTATCACTATCAATAAGCCTCTACATGTAGTCTGAGCCCAAATCTCTTGAATTAGCTCACTTTATGTATTTTAGAATTTTTTGGCACGTACTCTTGTAACGGGACCAATAGGAACTTGAATAGGATCCGTATTCCATGTTCTCATACTTGACATGTTCCCTCTCAGTCTCCTTCTCTTGAAAAGGATTTATCCTCAAATCAAGTTCATCACCTGCATAAAAAAACCAAAATAGAAAAATAAACTATCACTTGGCATTCAAGCCTTTACAAATTAGATTTCCTTCTCATAATGCATCTATCGACTTTTTAAAACTTAAATCAAGTTTGTTAAGGGCTGAGAAATTCATTTATCACTATCAAAAAGTCTCTACATGTATGCCTGAACTTAAATCCCTTGAATCAGCCTACTTAATATATTTTGGAATTTTTTAGCACGTACTCTTGTAACGGCACTAATAGGAATTTGAATAGGATCCGCATTCCATGCTCTTATGCTTGCCATGTCCTCATCAGTCCTCTACTTTTGAAAAGGATTTATCCTCAAATCAAGTTCATCATCTGCATTAAAAGGACTCAAATTAGAAATATTGAAAGTAGCAATTATATTATACTCACCTGACGGTCAAGCTTCTATGCATTGTCATTGATCTCTTCCAAGACTTAGAAAGGACTATCCCCTCTAGATAGCAGTTTGGATTTCCTTTGAGTCAGTAATCATTTATTTTGCATGTGCGACCAAACCCAATCTCCAGGTTCAAAGATCACCTGTTGTCAGCCTTTGTTTGCTTGTTCGGTATATTTGTCACGACCCAAAACTCAGGCCAGTGGCAGAAGGGGAATTTCACAAAGGTGGGAAATTCCTTGATTTATTTGAAAAGTGTCAAAAGTTCTAGTTTTGATAAAATGGTCCATTTAAATAAAATAATTAGAATTTCATCCCGTATACCACTTCCACAGTTTGTATACACCATTAAATATAGATCGAATAATTATATAAAAACGCAAAATCAAATATAATTCCAAGCAACATCATCTTCTATAATGAAACTCAAATTCCAGAATGGCATACATAAGTTCACAGACAAAATAGAAAGCAGTAAATCTTGGTTCAATGCTAATATAAAGCCCAAATAATCCAAACACCAAGACGACAAGCTTCTAGTATTACCAAGAGATGAACTACATTCAAGATGACCTCTTACTCTTCTTGATCACTGAGATCGCACTGGACACCACCTGAGGAAGAAGGTAGGGGGTGAGCATAAAATGTCCAGTAGGAAAAACAATTACTCGGTCGAAAATATTTTAGTGATGGAGAATTCCTGCATAGTTAGTTTAGTCCAAAACATACATATATATATAATCCAAACCGGAAATCCATATATATATATATATATATATATATATATATATATAAAAGCAGTATAATCAAAACCATTCAATCCATATACACATGACACAAATCAACCCATATCCATAAGCTATCATCCTTTTATCTGTGGAAACCCAGGATGATGGCACTAAGTATACCTAGCAGCTTGCCTGACACCTAAGCCCATACCCAAAGGGGACACCCATGTATCGCCTACCAAACCTGGAGGAGCAACCAAATTGCCTATGCCTGCCAAATGGGGAGGTAATCAGAAGTAACAAAACTCCGCCCAAGTTGACAGACTCTCACCGACGGTGGGGCACGCAGCACCACACTGTAAACCCACGATGCTAACATGGTGCTCATGTGTGATCGTATGACACATGCAATACAGAACTGAAGTGTGAAAATAATCGTGCTCTGGTTTTTCAATAAAATCAACATATTAGGTTTTTATAGAAAAACGGGCAGCATAACGGCCCTATTTTTAATATACCAAAAATAACCTGCACTCAAAAAATTTCCAGAACAATACAATATATATCTTATACAACCAATTCCCATCATAGATATTTAAATAGTTTAGAAATTATATTTGTTCTCATATGTTGCAGAAAGTAAGTTTTATTCGAAAATGATATAAAACATGGGCAATTGAATCCCTACCTTGCTCGAATAGCAATACTACACTATTGAATCCTTAAAGTGTCGTTGACGATCGCCCGGAGGGTCAAGAACCAATTCTAAGCCCTCAATCATCCTCTTGCGAAAAACCAACTTCTCAACGAAGCTTCAATTCCACAAACGCACCTTTTCACTGAATTCCTAGTACCCAAAATAACTAGGTTAGATATATAACTTGTCCAATTCAGGTCCGAGCCCATATCGGGCTGGTGGCACACAAAATAAGGTAAATCTCGACCGTCTGATCTCGATTTCCGTGTCAATCACCAAACATAGGCAATATATATATATCAAACTTCTCCATTTTCCGAGTACAATCCAAAAATGACAACAGAAATACAATCCAATGGCCGGATCAAAAAGTTCAACTTAAACTCAAAATATCCAAAAATAGCAACTTTCAATCCAGGCAAAATGGGGTTGCGATATATTGACGATCCTTGTGACGAGATGAATTCAACAAGACCGGTTAGAGGTCAAATGGTGGTTGGAATCGTCGCCGACAGCCAAAAATCCGATTCGGGCCTCTTAGAGCTTTTTTGGCGTTGCAGGCGACGGCGGCGAACGGGGACGAATGGCGCGGCTTCGGCTTCGGCTCCGCCGATCGGTGGCGTGGGCGGATGACGGCGGCGGCGCTTCCTGCAGCGGTCTGGCGTCAGTAGTAGAGAGAGAGAGAGAGATCGGGGGGAAGAGAGAGAAGAGAGAGAGAGAGAAAAAGAAAAAGGACAGGGCACGTGGCCCTGTCTTAAAGAGCTGTACAATTTTTGAAAAATTGCACATAAGTCCTCAAAATTTCAAATCATATTCAAATCAGTCCCCCAAAAATTATAATTTAGTCCTTCTGCATAAAACTTTTGCAAATTAATCCCCCTAATATTTTATCCGAAAAATTGGTAAAATATCCAAATTACCCTCTCAAAATCTAGGTCTTTACATTCTCCCCTCCTAAAAAGAATTTCGTTCCGAAATTTAAAGTACAACTCAATGTTTACATCAAATACAACTTCTGACTGAAGGTCAAACAAATGAGGGTACTTCTCGTACATCTCCGTCTCTAGTTCCCAAGTAGCTTCGTCTTCCTTGTGATGTTCCCAAAGCACCTTAACCAGTGGAATCTCTCTATAGCGAAGCACCTTTAACTCTCTAGCCAACAAACGAACAGGTTGCTCTTCATAGGACACATCTTCTTGGATCAGTACATATATATATTGAACAACATGAGATGGGTCCGGTGTATACTTCTTCAACATCGACACATGAAACACATTATGCACGTGACCCAGCTATGCAGGCAGATTCAAGCGATACACCACTGGTCCAATTCTCTCAGTGATCTCAAAGGGACTAATATATCTTGGACCAAGCTTACCCTTAACCCCAAATCTTGTCACATCTCGCCTTGGAGTTACTTTTAGGAATACGGAATCACCAGTATCGAACTCCACCTCATGCCTCTTTGGGTCAGCATAACTTTTCTGACGACTCTGAATCTCCTTGAGTCTCTCTTGGATACCCTTGATCTTCTCAGTAGTCTCTTCAATCAGTTCAGGTCCAAGAGTAACACGCTCTTCAGGCTCCGCCTAACACAAAAGCGATCTACACGGCCTTCTATACAACACTTCATATGGAGCCACACCTACACTGGTCTGGTAACTGTTATAATAAACAAATTCCATCAAACGAAGATGATCATCCAATTTCCCACCAAAATCTATTATGCAACAATGTAGCATGTCCTCAAGAATCTGAATGGTCCTTTCAGACTGACCGTCTGTCTCTAGATGGTGAGCTTTACTGATATCTAACTGCGTACCCAACGCTTTCTGCAGGGCTCTCCAAAACTTAGAAGTGAACCTTGGATTTCTGTCGTAGACTATCCTTGAAGGCACACCATGCAAGCATATGATGTTCTCCATATATAGTCTACTGAGCTTAGTGAGAGAGTATTCAATCCGAATCGGTATAAAGTGAGCACTCTTCGTCAACCGATCGACTACCACCCAAACTGCATCGTTCTTCCTCAAGGTCTTCGGCAAACTAGTCACAAAGTCCATCGTGATCTTGTCCCACTTCCATTCTGGAATTGGCAATGGCTGAAGTAATCCAGCTGGTCTCTGGTGTTCAGCCTTGGCTTGCTGATAAGTCAAACACTTAGCTACAAAGGTAGCTACATCCTTCTTAATACCTTTCCACCAATACTACCTCTTTAAGTCTCGGTACATCTTGGTACTACCCAGATGTACTAAGAACCTTGATTTGTGAGCCTTAGTTAGAATGATTTCTCGAAGATTAGGGTCATCAGCTATGGCTAACTTCCTATTGAAAAGCAAAAACCCTTCTCTGTTAGTGCTCCAACCATCTAACTATTCACCATTCTAAAGCTGGTTCCAGATTGTCCTCAACTCTCTGTCTTGCCACTGACTCTACTGGATAGTTTTGAGAAGTGATGGTGAAATCACAATGTTGCTCAGGCAAGCAACACCTTCATTCTCGAAGTACTGCAAGTTGTAGTCACCAATCACAACTGAGTTCCTCCAATCTTCAAACACCAGTGCAACTAGTGCACCACGAGACTTCCTACTTAGTGTATCAGCTACAACATTGGCCTTACTAGGATGATACTATAGGTCAAAGTCATAATCCTCTATATACTCAACCCATCTTTGCTGTCTCAAGTTCAAATCCTTCTGGGTAAAGAGATACTTCAAACTCTTATAATCAGAGAATATGTCAAACTTCACACTATACAAGTAACATCATCAAATTTTCAAGGCAAAGATCACTGCTGCAAGCTCCAGATCATAGGTGGGATAGTTCCTTTCATGTGGCTTCAACTGACGAGAAGCATAAGCCACAACTCGACCATTCTGCATTAAGACACATTCCAAACCCGTCTTCAAAGTATCGGTATACACCACATAAGGCTCGTTACTGTCAGAAACAGTAAGAACTAGTGCGTGGTTAAACTCTGCTTCAACCTAACAAAAGCTTTTTCACTTTCATAATCACATACAAACTTAACATCCTTCCTGGTCAACTTCGTCAAAGGCAAAGCAATTCTCGAGAAATCTTGCATAAAACGGTGGTTGTAGCCAACCAATCCAAGGAAACTATGTACCTCTGTCACATTTCTCAGTCTTTCCCACTCTAAGACTACTTCGATCTTAGCAGGATCGACTGAAATACCTCCGTGAGAAATCACATGGCCCAAGGACTTCACTACTGACATCCAAAAGTCACACTTCGATTTCTTGGCATACTACTGATGATCTCTCAGGGTCTTAAGTACTATTCCCAGATATTCGACATGCTCTTCTTGAGTCTTGGAAAACACCAGGATGTCATCGATGAACACAACCACAAAACGATCTAAAAACGGCCTGAAAATCCGATTCATGAGATCCATAAAGGCTGCAGGTGCATTCGTTAAACCAAATGGCATCACCAGAAACTCAAAGTGATCATATCGGGTTCTAAATGTTGTCTTCAGTATATCATCCTATCTTATCTTCAACTGATGATAACTGGATCTCAAATCGATCTTAGAGAAGAACCTTGAACCACCGAGTTGACCAAACAACTCATCTATCCTTGGCAAAGGATACTTGTTGTTCACTGTCAACTGGTTCAACTTCTTGTAATCCACACAAAGTCTCAAGAACCATTAGCTTTCTTCGCAAACAAAATAGGAGCACCCCAAGGAGAAGTGCTACTGCGAATAAAGCCCTTGGAAAGCAAATCATCCAATTATTCTCTTAATTCTTCCATCTCAGCAGGTGCCATATGATAGGCTAGAATATAAATGGGTTGAGCTCCAAGAACTAGTTCAATACAGAACTTGATCTCCCTATCTGGTGGTAACCCCAGTAAGTCTTCAAGAAACACCTCCGAATACTCACACACCACCGGAATCCATAGGTCTCGATCGTCTGTCCTTACCTCGCATCTATGGCAAACAAGTTCCCATAACACTCAAGTTTCTTTCTTCCACCCATGCATGCTTTCAGAACAGGACTAGGCTTCAACAGACTCATCCCAGCCTGATAGACAAAAGGTTATCCATCACTAGGAAAAAAGAGTCACCCGCTTCTTATGACAGTCTACAACGGCTCGATACTTTGACAACCAGTCTATACCGAGTATTACGTCGTACTGTCCTATCAGCAACACAATCAAATCAGCAAGAAGCTTCCTATGACCAACCACAACCTGACAAGACTTATACACTCTAGACATATCGGCTACTCCTCCCAAAGTGTACCCAATGTCAATACATAATCTAAATCAGAAAATTCCAACCCCAACAATTGAGCAAACAATAAGGATATGAATGAATGGGATGCACCAGTATCAAACAAAACATGTGCCCAAGAGTATGAAAAAAGGATCATACCATCAACAACACCTCGACCGGTGCGTTCCTGAGTGTCGTCTACCCCAATAAAAGCATAGGATTGGCCAGTCACCTTCACTTTCCCCTTGTTGCCTCTCCCCTGACAAGGACAGCTACTGCTGGATCCTGGACCACTACTGCCATATCCACGCCCACCTTGACTCCCTGAGGCCTGAGGAGTCTGAAAGTTCTAAGTAAAACCCTAAGAGCAGTACTGATGCTGATAAGGCTGAGGGGAAGTAAAAGCCTGCGAAGCACCATGTGACTATTGTGGCCTCGCTTGAGTGTTCTGATAAGAAACAGAACCGGACTGGCTCCTTAGCGGTCCCTCCTGAGAAAAAGGAGATTTCTACAAACGGTTGGGACACTCCTTCTTTCGATGACCTTGCTGGCCACAAACAAAACATCCTCCATACAGACTGCCTCTGCCACCCCCTGAAGAACCACTGTTGTTCGAGCTCCCACTATTCGGAGTACCCTGGGCTGACCACTGCCCCTTGTTCCTTCTGGTGGCTTTTCTGTCATTACCTATCTCCCAGTTCCTCCTGGAATCCAATCCTTCTTTAATGGCCACTGCCCACTGGGCAGCCACTACAATCTCAGGAAGAGTACGGAAGGTCTGAGTATCAATCCTGTTGAAAATGTTCCGATTTAGATGACTCCTGAACTTAGCAACTCGGTACTTCTCACTCGTACCTGGTCCAAGAGCAACACTTGCCAACTCAGTGAACTCTATCAAGTACTCATTCACTGTTCTATTACCTTGAATCAACATCTCAAACTGGTTCACAACTTCATCTTGCTGATCCTCATTGGCATACTGGGCCTTGAAAATCTGCCTAAAGTCTTCCCAAGTCAAGCCCACTACATCTTGCATCCGTTCCACTATTTCCCACTAAAGAATTGCACTCCTCGTCAAACGGGTAATGGCAAACACATCCCAAAACTCAACCGAAGTACCAAGGGCCTACCGAAGTACCAAGGGCCTGAAAGTGCCTCTCCATCTCACGCAACCAAGCAATTGCCATGAGAGCTTCTAGTCTACCATCAAACTGCTCTGGTTAGAGACGCATGAACTTCTGGAGATGATCAGCCTTATCCAACTGATGTTTCCTCATAGCCGGAGGCTAATAGTCTGGATTGCTTATCTGGATGAATGCCTATTGCATTGCCTCAATCAGATGAGTGAAATCCGGAGAAGGAGGTTTGGCACCCGGCTGGTGCCTCGGAACTCTTCTAAGAGGCATCTTTACTAGTCTGAAACACTATGCCAAATTGTTAACGCGATAATGATGAATGCTTGTCATAAAATCAACTTCAATCTAGTTGAATAGTGATACGTCTGAGCTGTTAAACTCAAACCTCTGATACCAAAAATTTCTGTCACGACCCAAAACCCGGGCTAGTGGCAGAAGGGGAATTTCACAAAGGTGGGAAATTCCTTGATTTATTTGAAAAGTGTTAAAAGTTCTAGTTTTTATAAAATGGTCAATTTAAATAAAATAATTCGAATTTCATCCTGTGAACCACTCCAATAGTTCGTATACATCATTAAACATAGATCGAATAATTATTTAAAAACATGAAATCAAATATAATTCCAACCAACTTCATCATCTACAACGAAACTTAAATCCCAGACTGACATACATAAGTTCACAGACAAAATAGAAGGCAGTAAATCTTGGTTCAATGCTAATACAAAGCCCAAACAATCCAAACACCAAGACGACAAGTTTCTAGCATTACCAAGAGATGAACTATAATCAAGATGACCTCTTACTCCTTTTGATCATTAGGATCGTACTGGACACCACCTGAGGAAGAAGGTAGAGGGGTGAACATAAAATGCCCAGTAGGAAAAACAATTACTGAGTCGAAAACATTTTAGTTATGGAGAATTCTTGCATGGTTAGTTTAGTCCAAAACATATATATATATATATAATCCAAACCGGAAATCTATATATGTAACGCCCTCAATATCCTCCTACTACTAGTGGAAATTTATTAACTTTTTATTTACAAGGCATTACTTTTGGAAGATAATCCTATAATTATTTTTCCAAAATACGGGCCAATTCGAACTTTTTATTTTCTTTAAAACTCTATGGATAGGTGACTTTACTTACATACATGATCAGTGTATACATATATTACACAATGAAACATAGTAAATAGGTACCAACAAAAAGGAATTAAAAATAACTTCATTGAGAGACGGCAAAACATCCCAAAATACACAAACTAGGCCCCCCCACAAGTGATCAAAATATCCATATGTACAACGCCAAGATTAGGCCTCTACTTCAACTCACAAGCTCATGCTATCATCTCAGTCATTACCTGCAACACAAGACTATAATGAGCTACAGCTCAGTAAGTAAAGTAATGGATGACATGTTGCTCAATGGCATGAATTAAATGTATGATCGTGCTTGCTTA
>JXTB01000005.1:1458349-1482285 GCA_002914805.1 Parasponia andersonii
AAAACTGGTAGAAGCTCTAGCTTTTAATATCTTCTCCTCTCGATGTTCAGCTCGTAAAGCTTTCTCTATAGCCTTTCCATAAGAAATTGGCCCTGCGAGTCCCATGTCAACATCTCTAGCAAGCTCTGGCTTAAGTCCCTCCATAAAGCGAGTGACTCTAGTGACATCATTAGGACCATGTATGAAGCGAACCTTGCTAACTGATCGAATTTTCTCACATATTCAGCCACTAAAAAGTTACCCTGTTGTAACTTACTAAACTCATTCACCTTTGTGGCCAATACTGCAGTATTGTAATATTTCTCGTTGAAAACCAATTGAAATTCTGTCCATGTGATTTGAGTAGCGTCTTTGGTTTGCCTAATCACATCCCACCATATACGTGCATCTTTCTTTAACATATAAATAGCACAATAAACTTTCTCCCTTTCACTAAGCTGCATAAAGTCAAAAATTGTTTCCAACGAACATTTCCATTCTTCTGCATCGAGTGGATCTGTAGTACCCTCAAATACTGACGGGTGTTGTTTCCTAAACCGTTCATACAGTGGTTCAAAAGGGTAAAATGCAGTAGGGGCTTGTGGTGGAGGTGGTGGTGGTGGTGGTGGTGGTGGTGGTGGTTGTGTGTTAGGCAGAATCGGTCTTTCCTCTTGCTGTTGTAACAGCCTCTCAATTTGTTCTGCCTATCTACAGACCATCTCGTGGAGTTCTGCTAACTCCTGTGTATGTCTCTCAGGGGTAGAGCCCTCAGTCGCTCTAGATGTTTAACCTCGAGTGGTAGTCATTTCTATGCTCCTTATCCCAGTAAAGATTAGCCAATAATAAACATGAAGCATGTAACAAATATAATTAATGCACATAAAATACTTACTTATGAGTTGAGAGATTCCCTTCCTCGATATACACATATGGACAGTCTACAGAAACGATTTAAACCTCTGCTCTGATACCAAACTTGTAACGCCCTCTATATCCTCCTACTACTAGTAGAAATTTATTAACTTTTTATTTACAAGGCATTATTTTTTGAAGATAATCCTATAATTATTTTTCCAAAATACGGGCTAATTCGAACTTTTTATTTTCTTTAAAACTCTATGGATAGGTGACTTTACTTACATACATGATCAGTATATACATATATTACACAATGAAATATAATAAATAGGTACCAAAAAAAAAAAGAATTAAAAATAACTTCATTGAGAGACTATAAAACATCCCAAAATACACAAACTAGGCCCCCCCACAAGTGGTCAAAATATCCATATGTACAACACCAAGGTTGGGCCTCTACTTCAAGTCACAAGCTCATGCTATCATCTCAATCATTACCTACAACACAAGACTATAATGAGCTACAGCACAGTAAGTAAAGTAATAGATGACATGTTGCTCAATGACATAAATTAAATATATGATCGTGCTTGCTTAAATATTTTGGTATAAATGTTTTCCTTTAGACCCTTCCTTGTCCTGTGCCCGCTATCCAGCTCAGCACTGTGCCTGCAGGGCTTCCTGAATTAATGATATCCCATGGGTTCCCCTCCCGCCAGCTCTTTCCACAGTGGGGCTCGTTACTAACCTTATTCCATCGTTACTCCATTGAGCTCAAGAGATAAGAGGGCCCGAGACTGTAGTTTAGTCTATTATATAACTTGGAGGAGGAATATTGTGGCAAACCTTGTGACTAATCTTGTCACACTTGCCCCTCTCCTAGGGCTACCACTCTAAAACTGTAAATATTTATCTCGCTTCCCCGTAACAGTGACATAAAACCATCTGAAAGTTACCTGATCTTAACTTCTCTATGATAAAATAGTTTTACACAATAATACTAAGGTATTTCATAAATCATATTACCCTTCTTAAACTTTTTCATAAAACATGCATGGTTATATGGTGTACATAATAATACCACACCAAAATTACCAACCATATATATATGTTGAAATCGAAATGCCAACTGTCATATTCATAACCAGAATAAATGTAAAATATGGAAACATAATAGATACTTATATAGCACATAATTCTTGTGTTGCAGTTGAGTACATTACTTACCTCGTGTCCTAAATAGAAATGAATTGTGGAAAGGGTCAATATCCTCTAGAAATTGGTGTGCTATTCACCTGTCATAGTTTATAGGTATTCAAAATGCACATTTTGCCAAAAGAATGCATCAAGATACTCGAACAATACCGAAATAAGAATTTTCACAAAATTAGGAAACTTGATCTTAAAATGACTCAGAAGCATATAATTTACTTAAGGTACTTGGCAATCAATAAGTAGCATTGAAAAACTGTTCAAATGTATTAAAATATGAATGCTAGTTCATTAGCACAAAAATGATCCAAAATGGCATATAATTTTGTAAAACTAGTCCATTTGCTCCTAAATGGTGCCATTTCATTTTAAAAATATTTGGACAGCACCTCCCCTATTTTTAGGATGTTCCCACATGATTAAAATCATAGTTTTAAACCTGAAATAGCAATTAGAAATCCAAATTCCCACATATACACATCAAGAGGATCACTTAGAACAATCTAAGTGCACTTGAACTCTTTTTCGGTTTCAACAAGTTTCAAAACACTTTTACACTTATGTGTCATCACAAGCAACCACCAAATGAGTGTAATAGACAATAGGATCAATAAGATATACAATCCAAATTTAAGAAATCAGAATACAAACATAGAAAACTTAATCTATTACACATAAAAACACTTAACTCCATAAATTGCAAACTTTGGGGCTTTAGGATTAACTTTAATCCTCCACTTAAATTTTATGTTTCCAGCAATATATAAGGGTTTCTAGGACCATTATTCATCAAATAATAGCTTAGGTTTAAGAGCTGAAATAAAGGAAATTTACTACAAATTCAAAATCCAACAAAAACCTTACCTTAACTAGTTTGAGTCTTTGCTAGATTTCTTTCCTTCTATCTCCACCAAGCTGATTCCCAAAACTTAGAAATGGATTTTTGGACTTAAGAAAACCTGAAAAAACCTTTGTTTAAGTGGAAACAAGTAGAGAATTGAAATTAAAGGACAAGACCTAGAAAGAAGAACTTAGTAGAGCTACCTTGACTAGTTTTGGTGTATCTTGCTTTCTAAAGCTCTAACTTGAGTTCTACCACTTGGAAACTCTTGGAGATGGTTAAGGGAAGTTGAGAGAAGTGTAAAAAGGTTTTGGAGAGGCTCAGATCGTGGCTGGAGAGAAAGGGAATGCAAATGACCAGATTTGGTCTAAAAGTGACACTTAATGACTAAGAAATGGCATAACTTAAATTCTAAGGGGTATTTTGGGTATTTTATTCATTACTTTCCATATATCAAGCTCTAAAACATCCTTAACATAGTCACCACGTTGCTGGTCACTCCTATACACCCAAGTGTAGCCAAAGTTGGTGAATCCTACCTTAGAAAGTGAAAACTAGTCATACTTTGACTTATGATCCTATATGGCCAATCTTATTGTAATTTGGTGCAACCTAGCCCCTTAACCAATCATTAAACATAAAAAGAAAGTCAATTAGACTCTAATTAACAATGCAAACATAGTATTAGCACTCAATTATTAGAATGCNATTAGTTTCATAATTATATTCTTTGTTCTTTTAGCACACCGAGCTCTCTCTCTGAGGGTATTGAACCTTTACACTGCATCGGGACACTTTGACAATCATTAGTGTAATAGCATGTATGTAAATGCACATAACATAAGGAATGAGCATATTTTTATGAAACTAGTATTAATGACTTCTAGATGCCTAATATGCAATTAGAACATGTTTATTAATGGCTCTCTTAATTATGTGAGGAGTTGGATGTCATAATATATATATGAAAGCAGTGTAATCAAAACCATTCAATCCATATGCACATGACACAAATCAACCCATACCCATAAGCTCTCATCCTCTCGTCTGTGGAAACCTAGGATGATGGGATGAAGTATGCTTAACAGCCTGCCTGATACCTAAGCCTATACCCAGAAGGGACACCCATGTGTCGCCTACCAAAATTGGAGGGGCAACCGAATTGCCTACGCCTGTCAAATGGGGAGGTAATCAGAAGTAACAAATCCCCGCGCAAGTTTACGGACTCTTACAAATGGTGGAGCACATAGCGCCACACTATAAACCTACGATGCTAACATGGTGCTCATGTGTGATCCTATGACACGTGCAATACAGAACTAAAGTGTGAAAATAATCGTGCTCTAGTTTTTCAATAAAATCAACATATTAGGTTTTTATGGAAAAACGGATAGCATAACGGCCCTATTTTTAATATACCCAAAATAACCTGCACTCAGAAAATTCTCAGAGCAATACAATATATATCTCATACAACCAATTCCCATCACAGATGTTTAAATAGTTTAGAAATCACATTTGTTCTCATATGTTGCAGAAAGTAAGTTTTATTCGAAAACAATATAAAACAGGGGTAATTGAATCCTTACCTCGGTCGAGTAGTAATACCACACTTTTGAATCCTCAAGGTGTCGTTGACGATTGCCCAGAGGGTCATGAACCAATTCCAAGCCCTCGATCATCCTCTTGCAAAAAATCAACTTCTCAACGAAGCTTCAATTCTATAAATGGACTTCTTCGCTGAATTCTTAGCACCTAAAATAGCTAGGTTAGACATATAACTTGTCCGATTCGGGTCCGGGCCCACATCAGGCCAGTGGCTTGCAAAACGAGGTAAATCTCAACTATCTGATCTCGATTTCTGTGTCGGTCACCAAACATAGGCAATATATATATATATATCAAACTTTTCCATTTTCCGATTACAATCCAAAAATGACAATAAAAACACAATCCAATGGCCGGATTAAACAGTCAAACTTAAACTCAAAATATCTAAAAATGACAACTTTCAATCCAGGAAAAATGGGGTTGAGGTACATTTACCTTGATGATCCTTTCGACGAGACGAATCCAACGGGACCAGTTGGAGGTCGAATGGTGGTCGGAATCATCGCCGGCGGCCAAAAATCCGATTCGTGCCTCTTGGAGCTTTTCCAGTATTACAGGCGACGATGGTGACCGGGAATGGATGGTGCGGCTTCGGCGTCACACGGAGAAGCTTTACCAGTCAGTGGCACGGGCAGACGACGGCGGCGGCGCCTCTTGCGGCTGTCTGGCGTCAGCGGCAGAGAGAGAGGTCCGAGAGAGAGAAAGAGAAAGAAAAAGGACAGGGCACGTGGCCCTGTCTTATAGGGCTGTACAATTTTTCAAAATTGCACATAAGTCCCCAAAATTTCAAATCTCTTTCAAATTAGTCCTTCAAAAATTACAATTTAGTCCTTCTGCAAATTTATCCCCCCCGATATTTAATCCAGAAAAGTGGTAAAATGTTCAAATTACACTCCCAAAATCCGGGCTTTTACAATGTTGCTCGCCTCTTTGTTCAAAATGGGGCTTTACTTTCTCATGAATCTGCTTTACAAGTTTAGCTTTTCTTTTTCCATCTAAATTCAAACGTTTAGAGAAAGGTAATAGTGATAAATCCAAAGGAATTAAAGGATTAAAACCATAAACAATTTCAAATAATGAAAATTTAGTACCATAATGAACAGAATAATTATAAGCAAACTCAACATGCAGTAAATACTCTTCCCATTTTTTAATGTTTTTCAATTGCTCGCAACAAAGTAGATAAAGTCCTATTTACTATTTCTGTTTGACCATTGGTTTGAAGATGACAAGTAGTTGAAAACAATAATTTAGTTCTTATTAGAAAAAATTGTTCTAGGCATACCATGCAATCTTAAAATCTCTCTAAAAAACAAATCAATAATATGGGAAGCATCATCAATTTTGTCATATAGAATGAAATGTGCCATCTTAGAAAATCTATCCACTACCACAAAAATTGAATCTCTATCTCGTTAGCCATAGGCAAACCTAACTCAAAGTCTATCAAAATATTAATCTAAGGCTTACTAGGAATGAGTAGTGATGTGCATAAACCATGTGGTTACACTCGAGATTTTGCTTGCCTACACATGACACATCTACTACAAATTCTGTCAACATCTCATTTCATAAGTGGCCAATAGAAATGTTCTTGTAAAGTAGCTAAAGTCTTTGCAACTCCAAAATTTCCCATTAATCCTCCAGCATGGGATTCTCTAAACAACAATTCTTTCACAGACCAATTAGGCACGCATAATTTATTCCCTCGATACAAGAATCCATCATGCGTAAAATACTTACTATTTGCAAATTTCTCACACAATTTATATTCTTCACTAAAATCATGGTCAGTTGCATATAATTCCTTAATTTGCTTAAAACTAAGTAAGTTAGCATTAAGAGTAGAACACAATACATACATACAAGAAAGTGCATCTGTAACTACATTTTCTTTACTTTGTTTGTATCGAATAACATATGGAAATGTCTCAATAAACTCAACCCATCAGGAATGTCTCTTATTCAGCTTATGTTAACTTTTCAAGTGTTTCAAGGACTCATGATCTGTATGGATCACGAATTCTTTAGGCTATAGGTAGTGCCACCATGTCTCCAAAGTCCTAACCAACACATTCAACTCCTTGTTATAAGTCAGGTAGTTTGAGGCCACCCCATTTAGCTTCTCACTGAAGTCAGCAATTGGTCGTTCCTCCTGCATTAAAACTGCACCTATACTAATACCTGAAGTATCACATAATTTCAAATATTTTATTGAAGTTAGGCAAAGACAATAAGGCAGCGTTGGTTAGTTTTTGCTTAATCAATTGAAATACCTTCTCTTGATCATCTTCCTACTTGAAAATAATGTTTTTCTTGATTACTTCAATAAGTGGTACGACTAATGTGCTAAAGTGTTTCACAAACTGCCGATAGAAACTAGAAAGTCGATGAAAACTTCTCACATTTCCTACATTTATGGGACTCGGCCACTCTTGGACTGCACGCACCTTCTCTTCATTAACCTGTATACCCTGTACACTCACAACAAATACTAGAAACACAAGTTATCGATACAAAAGGTACACTTCTTTAGATTAGCAACAACTTTTCTTTCCTAAGCACATCTAAAATAGATTTCAAATGTACTACATTTTCATTCAAGTTTTTTCTATAAATCAAAATATCATCAAAACAAACAACTATGAATTTTCTAATAAAAGCACGCAAAACATGGTTCATTAATCTCATAAAAGTACTAGGAGTATTAGTTAATCCAAAAGACATAACTAACCACTCATATAAATTATATTTTGGTTTAAATGTAATTTTCCATTCATCACCTTCTTTCATTCTAAATTGATGATATCCACTTTTCAAATCAATTTTAGAAAATACACAAGACCCATGCAATTCATCTAGCATATCATCTAAGCAAGGAATAAAATGATGATACTTTACCGCTATATTATTGATCGCTCAACAATCAACACACATTCTCCACATTCTATCCTTCTTAGGAACTAATAAAACTAGAAATGCACATGAACTCGTGCTTTCTCTAATATACTGTTTTTCTAATAATTCAGTAACCTATCTTTGAAGCTCCTTCGTCTCCTCTGAATTGCTCCTATAAGTCGGTTAGTTTGGAATGGTAGTTCCAGGTAAAAAAATCAATATGATATTCTATTCCCCTAATTGGAGGTAAATCATAGGGCACCTCGTCATACAAGATATCCTCAAATTCCTGCAACAAAGAAACAATAGAACTAGGTAAAGTAAGGTCAAGTTTGTTAGTGTTTAAGAACACCTCCTTATACAAGAGTATAATTATCGGCTGGTTTGAAAACATTACTCTCTTAATTTCTTTGGCTTTTGTATAAAAATTTTTTTGTTTTCTCTCTCAATAGTCGAATCAATAATTGCTTTTTCTCTATTTTTTTCCTCAACCTTTCTTTCTTTTTCACTCTTTTTCTTTTGTTCACCCTCTTTTTGTAATCTCACTTGATCTTCATGAACTTATTTTTGTGTCAAAGGTATAAGAGTGGTTGGTCATTGATTAAGTACAAATGAGTACTTATTAGTAAAGCCATCATATTTAACACGCTGATCAAATTGTCATGGTCAATCTAGTAACAAGTGCCCAACTTGCATTGGAACTACATCACACAAAACTTCATCCTCATATTTTCTGATACAAAAAGAAACTAACACTTGTTTATTCACCTTCATTTCACCACTACCATTTAACCATTGCAACTTGTAATGTTGTGGATGCTTCATGGTTGGCAACCTTAATTTCTCTACTATATTATGCTAGTAACATTAGTACAATTATATACCTTGTTTTGAATGTGGCACCGACATACCTTGTTTTGAATATGATACCTAGTATGAAAGATGTTTTCTCATTGTACTTCATCATCTTTTTTGATTTGCATACATAAAGCTCTCTTTGCTGCCAATAAATCACCTTGGAAAGCATATTCTTCTTCATCGGTATCCTTCAATGTGGCATAAGGTCGGTATCATCTTCATCTTCGGTTTTGATCTCACCATTATCTCGCAATACCATAACTCTTTTGTTTGGACATTGGCTAGCTATGTGACCCTTACCTTGGTATTTAAAACACTTAATATAACGATTTCTAAAAGTAGAAGAATCGGATTTACCTTGACTTATATGGCCAGTCAATTCTTGCTTTTGTTCAGTTTTTGGCTTCATCATAGGTTGCTTCTCATCCTTCTTCCATTGATTCGATTTCCAAGTAGATGCATTTGAATTTTGGCTTAGAAATGTGTTACCCCTCCTCTTAAGTTGGTTCTCAATTTTTATAGCTATGTGTACCATATCCTCAAACTCCACATAATGTTGTAATTCCATCATATTAGCAATATCCCAATTCAAACCAACCAAGAATCTAGATATTGTAGCCTCTCGATCCTCCTTTACATTCGCTCAAATCATAGCGACTTTCATTCTTTATAATATTCCTCCATAATCTGGTTACCTTGCCTAAGACTTTGCAAATTGTTATACAGCTCCCGGTAGTTATAGCTTAGTACAAACTGCTTCTCATCATAGTTTTCATCTCTTCTCATGTCTCTATTGGATGCTCCTTATGTCTTCTCCTATTCATCACCAATTGATCCTACCAAACAATAGAGTAATCAGAAAATTCAATGGCAGCAAGCTTTACCTTCTTAATCTCAAAGTAGTTGTGGCAATCAAACACAAATTCTACCTTCCTCTCCTACTCAAGGTAAACTTCTAGATCATTTTTGCCTTGAAACAACAAAATTTTTATCTTGATACTACCCAATTAATTATCTTCCCAATTTCTAACACCTCTATACTATCGACCATTCCTTCTATTGCTAATAATCGAATCGCGATCATCTTTATCCCTAAAAGTATCTCCATAATACTCTTCATCTTCAACCCTCACTTTCCTAGGCTGGATTTTTTCTCTTCTATACATATTAGGAGCGATCTGTGGCTACCCACATGAGCATTCTCTATTTTATCTATCCACTTATGAACCTGCTTTATCTCCGCTCTCATTATTCTCATCATCTCACCAATTAAGGCTTGCATGGGAAGTTTTGAATTAACCACTCCAAACACATCTCCAGGAGTCTTTTTGTCCTTATTATTTGACATGTTTACTACAAAATAAAGTTAGAAAAAAGAAAAGTTCTTACACATTCTCTTACGTGTTTTACTCAAATATCAGATTGGCTTTTACCCTTTTATGTGCTTACCACTATTACCTTTTTTCCACTCGTAATTTCCCATCAGTTTTTATCAAACTAATTCAAATAATTAACCTGAATTTCTTTGCAACAATTCACACCAAAAACTCACCAACTAATTCGGATTTAATATAGCAATCTAGAATGAAATTTTTGGAAATTTACAAGGATTCGCGGATTAGGTGTAGCATAGAAATTACTAATTCAAACTCTAGGTTCACACGAAACAAAGAGATAAAACACAAAAGAAACTAGAATTCTTCCATTTTTTTGGGTTAAGACGGGAGCTTGATTTTCTAGCAAGGAATAAGATAACAAAGTTGTATGCAAAAAAATTTAAAAAGTGTCTTTAGACTTGGATATTCTTCTTCTTTTTTGTTTTCTTGTAATCAAAAACCCAAATATTGACTGATTAACACAAAGGTTAAACCAAAGTTGCAGACAGATCTAAATTCAAATTCAAGCAATCAAGAAAAAGGAATCTAACTTCAGTTAAGACAAGAATAAGTAAGTTAGTTTACTTTTTTTTTGGATGATTTAGATAAAACAAAGAAGTAAGAAATATAGACTGGTTTGACTATGAGAAAAAAATAAAGGATAGAATAAACTGAGACTAGAATTCAGTTCTCTAATACTAAATGATATAAACCCCTACTAATTTATGACGAAATCTGAAATAAGAATGATGCCTAGGACCGTTATACTTTTAGATTCGAATAAAAACTTCAACCTTACACCTATAAAAAGATGTAAACCTTGGTATAAAGGAGGATGCCACAATCAAGGATGGAAAACTAGATTGATAAGTCAAGGAATATATACTATAGAGAAATCTGATAAGTTTGAAATAGTTCTAAAAGTACCAAAGAGAAATTACTCTCTATTTTAATGAATAAATGTCTGATCTTTATTGAATAAAAAGAGTACAATTTATAGGACAAAGGCCACAAAAATTTCAAGCCTAAAAAACCTAAAACACACATAAGGTAACTTGCCCAAACCAGAAAAGGAAAGTTGGAAAATAATTACTGAATAGCTAAACTAAGTTTAGCTCTAATTAAAGGAAGTTAATTCTAATTTTATCCCTTAATATTCAAACTATTACATGCCAATAAAGGAAAAGGGAACATGTAAATAAATCATTTTGGGAAACTAGTAATTGCACCTAAAAAATCAAAATAGGAAAGTCAACTATGACTTGAAATTCAAGACTTTACAAATCAGATGTCCCTCCCATAATGCACCTATTGACTTTCTTGAACTTGAATCAAGCTTGTTAAGGCTGAAAAATTCATTCATAACTATCAATAGGCTTCCACATACATGTCTGATCTTAAATTCCTTGAATTAGTTCACTTAATGCATTTTAGAATTTTTTAGCACATGCTCTAGTAACTAGACCAATGGGAAATAGGATCCACATTTCATGCTCTGATACTTGCCATGTCCTTATCATCGACCCGTTTTTTATAGCAATTTGTCTACATAATTGACCGTTGGAAATTTAATACCGAAGATACCCCTAAAAGAACTTAGTTATGCATTTCCCTCTCATCTAAAAGATTGTCGCCCATATTCCCTGATCTACAACATTTTTTTGGAATCTTTTCACTCATTCAAAAAATTTCTCACCTATTTTCTATCTTATCAGAAATTTTCTACTCACTTTTGTTCAAAATTTTCTTGCTCTAGTTCATACGAAAATCTTCTATAAAAAAATATTGAACTTGTTCCAATATGAAAACCAAAAATCTCAAAACTTATACGAAATTTCTACAAAAAAAATAAAAATTAAAAAAAACTTGTACTATCTGAAGGTTACATTAGAGGACAACAAACAAAAATCCTCAAGGCTCATTATCAAAAGGTACATATCTCAACTTGGCTTACTATGTATTGATATATATATATATATATATATATATATATATATATATATATATATATATATAAAAGTGTGTTTTAGTTTACATGCATGTTTGTCGATTTATGTTTTCATATTCGTCTAAAAAATTGGTTTAAATATTTTAATGTGCCATATATATCATAATTCTTTGGATTTTATTTGATATATAAATGTCAGTGTATGGTTCTAGAGTTTGTATATTGAATATATAAAATCCTCTATTATGATAGATTGTTCAAGATTTATTTGATTTGAACTGGTACATTGATTAGGTAGATTTTTATGATTTTTAGGTTCATAGATCTTACATTCCTTGAAAATTTCACTGTATTTTGGTTTTTCTCAATAAATCATAGGACATGGTTATAATGATATATTTAATTTTGTGTTTTATATGGTACATATCAAGTGTTTGATGAAATACTTAAATGAAATTTTATATGTGGTCTAATCTGGCATTTGTAGGGATTTTATTGTTTCATGTTTGATGTGGTGAAAGATATGTATATATATTTCACTGATGGCTCAAAAGGTATACAAAAGATGATTTTTCGTTCATATAGTTTTGATATGTACTCTATTTAATGCTACTTGTTACATTCTAGACTTAATTGGTAGACGTTATAAAGATATATTATTAAAAAGGCTATGAACTCTTCACTGTTTCTTATATAATCCACAATCAATTTTTGTTAGAAAACCTTGTCTAAGAATGTTCAAGTATAACATTCACATTAGAAATCTATTTGCAGATTAATTGGAATGAAAAGTTTAGTATATATATATATATATATAGGTATATCCATAAATATATATATATATATATATATACACAACATATATATTAGAGTTATTTTGTCAGTTTATAGGTATAAATGTCTGTATTCTTACAATTATACAATTATTTAAGGAACATTCTAAGTTGACACTATACCTAAATCCCGACCTAATTCAAGATATCTCTTTTTCTAAAGAGGTAAAACATACAACTTTGTGGTATATTGAAATTATGGGTTCTTTCATTTCTTTATGTTGGGGTTTTTCACTTGGCTATTGAACCTTTTAATCTTTTAGGTTTGAGGTTGTGACTTTCTTTTTATTTGTATGCTTTTCGTCTAGTTGAAAATTACTGTCAATAGAGGTTTATTCATTATTTTATCAACTTTCTATAAAGGTCATCTATAAGGATTATTCATTTTCTAGTTCATGCTTAAGTTTTCTCTATTTGTTATATGAATTTGGGAATTTGGTTCATACATTTTACGTGTTTTGACTTTATTTACTTATTTAGATCACTATTAAATTGGATTTATAGTAAAGTTCATGAAAATTTTATTTTAGATAACTAATTGCCTAATTTAGGTATTACTAAATTGAGTCTATACCGAGGCCATTTCAATATTGGTTCATATATTTTTATTGTAGTTCATATATAATGACTTAATTTCATAAATTATATTCTATTGATTTTAAGTTCATTTGTTTTTTTAATGCTTAAGGACTTAATTTCATAAATTATATTCTATTGATTTTAGGTTCATGTTTTTTTAATGCTTGATACCATCAATTGAATTATCAACATTATTTATTTCAATTGCATTTGGTACATTTTTTTTAGTTATTATGAAATTGTAGTGTGTAGTTTATTATATGTAGTTCATTACTTTTTAAATTTTATATGAATTATATGTGGTACATAGGTTTTGAATATGATCTATACAAATTCACAATATCTTATTGTTAGGAAGGGTCAAACCCTTCTATTATTATTCATGGTTAAACACTTGTATCTATGATTACTCCATTTCATTAAGCTACTTTCTGGTTTATGATTTAGGGGATATGTAAAATGATGCTTATGATTTCTATTTCACAAAAATGTGTTTCTGTTGCTCACTAAGTTTCTGTAGTTCATGATTTTCATAATAGTTTGCAATTTTTTCATAAAGCTTCATGAATTTTTCGTTGCGAGTTTAATTTATATTTGGTTAATAAGTTTATATGTTTCGTTTATAACCTTTATTTATTTGTTAATATTATACTATTTGGTTCATGAATTTATATCTTTAGTTCAAAATTTTGAGTATGGTTCATGATTTTACTTTTATAGTTTACATATGCTATGAATATATTGTTTAGTTCATTCATTTCCTATAGTTATGTACGTGGTTCATAAATTTATCAATTTATATTTGTTTTTTGTCTATTATTTGTTTAATTTGCGTTTGGTTTTTGTTTTTTTGTCCATTATTTGTTTAATTTGTGTTTGGTTAATAAGCTTATCTATTTGGGTCTATATTGATTTTTGTAACTTCTTAACATGTAAGAGTCTTACCTGTTTATAATAAGTCCCACCTTTTAGATGTATTTCAGTTTGTGTTCACATAATAAATTATTGGTATAAAATTTTACTTTAAATCTGTTTTATAGGGTAATAAATATGATATATAAATTTATAAATATTGACAAACCTTCCATATATCATGACCAAAAATTTATTGTGTAAAAACACCTAGAAACAAAGTAATAATATCCAATATCTCAATATAATGAATCTGAATATGATACATAACCACATATACTATAACCAAAATTTCATGTACTAAAAATAGAAAAAAGAAAACCATTCGTTTAATAACAAAATAAACTACAAACTCAATACAAAGAGATTATTGATCCTAATAGTTTTTCATCCTCTTCGGAACAAGTAATTTGGCAGAAGTTAGATTTTAGTAAGTTTTCGGATTGTGGTCAAATTGCTTATATCGACCGCACTTGGTTTACTTCTCCTTCTTCTTGAAATTACTAGTGAGGAGGATTATTTTCTTTTTTTTCTCCCAACAAATATGATAACGAATAATAACAGATATCTTTACTAGACCTAGAAGCACATCAAAAATAAATAAGTAAAAAAAAAAAAACAAGTATACCAAGTACATAATAAAATAGGCTAGATGCATGAATCAGTAAATAAGGTACATAAGCATATAAACCATATATAACATAAATACATTTCAAACTTTATCAAAATAAGAGAATTTTAAACACCTATAGTAGGTACATCATTCTACATACAAGGTTCATAAGAATATGAACCACAACAAAAAGTATAAAAACCAAAGATAAAATACTAAACATGTTCAACAACACTATATTAGGACACAAAATACACTACTAACAAAATTACATATACCATAACCAGAAATATATGAAACAAATAATAAATAATGAACATACAATAATCACAAAATACAAATGCTATATAATACCTCAAAAATCCTATATATCACATCCAAAAATATATAAACAAAAAAAGAAAATATTTAACATGTTCATAAATAAAATGTAGAGATCAGAAGTACCATATAACAACACAAAAAAATACATATACTGTAATAATAAATCCATGAACCAAACTAAAAATAGTGAAATTATTTAACAACAAAAATGGAAAAATAATAATATCATATACTACCACAAAAAATATATGTACGACGACAAAAAATTCATGAACTATTATCAATTATAAAAAATAATTCAAAAATCATAATCAACAATCAAAAATACTATATACCAGCTTAAAAATCACATATACAATAACCAAAAAATTTATGAACCAAATAATAAAATACATAACATATTCATAAATAAAAGTTAGAGAAGGGAAACACTATATACTAATACAAAAATTACATATATTGCGACAAAGAAGTCATAAACTGAACTAAAAATCGTGAATATTTTTAGCACCAAAAAATAACAAACAATAATACCATATATTATCACAAAAAATATATGAACTAAGTAAAAAAATTCATGAACCAGTACCAATTACGAAAAATAATTTGAAAATAGAAAAACAAAAATAATCTTTAATTGATTAAAAAAAACAAGATTATACAAAAAAAATTAACATCAGTTGCAAAACAAATTAGCAATATAATTCAAAGGCCCCAAAACAAGACACAATATAATCAAATAAAATCCAAATCAAAGCTCATATATACAACACATGATAGATACTTCCAAAGAAGAAAGAAGAAATTTGCCAATGACCCCACTAGGGAAGAACCTCAAAATACATGAAAGCACAAAAGTTTGTCAAAAAATAGAAAAAAAAAAAAAAGAACAAATAAGATAAGGGCAAAACTAAAAATTAAAAGATTAAATAACTAAGAGGTCTTTCAAACTTTGAAATTTAGCTATAAAATATAAAACTTGGATGTCTACTTAAAATTTTTTTTTTTTAAAAAAAAGGGACATACCCCTGAATTTCTCTTGAATTATTCTATTATAATACTATGATTTTTTTCCATCACATTAAAATATTGCACTTAAAGTTAATTTTTGAAAAACGTTACTTTTAAAAGTTAATTTAGAAAATACCACTTGAAAAATATATTTAGAAAAATATTACTTCCAAAATTACCATATTTTAAAAGTTATTTTTTAAAATATTACTTTTTAAAATAAATTTTAGAAAAATATCACTTTTAAAAATTTATTAAAGAAAGACCACTTTTAACGGGGATAAAGTGAAGTGAGAGAAAGGGATGAAAGAGAAATTAGGGGAAAAAAGTGATGAGAGAGAAATTGAAGATATACAAAGTGAAGAGAGTTAGTATTATGTAATACTATGTTACAATACAGTATACTACATGTATTATTTCTTGTATTAGATAATATTTTCTGTATTTTATTAAATTTTGATGTCGTATTTAATAGTATAATATGAAAGTACAATCAAACACAATATTATGTATAATTAATACAATACAAAATATTTATATAGTATATCAAACATGACTTCATGAATCAACTTACTTCAAGTCGAAAAGTTTAAAAGCTTAATTACCACAATTAAGACTTTGAAGACTAAATTGACCTAAGTTGAATAGTTTTGTTTCTTTTTTGGTTTTTTTTTTATAATTATAGCAAATGTTCTTTTTTACACCTCATTTTAAATGAAAGTAATGTCATGGGCACCTTAAGGTGCTAAGTACGACATAAGATGACAATTTTTTAATTGAAAATGGAACTAATATAATGGGTTCCATCTAAGGTGTTTGCAGAAAAATATTCACATTTCTAAATTCAAAATATTTGTAACCTCTCTTCATATTTTTCCCAATTTATATTGATCCAGATAGTTTTTTTATAAATATTTTTTAACTGTTAAGAAATAAGAATAATATAACCTCACTTTGGATTCGTACTTTTTGGAGAATAAATTTATTAAAATATAGTCAAAGTATAAATTTTTTAAATTTCAAAAATGTGAATATATTTTTTTTTTGCATGTAGAAATTAAAACATAGGATTTAAATTATAGAAAAACCAAACTCTAGAATTTTTTTTTTTGGGTGTTAATCCTCAGTTTTATACAAATAAATAGTAGTCACTTTTGTACTATCATTTGGCTATTAGAAAAGTAAGAATGAATGATAATTGTTGTGCAGTCTAAAAACTATATGACTGGTTAAATGCCAAAAAGGAAAAGTTAGCAATCAAGTAGAACGTGTCAGGTCGCATGAGAATTTTTTGATCAAAGTGCGACTTCCTTCGAATTAGTTAAGCACGACCAATTAAAAAAGAAAACTAGAACAAGCTTCATTAAACGGGTAATCTACAAAGTAAGGAAAACAAATTTCTGAATAGAGATCGACCAAGCTTTCTATTTAAGTTATTACCCAATTATGTTGTTACTCGAATTATATTTTCTAATTACACACTTACCCGTTTTCACAATTGGAAAACATTAAGCTACCCTCATCTACATAAAGGGAGCTCAATGTTGTTAGAGGGGGATTATGGGGATTTTTTGAATTTTATTCTAGACAACACTCTGTATCTCTCTCTCTCTCTCGATTCTCACCTTGAAACTTAAAGAAACTTTTGTAATTCTTCAGAAAAAAGTGAAAGATAATAGACATAAGCTCATCTTTTTCAGGGCCGAACCACTATAAAATTCTTGTTTTTTTACTTGATTTATCAACCATTTTCACACACAAGCCACATCTTGCAATTTTTTAAATTTATTGTTGACAAAACCTCCGTCAACAATTGGTGCTCGAAGGAGGGCTATTCCAGCAAAAAAGTCTGTTAATTTTGCTTATTTAACAATGGCAAACACCAGAAACACTACCAGGAACACCGGAACTAGCCAAAACCAACCCCAAAGCACTACTGCTACACAGGTAGATCCCACTCAGGATCAGCCTGCCGTGACCGCACCAAAAAATATTGTCCAGAGGCAGGATCGCATGGAGGAAGTACTGGTGAGCCTTCAGCAAATCACTAGTTAGATTAATGACTTTCTATGATGACTTACTGAGGGATAGATGGTAACTCCACCATAGCACGAACGTCCCAGAGAACGTCTTGCTCAACTACCTGATAAAGGAATTTAAATCCTAGAGATGGGGAACTGTGACCAGCACAAAGCCGAGCATGAGCATCATGGAGATCGCACCTCTAAGGGAAAAGGCAATGTCACAAACTTACCTCTGGAATCCGGTACTGAAAGTTTGAGCACTGATCGTGATTATGGACAACTTTCTCGGAGAGCAACCGTCAATCATGATTGTCTAAACAAAGAGCAAAAATGTCAATCGAGGAGCGTCTTTGAAAGGATTAGTAGGGAGTCTTGATAGAATCCTATAGACCTAAGACAACATCTAGAACAGCAAAGTAGTCAGGAGTGATCCACATCGCATCATAACGACCGAATTCGATCTCGTCGCACTATTTCATTGGAAACCCTACAAAGGTCGCAGCAGATCTGGCCTGACCAACCTGCCTTATATCGTGATAACGAGCAAAGATCACCCTTGCCACTAGTAAGAGAGAATGCACTCTCTCTGAACGTTGATGTTCATAATTTAAGGATCGCATTAGATGCACTTGCTGGTTGGGACGATAAGCTTACTGATGGATATCGTCAATCGCCATTTAGTGAGGAAGTTCGTGCTGCTGCCTTACCTGCTGGATTCAAACTTCCCAACATAAATACTTTTGATGGGAAAACTGATCCACAGGATCATATGGATCACTTCAGCAACCTGATGGAGCTTCATCGTGTCGATGATCTCACACGTTGCAGATGTTTTGCTGTAACTCTCACATGAGCAACAAAGAAGTGATTCCGAGGACTTAAGTCTGGTTCAATCTCGTCCTAGCAACAAATTCAGACTGCATTCTTTAGGCAATTCTAGGCTGCGAAGAATTTTACAATTCCATTGGTCAGTCTCTCTACTATTTGGCAAGGTCCAGAGGAAACTCTACGATCTTACCTTAATCACTTTATCTCAGAGTTGGCGAAGGTCAACAACCCACCTGAAGAAGGAGTTTTAACTCTAATGATGGCTGGGGTGCGACCAGAGACTAAACTCTGGGAAGAGTTACTTGAGCGAAAATGCAGAACCCTTGAAGACTTCTATCGAAGAGTTGGTCGACATCTGAGGATGGAATCTTCACGCGAGAATCTTCATAAGATGATAAAGGGAAGAGGAAAAGATGCTGCTAAAGATACGACCACGACCAACAACTATAATAACAATAAGTCAAACAAAAGAAGTAATGAACAATCGACTAAGAAGCAGCCCAAACAGAAAAAACAGGAGATTCCAAAAGCTCCCGTGAGGTTCAATAACTATACTGAATTGAACGCACTTATAGATCATATCTATGCGGTCACAAACCAGTAAGAGCGATATCATCAACCGAAACCGATAAAAAGAGATAGAGCAAGGTGTGATCCCAACAAGTTCTGCCAGTATCACAATGATATTGGACACGATACCAATAACTGCTTTGCCTTAAAAGATGAAATCAAAATATTAATTAAAGAAGGGCGACTGCGGCAGTACACAAAATAGAATAATGAAAGGCAAGAAGAAAACTAACAGTGACCTCTAGAAATTCAACGTGAGGTGCAAACTATTTTTGGAAGACCGCATAACAGTGGAGATTTGAAGAGGGCACAAGATAGGTACGCACGAGAAGCACGATAGCAACCATTAACCAATGTCATGCATCTTGAGCAGTGACCACGAAAGCTTTAACGGGTACCAGATATGGATATTACCTTCACGGAGCAGGATGCAAGAGAGGTCCACTACCCGCATAATGATGCGTTGGTTATAAAGATCAACTATGGAAGCACGCAGCTATGGCGAGTATTGGTCGATAATACAAGCACGGTCGACATCCTGCACTATGATACCTTCAAGAAGATGGGGTTGAGTGAAATCGACCTAAAACTTGCTATCACTTCACTTTACGGATTTACTTGTAATAGCATAATGCCTAGAGGGATGATTGAGTTAATTGTCAATGTTCGAACTTATCCTAGGGTTTCGACGATAATGACCCAATTCTTAGTTGTAGATTTTCCCTCTGCATTTAATGCTGTACTAGGAAGACCAACACTGAGGGATGAATAGTTACTTCAATCCACTACCTCGCTATAAAGTTCCTAACTCAACATGGAGTAGGCAAAGTGCAAGGTAACTAATATGATGCGAGGTCTTGTTATAATAATTCAATAAAACTCGCAGCAAAAGATATGACACCTCACACAATGATGGTCCTGCTACAAGGTGAGGCGGCGCGGGAAGCATCAAGTGAAGCATATAGTAAAGCAATAAGGGAAGCATTAGGCAAAATGTCAATCGATGACCTCGACCCTCGAGAAATCGATGGCGAGGTCAAGGCTGGACCAATAGAAGACTTGGAAGATTTGCTGATTGATAGGTCTTCGAAGGTTCTAAAAATTCCACACGAATTTTATTGGTTGCTTTCCTGAAATAAAATTTGGATGTCTTCGCATAGTAACATTCGGATATGGTGGGGATTGATCCGAATATCATGTGTCATTGCCTTAATATAGATATAATGAAAAAGCCTGTACGGCAAAAAAGAATAGCCATAAATCCAGAACACTACGTCGCATTGAAAGAAGAGGTAGAGAAACTGCTCAAAATTGGATTCATCAGGGAATCTTTCTACCCAAACTGGCTTGCAAACCCAGTTTTAGTAAAGAAACCCAACGGGAAATGGAGAACTTTTATTGATTTCATCGACCTCAACAAAGTGTGCCCAAAGGACAGTTTTCACCTTCCGAGAATCTACCAACTTGTAGATGCGACGTCGGGGCATGATCCCTTAAGCTTTATGGACGTATATTCTGGATACAATCAAATCCCCATGTATGAGCTAGATGAGGAACATACTTCGTTCATCACTGACTAAGGATTATACTATTAAAAGAAGATGACCTTTGGACTAATCAACGCAAGAGTGACTTATCAGTGTCTTGTCAATATGATGTTTGCAAAATAAATTGGCAAGACAATGGAAGTATACCGATCACATGTCGGTAAAGTCGAAGAAAGCTGAAGATCACGTCAAGCATCTTGATGAAATGTTCAAAATTCTTCGAAAATATCAGAAGAGGCTAAACCCCCAGAAGTGTGCATTCGGGGTAGTATCTGGAAAATTCTTGGGATTCATAGTCAACTAGTGAGGAATCGAGACTAACCCTCAGAAGATACAAGCATTAATCAATATGCAATCCCCTCGCAAACCCAAAGACGTGCAGAGCCTAGTGGGAAGAGTGGCCGTATTGAGTCGATTTGTATCCAGGTCAACAGATAAGTGCCAACCATTCTTTGAAACACTGAAGGGTTCGAGTGGACAGAAGAATGCGAGCAGGCATTTCAAGAATTAAAAAAAATCTTAGGTTCTTCTTCACTCTTGTCGAAGCCAAACCCTGGGGAAGAGTTATACTTGTATCTCGCAGTTTCCAAGTTTGTGACAAATGCTACGTTAATTCAAGAAGAAGAAAAGATACAACGACAAGTATATTACATAAGTAAAAGTCTGCTTGATTCCGAAACAAGATATCCAGAGATAAAGAAGTTGGCATTAGTGCTCATCGTAGCATCCAGAAAGCTTCGACCTTATTTTTATGTGCACTCTATCAAAGTTTTCACGAATTTTCCATTAAAACAAGTTCTACAAAGACCTGAAGCTTCAGGACGACTACTTAAGTAGGTTGTCGAGCTGAGTCAATTTGACATCAATTTTCAACCTCGCACTGCAATTAAAGGTCAAGTTCTCGTAGATTTTATTGTAGAATTCAGGCATGATGTCAATCATCCCACAGAAGTGATCGAAAAACCTACTATAGATTTATCAAGATTGTGGAAACTTTACGTCGATGGATTGTCAAACGAGAATAGAACCGGTGTGGACTTAGTCCTGATCAGTCTAGAAGGGCATAATATTCATTATACACTTTGCTTCAAATTTCCAGCATTAAATAATGAGGAAAAATATGAAGCACTGATAGCTGGGCTGAAGCTCGCACAAGAAATGAAGGCCAAAATGATTGAGGTATACAGTGATTCCCAACTGGTCATTTGTCAAGTGATCGGTGACTATAAGGCAAGAGGAGAGAGAATGATGGCCTACTTGTAGGAAGTACAATGACTATTCTCGATATTTACTGCTTGTAGCATACAACTTCTTCCTCGCATTAAGAATACTCGAGCAGATGCTCTACCTAAGCTCGCTTCAACGAAAGATGCAGAATTATTAAAGGTGGTTCCTATCAAATTTCTTGCGAAACTGAGTATCGAAGTAAAGCCCCAAGTGACCATGCTGGTTGATAGAAAACCATCGTGGATGGATCCTATAATGAAGTATCTACAAAATGGTGATCTTTTCGAAACCAAAGACGATGCAAAATGGCTTCGAATGAAGGCAGCTCGCTATATCATCTATGACAGGAAGCTTTATCGAAGAAGTTTTAGCTCGCCGTTATTATTCTATGTTGATGAATAAAAAGCACACTACATTCTGAGGGAAATTCACGAAGGAATATGCAGAAATCATTCAGGGGGCAGGCACTTGCGAACAAGGTTCTCAGACAAGGGTATTTTTGGCCAACTATGAAGAAAGATACAATGGAATTTGCTAGGAGGTGTGACAAATATCAATGATTTGTGACTGTTCCTAGAATGCCACATGTTCCTCTAAATCCAATGATTAGTCTATGGCAATTTGTAGTATGGAGAATTGATATTATCGGAATGCTTCCATTAGCGTGAGATGGATTAAAGTATGCAATAGTCGTAGTCGATTATTTCACCAAGTGAACAGAAGCTAAAGCCTTAAGTACCATTTCCGTAAAAAAGATGATAGATTTTGTTTACAAATCTATAATCTGCCATTATAGTATACCACATACTATAATTTCTGATAATGGAAAACAATTTGACTGCGATAAGTTTCGTAACTTCTGCTATAACTTAGGCATCAAGAACAGTTTTTTCGCTATTATTCATCCATAAGCCAATGGGCAGGTCGAAGCTATAATCAAGATACTTAAACAGAACCTAAAAAGAAAGTTGGAATAGCACAAAGGAGCTTGGCCAGAAGTACTCCCTGAAGTATTATGGGCTTATCGCACTACTCAATGAACCACTACTGGAGAGAGTCCATTCTCTTTAGCTTATAGATATGAAGCAATGATACCAGTAGAAATTAGTGCGAGCTCTCTACGACGATCTACCTATGAGCAAGAATAGAATAATGCATTAATGAGGATTGAGCTCGATCTTTTAGAAGAAAGGCATGAGCAGTCCCAGCTTTAGATCGCATCATATCAACAGCACACTGCTCGATATTATAACTCTAAAGTCAGAAGCAGGGGATTTGAAGTTTGTGATCTTATTCTTTGATAAGTTCTACCTAATAATAAAGAGCATGGTGCTGGTGTATTTGGACCCTCTTGTGAAGGACCATATGTTATAGATATCATCATTTGACCTAGGATATATAAGTTAGCTCACACTGGTAGACAAAAGATCGAACAGGCTTGGAATGTAGAATAACTTCGTTGCTATTATCAGTAAATGTAACATCCCTTAATTTAACCATATTATCATATACAGTCAAACTATGAAGTATTATTCTTTCTTAAACATTATCTTTTGTGATACAAAGGTGGGCAAAATTTGAACTTTCCAAAACTTTTGGACAAAAGCAACTGCATAGCATTTCTTGTTAAAAGTGTCTTCACAAAATATATAATCAAAAGAGATTTTCATCAGTCTATTTTGCCATCAACAATAGTGTTTACAATAAACCAAAATATCTCAAAACAAAATTGTCGCCCAAAGGTCAAGCTCGTCCACATCTGTATGATCATGGCAACAAAAGACAAACCAAACAACCAGCTAGTCAATACCAAAATGTGCCTCCTCATCTACATCACAAGACTAAAATGAGCTAAAGCTCAGTAAGTAAAAACTATGCATGCTTATG
>JXTB01000005.1:1483816-1505168 GCA_002914805.1 Parasponia andersonii
ATAGTATTAGCACTCAATTATTAGAATGCACAAAAACGACATTACACGATTAAGCCTAATCTAAGCTAGCTTAGTGCAACTAAATACGAATTAGTATCCTAAATGCCTGGAGCTGACAAATAAAATGCTATAAATGAGTTCTAGACATTGAATCAAGCCTATTTGATAAGTTAAACACACCGTGAATTCGGCTCCGAAATGTGTGAAAATTAAATTTTACCGAAAAATTACTATTTGACCAAGTTATCAACAAGTACGATCTTAATGCATGTGCATATATAGTGCTTTCATAATTATATTCTTTGTTCTTTTAGCACACTGAGCTCTCTCTCTCTGAGGGTATTGAACTTTTACACTGCATTGGGACACTTCGATAATCATTAGTGTAATAACATGTATGTAAATGCACATAACATAATGAATGAGTATGTTACTAAAAAACCTAGTATTAACGACTTCTAGATGCCTAATATGTAATTAGAATATATTTATTATTGGCTTAATATGTATGTGAGAATCTTGGGCACCACAGTAAATCTTTACGTATATCTTCAATGACCTGGAGGGCATCTTGTATTCGTCATTCGCTATTCATCAATAAAGATGTCTTCTTGTCATTCGTCATTCGTTGTCAATAAAGATGTCTTTTCTTCGATCATTACTTCAATTTTATTCGGTTCATCTTTTATAGTTTTATGGCAGTCTGTGAACACCATAAAACTCGGGGGGTAGTGGGATCAGAATGTTATCTCCCACTCGTTTCCTAAGGGACTATGCAAATGTCCATTTAGAGGGGTCAGAATTTCAGATCACCAAATTTCTAAATTTTCTTAAAATCTTAGGATTTTCTCCTCGCTTCATGCCATAGTATATCGTATTAAGCAATTTCCCTCCTCGAACAACAAAGTAACTAAGCAAAATGTTCATTGTTCGATGTGATATATTGCTATATTATATTTTGCCATGGAACTTTTAAAAAATAGTATTGAGTTCGCATCACTCATACTTACTATTTTCTTAAGCAACCTATCTTATCCTAACACTTAAAACTCGTTTTAAGTTAGTTGGATTCGAATCGCAATAGCGTACCGATCAGTCACCTAGTGATTGACTACTTGGTTAAATTATGTATCTTTATATTACAATGCAGTGTTTTAATTATTTTGCAGAAGTAAACATCTGACAAGTATTCATTGATAAAAGCTTGCACCTATATGCAAGCAAAATATTACAAAAAAAAAAGGGACCAGCCCGCATTGTTCTGAAATATATATATATATATATATATATATATATATATATATATATATATATATATAAACTATGCAGATGTGTTCGCTTCACCGTCTCCAGTTTTGGTAGCTTCGGCTTCCTTCCAGAGTATATATATATAAACTATGCAGATGTGCTCGCTCCACCGTCTCCAGTTTTGGTAGCTTCAGCTTTCTTCCAACTCTGGACAAGCTCAACCACCTCTTCACCAAGGATGGAGAAGTCAAAATCCAGATGCTCGCAGAAGATATTATATATTATGGTCGACAAGGCAATGTCATTGGCTTTTTCTTTAAGCTCCTTGCCTTTAGTGGCCTTGAACTCTTTTATAGCCTTGTGAGCCACCTCTGTTGTTGCTTCCTTCAGAATATCTGGATGCTCGGAGATAGTTTTCTCAAGATCTTTAATTTTCTCCTCGAGCTTCTCCTTTTCAAGCTTCTCCTTGGCCAGCGCAGCTATTGTTTCTCCAACTCGAAGGATTTTCTCTCTTCTTCGCGAGTCCTCGAATGCTTGGGTCATTTCTTTAATCTTTTCGGCCTTCTCTATATATTCAAGGACCAGATCGTGCATCAAGACAGCTACTACAGTGGTTTGAAAATATAATACATCAATATTAGAATAGTGCATTGAAGAGTGAAGATAGAAGATGCTTACGTTTTGCCAAAATCTTCATTATAGAACTAAAGGCAACCTTAGCTGGACATCGCTTCATCTTTTCCCAGCTATCCTTAAAAGTGAAACGGTCGATGAAGGCCATGCTCATGCCAGCTTTTCTGGCAGTTGGTGAAGGAGTGCAAAAAACTCCTCGTCCCTATTAGCCTGGATCGGTCCCTCATCAGAAATGGCTGTCTCCTTGGATGGCTCAAGTTGGATCATAGTTTCTGGAGGCTAAGGAGGAGGCGAGCTTGTTGGGATATCCTCGAAGGTGACCTTTCGCTTCTTTGAAGTGTCGACCTTCTCTTTCCCTATCGTCGAAGGGGGTGTGCTATTTGGCATCTTGGACTTCACCATTGACCCCAGAGTTGAAGGCGGTACTCGCAGTCCGTTGTCATTTGCCATTTCTATACAAATATGATTGGTTAGCATGCGAGGTGTATAATAAAAAAAAAAAATAGCTACCTTCTTGCTGCTGAGAAATTGGTGGCAATGCAGCTTGAGAAGACGATGGTTCTGAAACAGTAGAAGTGGCAGGTGTTTTTTGTTTCCTGAGTTTGGAAGATGAGGCACTCTTTTCCTTTCCTCGGCTTCTTCCTCGAGCTCGAGAGTTTGGTCAGACAATTGGCAGAATCTGGAAAAGCAGCTCCCCTTGGAAGCAGTCCGCAAGCAACTAGGTTCTTGGTCATTCCAAGCCTCTTCCAATCAAATTCTTTGATCGGAAGGTTGTTTATTTTATACACCCTTGCGAGCTATTCTTTGGAGAGTCCTGGTTGTTCCCTATTATCTATGATGACATACGAATGCGATCATAATAATATATTTACGAGGAGAAAGAAATAAGCTGAAAATTACCTACCAGGATTTTGAAAGAAGCTATTATCCGCGTAGTCAAAGTGGAAAAATGAATTTTTCTATTTTTCCATATTGTTGCAGACTCCATGGATAGTTTTTATTGCTTGGTTCAACCACTTGTTCGCATAGAAGATGCCGAAATCTTATGGGTTTAATTTCACTTGGTAAAACCAAGTGAACTCTTCAGGAGTGGAGGCTTCTAAACTTAATTTATGGTATAATATGTACAGACCTACCATATGTCTATATATATTTGGGGTTAGTTGAAAGGGGATGAGTCCATAATAATCGATGATTGATTTTATGTATGGATGAAGTGGGAGGTAGACATCACATCTAAGAACTGCTTCTGAGAATGAGGTAATTCTACGAAAAGGTGTGTGTGGTCGATTAAACTCTGTGGGAAGGCAAAGAGGGACGTTGATTTTGTAGTTGCATATGATCTTTCTGAGCTTGTTTATTGAACAGTTCGTCTTTATATTGGTACATGACCAATCTTCCTCTACATAGTGATAACCTGTTACGAATGCAGGGGCATCTCTGATATGCCGAGGCCATTGTTCTTGAGGAAAGTCGCCTATGTGAGGACTACTTTGCCTGACCCTAGTTATTTCTACTTCAGGTTCTGGCTTAAAGTAGTCTTCGAGATTTATAGAGCTAATACTTGTATTGGATGATTCTCTGGAGAATGCATTCTCTTCCCTAAAATCCTCACTACTAGACATCTGAAAGAAGAAATATGGGATGGGTTTAGTCTTATGTGAGCATCAGGGACCTTTGCTATATGCGAGCAGTTTGGGGTCATAAATCCTAGGATTGCATTGACAATATGTTCATCAAATTTTTTCTAATCGATCTACAGATTCATTAAAAACTGTGCGAGCAACTCTTCGATAATTCATCACTCGACTGATTTTGGTTTTTAAATATCAGAATTTTAGATCCTAAATTTCTCCTATGGGTTCGTCTATCAATCATCTAGAAAAATTATTCTATAAATTCCCATTTTCAGTCCATCGGAATGTGGAGATGGTTTTATATTCAGGGCATCTAGGTTCTACGATTTGTCTATGTCTAGAAATAAGCTCTGTAAATGAGGATTTTCTGAAAAATCAAAGAATAATAAGAGAGAGAGAGATGATGAGTACTAACCTTTCTTCAAAGACTGAAGAAACCGAGATGTCGTCTGAAGGATTGTGGTGAGAACTTCGTAGGAGAAAATAATGAATTTGTGTGAGCTGCAAAACAGAAAAGGACGCCGGGAGATTTGCCTTATGGACGGTTCGGATTTCAGAAATAAGAGAAACAGGGGGCGATAAGGTTCGAGTTTTGAAGAAGAGATGGATGAACTCGATATATATATGTCTCAAGCATCATCAAGTCACAGCTGTAGATCAAGGCATTTAATTTTCAGATCTAAAGGATGAATTTCACGCGGAAGTTAATTTTCCGAAATTAAATGAGTATCTTTTCAAAATTTGAAATGTCTCGATTTAAGACTACAGCTAGCGTCATCGCTATCATCGCGTCTGCTCGAAAAACGGAAAAGTTTCCTCGAGTTTTACTATTCTCCTGAGAAAAAGTGACACGTGGTTGCGTCTGTCAGGAGAAGGTATACGTGGTTCTGAAAAGATAGGATTTGAGAACTGGCGGCTCTTCAAAGATCTCAAGATTATGTCATGATATCGCATTTTTTAAGCTCGCATTTATTTTAGAAGGAAGCTCCATTTTTTCCTAAAGAACTAATGGAGGTGGAGGGCAATTGTTGTACAATCTAAAAACTATATAACTGGTCAAATGCCAAAAAAGAAAAGTTAGTGACCAAGTAGAACGTGTCAGGTCGCATGAGAATTTTTTGATCAAAGTGCTACCTCCTCCGGATTAATTAAGTGCGACTAGTAAGAAAAAAACTAGATCAAACTTCATCAAGCGGGTAATCTACAAAGAAAGGGAGATAAGTTTCTGAACAGAGATCGACCAATCTTTCCATTTAAGTTATTACCCAATTATGTTGTTACTCGAATTGTATTTTCTGATTACACACTTACCTGTTTTCACAATTAGAAAATATTGAGTCATTCTCATCTACATAAAGGGAGCTCAGTATTGTTAGAGGGGGATTGAGGGGATTGTTTGAATTTTATTCTGGATAATACTCTATATCTCTCTCTCTTGAATCTCACTTTGAAACTTAAAAAAACTCTTGTAATTCTCCAGAAAAAGGTGAAAGTCAGTGGATGTAAGCTCATTTTTTTCGGAGCTGAACCACTATAAAATTCTTGTCTTTTTTACTTACTTTGATTTATCAACACTTTTCACACATAAGCCACGTCTTGCAATTTTCTAAATTTATTGTTGACAAAACCTCCGTCAATAATAATATTTTTGTACATTACATTTTGAATATTTGTTCAATTTATATGTTGTGTTTTAATTATTATTAACATTGTACTTGGAATTTAAGGTTTTTTATATAATTATACCTTTAGAAAATTACACACAAATTTAGAGCTAGTATTTACCAAAATACCCTGCAAAATAAATTAAAATTTAAATATAAATTCAGAACTAAATTAAAAATAGATAATAAAATTAAATCCTTCTTACCCGCTGTCTCCCTCCGACTTTCTCCTGTCATTCTATTTCATGATTCATCATCTTTAGTGAGTTGTTCAATTGGGTAGTTACCAAATCAATTGAAGAAAGAAATTAAACAAATAAAGAAAAAAAAATCCCCATCTTCAATGAACATCGCAAACTCAACAAACATGATGAATGCAGTGACATCGTCAGACCCATTTCAAACGAAGATAAAAAAATCTCTATGCTGCTTTCTTTTCCTTTTTCCTCCTCTTGTTGCAGGCTAAATTTCGAACTCCATTTTCGTATTCTCTTGTATAAAAGAAGGAAAGTTATTATGAAGGCTTAATGAATCATTATTACAACATTGGTACGTGCGATTCAATAAAAACTAACTAAAATCCAAGGAAATAGAATCAAATTTAAAAAAGCTCTTAGATTAACTCTAACTCGTAACGCTAAAATGGTGTAACTTTTATACTAAAATATTGTAACTTTCACACTCTGTCATAAGTTGAACTCCAATCCATTACACCAAAAGTTATACAAAAAAGAATCTTATCTTTCTATTCTTTATTCTTTTAGTCATTCAACAATTAATTTATTTTATAAACTACTATATCTATATATTACTTGATATATTATTGCAAATTAATTGAAAAAATATATATTCTAATAAATTAATAATACTAAAACTAATAAATTACTTTTAATTAACTAAATATTGCATTTAATAAAATATTAGATTTTAGCTATGTTGTTATTGTTTTAGTTTATGTTGTATTTGCTAAAATATTGTTAGAATTTTAGTTTATATTGGCATTTAGTGTTAATTTTCTGCATATTATGAAACTTTAAGATCATGGATTTTTATGAGTAATTATATTTTAATAATTATTAATACTTGTATTATTTAATTTAAATTATAATCAAATTAAAAAATCATTATAGATATTAAAGGTTAATGAAAAAGGATATATTAGGAATGAATTTGTAGGAAATTATAAAAGTGGGGGTTATTGGGAAAATAAAAAAATTTGAATAATATTACACTAAATTTAGTGTAATACTATTCATTACACCAAATTTGGTGTAAAAGATAGCATTGCATTAGTGAGGACTTTTAACACCAAAATGGTGTTTTGCACAAATTTGGTGCAACATTGGAGATACCCACATTTCCCTTCCCTCTTTATCTAAAAGACCGAAAATCCACTTCTCTGAATAAAAGAGAGATCCAGAACTCAAAAAGGGAAAAGACTTCAATTTTTCAATGACAAACATGGATTTCAGTAGATTCAAAACGAAAAAAATAAAAATAAAAGTAAAGAAAGTAAAATGGTCTCAAATTCCAAACCAAACTCTCCATCACAAAGCCCAGATCCTCAATGAATACAATGAACCCTCGGTCCACTTGGACTCGTCTAGGTGGCTAATCTATTAGATGTCCCATCTTCAGTGGTAATATGGTCTGTGTTTGTTCCAATCTCAGTTAAATAGTTAATTGTTTTCAAAACTAAAATGCTAAGAATATGAAGGAAGAGTGAGAAGAGAAGTCATGGAGGGTGAGAAAAAGTTGAGAAAAGGATAGTTTTTATTTTTTTTTAAAAAAGATATTTCTATATTTTCTTATTATTTTTTTATTTAAATATCAACTTAACTTTAATTTGTTCAAAGGGTATTTCAGTAAATGAATGTATATTTATTATCTGAGAGGGTATAATTTTGTAATATATTATAAATATGAAAGACAATATTGATAATAATTAAAACACAATATATAAATTGAATAAATAATCAAAATATAAAGTATAAAAATATTATTATCCCAAGAAAAAGAACTTTTACTACAATGAAAGGTAAAAACTAGTCATTTCGCTAAGAAACGCTTTTGTGTGGGACTAATATACTCATTTATTTATTTATTTGTTTATTTATTGAAACGCAAAAATAATTTCACTAAACTTATATAAGGATTACAATAGTCAATTGAGTTATATATAACCTCTTATAATAAGAATCAAAAATCGATTCAAAAACTTAAAGATGACAACACCCTTGTAGATCCTAGAGTATCAGTGGCCCCCAATGACGATATTGGAGAAAATCTTCAAGGGTAAAATATAGCACTTCAAAGACTCTTATCGATCTTCTCAATCTGAGCTGATAATTCTAATTGATTCACTAGAGGAGATTTTATCAACTCTGATCTGCTATAGTAACTATCTCTCTAAATCTGAATTAAAATTGATACGGATATAGAGGATAACCACACAAAAATTAGAAAAACAAGCTAAAAATAACATAAACCACTATATATCTAGATCTCAGTATACTAAGTCCATGCATGATATAGATCAAGGAGGGATATTATCCTTCCGAAAGGGAGAATTATTGGACAAAAAAACAAAAGTACACAAAAAATAATAAATAAAAAAAAAGCCCATACAGGGGAGGGAGTCACACCAGAGAGAGGGAAAGACTCCCTCCCCGGTATCGAAAAGCACCTACAGATGAGGAAGCTTTGGAGGAGTTACCGAATATATCTACTGTAGAGGGGAGATTGCTACGGAGAGAAGAGAAGAGCAGGTTAGAGCTCTTCTCTTTAACTTCTCTCTAAAGCCTTCTTGATTATGGTTGTCATGATATACTCGAGTATTTGGGCATTGAGAACTTTTATTAAAATAAAGTGTAAAAATTAATTATACAGGAGTTGGCATTTCGTGTAATCATATTGTGTTCGAGTTGATACGATTACAATACGACATGACAAGATCTTAACCTGAATATGACACGAGTGATAAACGTTTCAAAAACCTAAATTCAAACATAACACGATTAATACACATGTAACATAACATAATATAATTAATTCATTTAATAAATGTGTTATGTATTTAATTATGACTCATTTGATACGATAACTTATACTTGATATGTACACTAATTAATTGAAGTAAATATATATAAATATGTTTATAATTAACCAAAATAACTTTTAAAACTTAAAATGTTAACAAATATATTATATATAGTGTTGTGTCGACATAAAAATGACACGCTTAATTATATGTGTTATGCGAGTCATTTTTAAGTTAAGTGTGTTGGCTTGAAATCCACTCATTTATTACATGTCAACCAAAAATTAACATGAACCCAAACTCCCATATATTTTATATTATTTTCAAATTATATCATCGTATTATGTAGGAAATTACTAACTCTTATGTTAAGCTGCTTTTGTTTGGGAGGATTCATTACATCAAGTTAAGCTAGGTGTTTTTTTTTTTACGGGATTGGAAAGTAGAGCTAGTTTTAAGGCACCATAGTTCCACAAGTTGTTTTGTGGGAATTTATTGACTTTCTGATTCATTTGCCAATTATGAATTTTGTTTGGGTTTTGGACACTTACCCATTTTTCAAAAATATGACTAAATTTGCGATCTTTCAAAAATAATAAAAATTTGTATAACTATTTTAGGGCATTTTTCTAAATACTTTGGGAGTTAGAAAATGCGGTGGTATTTTAGTAAATAATTCATCTTTTTTTTTTTTTACAAGAAACTACAAAGGTTTCTTAAAACTAATTTGGTTTCTTATTATCGAAATGTCTTGTACGTAAGTAAATCACAGAAAATCACAAAGGTTTACTAGTTTACTTTCTTTTAGTGGAATATCTTGTATGTTAGTAAATTACAAGAAACTACAAATATTTCCTAGAAACTATTGTGATTTTTTTTTTGTAGAATGCCCTATATCTAAATAAATCTCAGAAAACTACAAAAGTTTCCTGGAAAATACTATAGTTTTTTTTTTTTCAAAATATCATGTAGCTAATTAAATCACAGGAAACCATGAAGATTTCCTAGAAATTGTTGTGGTTTCCTTTAGCAGAATGTCTTGTATCTAAATAAGTCACATGAAACTATAAATGTTTCTTGGAAACTATCGTAGTTTTCTTTTTACAAAATGTCATATAGCTAAGTAAATCACATGAATGTTCTATAACTAACGAAATCACAGGAAATTATAAAGGGTTCTTGAAAATCAGTTTGGTTTTCTTTTAGCAGAATGTCTTGTACCTAATTAAATCATAGGAAACTACAAAAGTTTTCTAAAAACTAGTTTAGTTTTCCAAACATTTGCCCCTCAATAGACACAATTTACATATGAGAAAGGAAACTATAAATTCTAACATTATATACTTCAATCACTTGTAGATATTTTATCCTAGTTACAAAATATACTATTGAACTTCTTAAAGTTTTAGTACTAGCTAAAACCATTGCCCTCATAAATTGATGATGCATACTTAAAAAAAATGATTAGCCAATAAAGGCCATGTATCAATGCAAATTCTCTAGTAATAAGTGGATACAAGAAAAAGAAATCATACAATGAACTCTAAATAAATTTTCATAGTATTTTAGCATTTTCTCTAGAACAAAAGCTACAAAAATTTCATAAATATAAGAGGATGTAAAAGAAACAATAGATTTCAAACGTATCTTACAGACAAAGTTCAAACATATAGATAAGATCATAAACACATACGATATAAAGTTAAATCAAAGTGATTTCCTATTTCATATGATGAGACTCAGTGAAATATTATGTATTTTTCATGATTCAGACTAATTTCTCCTCTAATTAAAATAAACGGACACCAAAAAAATACAAAGACAAAATCAAAGGAAATATTTCCACTATAGAATCTAAAAAGAATCAACTAAATCCTCCCAAGCTTAAAGCATAACCAATAAATTATCTAAGTAATCAACAGAATCCCAAATTCTTGTCCTTCTATTCAATATTTTATCTCAAATCAAGTAAGACCTAGATGAAAATTTATAGTTCGTAAACAAATTAAACATGCTTGAAAAGTAATTATATGGAGTTGAGCTTGTCGAACTCGAAGTCATCTTCTCCGCTCTTTGATTTTTACATCGGTCACTATGTTCAAATAAAGTGGGTTGGGGAAATGGGCAACAATGGCAATTGAGGTTTGGGAGAGAGCCATCAAAAGCTAAATGAAAAGGGAAGAGAGGAAGAGAGCTTGCAAGTTGTACTTTTCTGAGAAAGATCATATGAAAATATATAAGATACAAGGAATCGTATTTTTAGTATTATTATTTCAAAGTTCGCGCTTAGTCTTTTTCCCATTTTCTTTTGGGCCCAGATTGATTGCTACTATTTGGTCCAAACAAAATTTGGGCAGTAACTTTTGGGGATTCATAGTTAACTGGTTGAATTTCGGGTCAAGTTTAAAGCACAGCTATTTTTAAAACAGCTAAAAAAATACCCGAATTTATTAAAAAATTTTGTAAAATGGCAAATGGATCATACAAGGTTAAAATATATCTGTTTTTAAATATCTATTTCATTTTATAAAAAAGAACTTATATACAGATGAATTTAATAAAAATTTGATATAATAACACGCAAAAATTGATATACTAATGTAAAATTGATATACTAGTAAACAAAAGTTCATGTACTGATATAAAATTTATATACTAATACATACTAAATTACTAATAAAACTGACATATAAAACTGATCTACTATACAGTTATTTTGCCAAAAAAAATGTTAAACAAGGACATTTATTAGATTAGGTCCAAAAAACGGCCATTTTCAAAGATGAGGTTAAAAAGGGTCAGCTTTTATAAATACTCTTAACTTTTTTTTTTTTAAATATCTTTTTGGTTTACATTATGGGGCTCTTTAGGAGTAGCAGTCTACATGGAACGGGTTGGGTTGATTTTAAGATTTTTCTTAGTTCTACGGAAATTCTAAATCATTCAAAAATTGGACCATGTATATTAATTTTATTTTTACATTACAAAAGAATTGTTTTATTTTTTTTTCTGTGTACATTTGTCATAATCCAAAAGTACCCTTTTCTCAGTGTATACATTTTTTATTTGTTGAACGAACATTAACAATAAATATAGAACTTAAGCTACTATCAAATGAGCGTAACTAATTTGTTTTTTTCTTTTTCATTTTTTTATAAAAAACTTTTAAATTCGTTTATTTTTTTTATTTATATACATAGATGACTACCCGCCAATTTTGTCATGTACTTTTTCCCTATCTTCTCATGTTTTTTTATCTATTTTTTTTCCTCACAAAAGATATATAAATATATATATATAGGCTGCCAATCTAATAAGTATATCTTTTTTAATCTATCTATAAATATTTTTTAACTAGTTGGTTCATTGATGGAACTTTCATCGTTAATTTGAATAGTTAAAAAAATAAATAAATATTTATTTATTTTGAATTCTAAAAATAAAAAGATAAATGTATATTATTTAATATTTTTTTATTTTCATCTTTTATCATGAAAGGACATGTGTGATAAATTTTTATTAGATAAAATAATATTTATAAATATGTAAAAAAAAAAAAATTACCTACTGAATTGGTACATTTTATTTCCTTCAATACTCTTTTGGTCGTTGCCACTATTTTTGCTTTTCTCTTTTTTCTTTTATTTTTTCCCTTGCTCTTACGACACCTTTTCAAGTATCCCAGTCATATAATTGATCATAAATCTATTTTAAACATGCATAGTGCATTTCTTTTAATAAAAAATCACTGATGCCTATCAAGTCCAAGTCCAAGTCCAAGAAGAAATTATGTTTCTAACATATACAAATGAATAGAAATAGTAAATTTTTTTTTTCTCCAATGAATTGAATGCGTGTTTTTTTTAAAAAAAAATCTCCTTTAATATATATATATATATATATATATATATATATATATATATATATCATGGTGATATTTCCTTATAAATTAATAAATTAGTTGTACATATGGGTAAATCAATTATATGCATTAGTAAATGAATTATAAATATTATTAATATAATTTTAAATACTAGTAAATTAATTTTATTCACTAATAAATCAACTATATATACCGATATTTGAATTATATACATCGGTAAATAAATTATATCCATCAGCAAATTAATAATATTTTCTAATAAATAAATTATATACACTAGTAAATGAATTATATATAATAATAAATTATTAATAAATTAATTATATATATTGATAAATTAATTATATACATGAATATATCAAATTAATTTAATAATGGTTAACTAAAAAGGGATATAGAAGTCAATTAAATGAAAAAGGCTATTCCTTAACACATACCTTAGAAAAGGTGTATATGGTAAATGACTCTTTTACGACTAAAATTTTTGGACATTTTACACGAGAAAAAAAAAAATGAACAATACTGGCATTACCGACCCCAAACTTTAGCAGTGTCATTTTTAAAACAGAAATTTAAATATATTAAAAGTTGGATTTAAAATACGATATTTTTTAAAAAAAAATAAGGTTTCAAAATGTGACATTTTCAAATATTTGAGAATCTACTAATAACAACCTATGCTAACCATAGGTAAATACCTAATTGACGATCGTCCGTCACTGGACACAATTAAAAAGTGCTATTTTAAAAGAGAAATTAAAATCTTGTATTTTCTATAGTTAAATCAAAATGATGGTATTTTTGAAAAGCAGAGTTTAAAATATGATTTTATCAAATCGTGATGCAATAGAAGTACAACATTAAGAAGTGGTATTTTTTTTAAATTAATTCAAGATTTTTCAAAAAATTTAGTAGGCCAGTACTTTTCATTATTATCTTTTTTGGGGGTTTTTACTCCGTTATATGTAGTTTTCCTATGTTTATAGCTCTAGTTATAAGAGTCACAAAAGTTCATAAAGTTCTATGACTAGTCCTAAGAAAACTTCATAAAACACAGTACAAAGGCTATGTTTGTTAGGAGGGAAAAGGATGAGGAAAAAAAAGTTAAGAGAAAAAATGGGGAGGAAAAGGGAAAAATTTGTTATTTGGTAGGAGAGAAAAGAGAGAAGAAGAGAAAATAGAAGAGAGAAGGGAAGGAAAAAAAGTGAGATGAGGCTCACAAAAATTTTCCACTTTAAATTAGAGAGAAAAGTGAAAGAAAAAACATCTAAGCTAATTACAAAAATAAATTTATCAAATTAACTTTACATATTAATTTTAAAAATCATTATATTGAGAGTAAAATAGTCATTTTTAAATATATTAATATTCTTTTTTATCTTTATACCAAATAACTATAAAGAAAATATATTTTTCTTTCAATTGTACACATTTTTTTTCATCTTGGTTTTTTCTTTCCTCCTATTTTCTTTCCTATCAACCAAACATAGCCTAAAAAATATCTATATGGACCAAAACTTTTATCTCCGTTCACTTCTCTTTGTGTTTTTCTATACAGAGGCCTATAAGTCAATTATAGGAAAGTTCTAAATCCATCAATTATGTGTAATTTTCATTATAATTTTTTTAAAGAAAATTTTCATTAGAATTTTATACCTAATTAGAATTACAAAAAAGAATAATCTAAGAATCTTTTATTATTGAGGAAGACAATCTAAGAATTAAATACGTAGCACCCAAGAAAGAAAATAAAAATTATGATTTACCTATAGTATATGATTGTTTACCGCAATGTATAAAATTAAATTACATTTATCTTGTGGTTGACTACATCAAAATTGAATATAATCAAAAGTGTGCTTAAGCAATACTAGTTTTAATTTTAATAGAAAAAAGATTAATGTTCATTGTATCGGATAAAAAAAATAAAACTAGATAATAAACTTTCTTGCATCTACAAATAAAATATATAAATATATCATAAAGCATACAAAAGGGCCAAGTAGTAGTAACAGAAAAATGACAAATTAACAAGTCCAAGGTAATAAATAAAGCACACAAAATCTATAATAATTGGGTTCTAATAAATCCCAATCAATCTTACCCTTCAAAAAGGAACCAAGGTGGCCATAATAGAGCTCGATAAGCAACAGATTTCGCAAGGATGATGATTACCAAAGTCACAGAGGGTTTAGACGTTAGAGAAAAACCCAGAAAACAAAATTGAGATCAACAAGGACCTAGAAAAAATCAAATTGAACGTATACAACAGAACAGAAATGATGATAGAATAAGTTACGGTGAACCAAACACAAAGCAGAAACTTGGACAAAAGCAGCAATAGTGTTTGAGGAATTTTAGTTCCAATGAAAACGACAAACTCTTATTTTGATTAAAAATAGATTTCAAGGAAAAGATCTTGAACGATTTGGATCATTCCCTATTTTCAGCTTCAAAGGAAACTCCATCAATGGCAAAGTCCCCCATCTTTCCCGCCTCATCAATCTCAAATCCATCTTCTCAACGGTGACGATTTCTTCCGCGATTTACTAGCTTTGATTTCAGGGCTCCAGAGATTGAAGATCGTGATCCTTGCAAGAAACCGAATACGTGGTCGGATTCCGTTGACCTTGCTAAAGCTCCGGCGACATTACATCCTCAATTTGAGAATAAGGCAGCACGAGATCAAAGGGTAAAGGGTAACCCAAAAGTGGGGTATTCTTCCACAAAGCCTTTAAAATAACAAAAAAGCATTCGGCCCAAATTACTAACCAAATCCAAGTCACAAAACTTAATCCAAAAAGGGTTTCTAACAATTATACCCAAAAACCAAAAAATATTACAAAAATACGGAAGTAAAGCTTTTTTCCAATTTTTGTACGGTTTTTATTAAAAAAATATCACATTTTATAAAAAATTTAGAAAACTATTTTTAAAATAGTTACTGGTTTTTGGATTCTGGAAACTAGTTACTGATTACCAATTATATACATCTTTAGTTATTAGTTACAAGTTTTTAGAAACTAATTACTCATCCATAAATATTGTTAAAACTAACCCTTGTTGACATATAATTAGTGTATCATTAAATAGCTAAATTAAGTACCTCATAATTTCTACCTAGCAAAGCTTAGGAAAACTTATTATTTATCTAGTATAGTAACAATAAGGTTGATCTAATGAACAACTGATCTAACTAAGTTATTACTAATCCTAAGATAAAAAGGGATTAAAAAATAAAACTAGTAATTAAACAGACAAGAAAATAAAATTCAAAGACATAAAATAAACAAGTTAAGGTTTCATTTGTCACTGCTAAATAATCACGTTAATTTAACTCTTAATTCTATTTTTAATTATCTACTAAAGCTATCAACCATAGATAGCCCATAAATGCGCAATTATCCCTATCTTTTCTTAGATTATATGCTAGATAGAAAAATGCCGTAAATAACTTCTTCATATCAAATTACCTAAGCAAATGCTCTAGAATTAAACCATCGAAACCTTAAGCAAAGAAAGATAAATTAATCCAAGTAAATCTTTACATAAAGGCAGACTCTTAACATAGGTTATATTTTGTTGGCCCAAGATAGACTACCCAAGAGTAGGGTGAATTGAGTTTTAAAACTTTTTAAAGAACTTTTAACTATATAAAACTATATACCACTCTTTTGAACTTTTAAGCTAAATCAATAATTATCACAACCCAAAACCCGGACCAATGGCAGAAAGAGAATTTCACAAAGATGGGAAATTCCATGATTTATTTGAAAAGTGTCAAAAGTTCTAGTTTTTATAAACGGTCCATTTAAATAAGATAATCAAAATTTCATCCTGTGAACTACTCCCACAGTTCGTATACACCATTAAACATAAATTCAATAATTATTTAAAAACGCGAAATCAAATATAATTCTAAGCAACATCATCATCCACAACGAAACTCAAATCTCAGAATGGCATGCATAGGTTCACAGATAAAATAGAAAGTAATAATCTTGGTCCAATGATAACACAAAACCCAAACAATCCAAACACTACGACAACAAACTTCTAGCATTACCATGATAACGAACTACCGTCAAAATGGGGTTGAGATATATATATATATATATATATATATATATATCTTGATGATCCTTGTGACGAAACGAATCCAACAGGACCAGTTGGAAGTCGAATGGTGGCCGGAATTGTCGCTGGTGGCCAAAAATCTGAAATGGCGACTTTGTCTTCTCCGGCTCCGGTGGTCTTCTCCGGCGGCTCCTGAAAGTCAGCAGCGAGCTCGGCGCAGTGCTGGTCCGCCGATGATTCCTGTGGCTGGGTGATGGCGAGAAGCGGTGACAGCGCTTCCTCGGTTCTCCGTCGGGCATGCGCAGGAGAGAGAGAGAGAGAGAGAGAGAGAGAGAGAGAGAGAGAGAGTCAGGAGGAAGGAGAAGAGAGAGAGAAATGAAAGTAAACAGGCCATATGCCCTGTTTTGTATAGGGCAGTGCAATTTTTCAAAAATTATACATAAGTCCCCAAATTTCAATTCTCTATCAATTCTGTCCTCCAAAAATTACAATTTAGTCCTGCACAAAACTTTTGCAAATTAATCCCCTAATAATATATCCGAAAAATTGATAAAATGTCCAAATTACCCTTCCAAAATCCGAGCTTTTACAATAATAATACCAAACATATCACAATGATGCAAAGTAAATTAAGCTCACTAAATATCACACACTCAATCAAATAGCTTAAAATAAAGAGTGTAAGGATAGAGAAAATACAAACTCAGTTTTTATGAAGTTCGACAAACATGACGATTTGCCTACGTCCCCGACCCTCAGCAACTTCCTTTGCATTTTCCACTATCGGAACAAAATTGTGGGCTTACCCGATCCTTGTATAAACGGAGTAAATTCTTCTTAGGCACACTCAAGTCTTTACAATAGTCTTGACTCTGGATTTATTAAACCTAACTTCGGATTGTTTTGACTCTGATATCAACCTCACTTATAACCGAATTGTTTATGAATCAGGTGCCAACCTCACCTCTCAAATACAAAATATATTTTTGGATTGAAACACTCAACAAACATTCTCTCTTCAATGTAATTTGATATAATGTAAACTTATGGAGAATGAGTGTAAACATAAGATATGATCTAGTTTAACTTAATAATTTTGTGAAAATGTATTTGAAAATTTGATCACAAAATGTAGGCTATTAAGACTTGAAAGGTTGCTAAAAGCAATGTACGATTATTCAAGAAGATAATTTAAGTCTTAAAATAACTTCTATTTATAAACTCTTTTTAAAACTAGCTATTTTCAACAATTTAATATGGTTTCTAGGGTCTTCGATAGACCGGTCAAGTTTATGGTAGACTCCTGAAACTAGCCATTGGAAGTGTGGTTACAACAGTCAAAATCTAATGGTCAAAAATAAATTTTTTGTTCACCAGGTGATCTAATGATTGATATTTCCAATTTACCAGTAGTCATTTCCGATCTACCTATGATTTTCAATTTTTGACAGCTTTTGGCAATTTTGTAAATTCTGACAATTTTTGGCATTTTTCAAAATCTGACTTCTAAATACCAAAATATATTCTAGTTTGCAAATAAAAAATCTCTTTTTAATCTATTTCAAATAATTATGATTTCAAATATATTTTTAACTTATTTAAACTTAAGAAATCATGTTTTAAAAAATATTTTGCCCATTCAAATAAATCATTATCTTCTATTTTTAAACTTCTATAATAAAATAACTATTTTAACCTTAAGATAGTTTAAAATCTTTTTTAAAGATATGAGCTAATGCAAAGAGAAATTATGTGCAATAAACTAAATCAAATATCAGACTGAATATAAAATATATGCTATCTAAGCTTAGTATTGTATCTTGATTTTCCATCTTCAAGCTTGATTCGAATAAGTCCAATATGCATATATCTTCAAGTTTAATTTTTTGAACAACTTAAGTTAGAGTTTTTAAAGCTATTTTACAACACACTGAAGTTCAATTATTAGTACTACATCAAATGTTTGTTATATTCAAAATAAGAGTGAGTATATTAAAACTTTAATTTCTCAATATGTTCTTCACTATAGCTAATACCTCAAACAAACATATAAATTATAGATTCGCTACCTATAGATTCAAACCATGACAAATATCTAACTTAAACCTGAGCAGTATATTTCATTATCAATTATCTAAGTGGCCATCCCAAATAAAAGAAAATAACAATTCAATATGGAATAACATAAACAACTTTAAAGTAAATAATTGATATGATATATATGTAGAATCGAATCTGAAAAGTTAAATAACAATCATATCTAGGATTCTAAAATCACCCTTAACCTAATCTAGGGCCTATCCTATCCTAGTATATATATAAGAACGAATAAGAGAAACATCATCATAGAACAACAAAAACTATAAAGAAAAAAGAAAAAGAACGATGATGGTGGCTATGGCGGCCTCCAAGCTCTCATCCTCTGTGTGTAGGTTTTCAATGTATTTTTGTGGCTCATAGGTATGTATGATTGCTTTCTATCTAATGTAGAGGGTCTTATTTGTAGAGAATTATGCCTAAAGGTGTTTAAGTTGAGTTCTGCACAAATTTGGAGTCGTAGGCTATCAAAAATCCTTAAGTGGTTGAAAAGATGGCCTTTTTCTCAGCTCCTAGCATCGTAGTACCTACTCTTTGGCAAGTCCTTGGTTTTCGCAAAAATACTATGTTTTACCTAGTTTCAAGAAAAGTAGCACTTTACAAATTGTTTTCATGATTTCTACCCCTTGATTGTTCAAATTTCGTCATTTTAGCTCTTTTTTGAACCGTTTAAGCTCTTTTTTACTATTTCTCCTAAAAAATACTTAGAAATATGAAAACAATAATATTTAGAATGATATAAAACCAACAAAATAACATGAAAATAACTATCATTTAAGTATAAAATTAAAACCTATTAATATTTATAATTTTATCTATCTTATAGCTATTTATATCTAACACAACCATATTTGTATCTATCCGAAAAAACAGTACATTGGCATAACTAAAATATCTTTGTACTATAATATTAAAATTATCTACAATAACCACATATCAATTTATATCTACAAAAAAAAAAAAAGAATATTAACACAACGAAAAAATCTAACATAATATTAAAATTATGTACATATACATAATTTACCACAACTAAACATATTTATCATACCAAAAATCTCTATTTCCATAAATTTGTGTACCATAAAGTTGTGTAACAATGAACAATAAAAGGGTTACTAAAACAAATTGAAGAATTGAGTAATAATTAGGATAATAACAAAAACAATGACGATGATAGTCTGAAACAATGCAAAACTATAAGAGTAACAATAGTTTGCTACAATAGAAATTGAAAGGATTGATCCTCAATAAGATTCTCTATGATTGATGTTATAGCCTTTGAATGGAAAAAAAAAAAAAAAAAAAAAGGGTTGCATAGCCACAGTGTCTTATAACAGAAGAAAATTTCAAAAAGATGGAGGCTTGACTTAGGGAGAATATGTGGTGGTTGTCATAATGACTTGGATTAAGCAAAGTATATTGAATTTTTATAATGTCGAAAAACAACCAAACCAAAAATTTTGTATACCAAGGTAAAGTAATTTGTGAATTAGTATAAACAAATTTATAAGCCAATAATGACAATCAAAATAAGAAAAGATAATCCTTTGAGTTTGTCCTTTTAATCAGCCACTGCTTAAGTTGACGAATACTTAATCATCTAAGATTGAAAACTCAAAAACCCACGTATCATGTATCAAATAATAACTTTCTAACCTCTATTAATTCTATAGATTAACTAAAATTTGATTTTTTTTTTCTCATCAACAACACAACCATTCATATTCCTCTATTCAGTTTTCCTTCTTTGCGACATAAAAGAAAATGAATGTATTTCAAAAAAATTACAAAAAATAATATGCAATTTTAAAACTTACTGTATGTATTGATATATAAACAGTATATCGAAACCCATGCCGATCTAAGTCTAACTAATTATATACACCGCAAGATAACAAACTTTTGCCGACCCATTTTTGCATCGGCGAAAGTATAGAATTTAATCGGCAAAGGACATTTGATTTTTTCTGATGTATTTCTCTATCAGTGAGCATCATCATCAAAAAACCATCGCTGAAGGTGACGTATTTAGTTTTGCATCGGTAAAAATATCTTTTGCCAACAGAATCTTAACCTTTGTTGACGCAATATCTGCATCGGCAAAAGTCATTTATCAGCAAAAATTGTGAATTTAAATTATTTTCTTAATTTAGGGTAACTTTTGTTATTGTAAAAATTTATCGGCGAAAGTGTTAATTTAAATTTAAAATAAAAAGAATAATACCTTTGTCAACATGCATCGGTAATTTTTAATAAAAAAAATAAAATAATATATTACTTTTGCCAACACTAAATTGCATCCATAAAGCTATTATTCTAAAAGATGGTGCAAGTTTCTTTTTGTTTTCTTTTGCTCATTATTCATTTACACTAAATTATGTATCAAAAAGTGTGAGCACTTTTAATGTATGAGTCAATTATATTACACAAAATTATTTATTGTATTACGAATATTATACAAAATTACCATTTTTAGATAATCTTAAGGATTCTCTAAAAGATGGTGCAAACTTTCTCCCTTTTTCTTTTGTATTCAACATTTTATTACATATTTTAGTACACTAATATAATAAACACATTTTTCTATTTTTTTTAACAAATGCGGACACTACACTAAATACTTAGAAGTGTGCACACTATGCACTTGGTACCGTGTGCATTATACACATATGGCACCAACTGCCAAGTGTGTGTACATTCACATCTTACATAAAAACCAAGTAACATTAAACTAAAATAACGCTAACAAAATACAAAACAAAAGAAAAATAGCAATAACAAAAGTAACATGCTGAATAGGAAACAAAGAAAAATAAGGCTTTTAAATATCAAGAGCATATTCTAAATTTCCATAAAAATAATTCCGCATATATATAAAAATAGAGATACAAATAACCTAAATAGCCACTGAAACACATAAACAATTCGAATATAATATCTGTGAACCGAAAGTCATCGACACATCCTGTCACACATGTTGTAACATGCAATATATGAGGTTATAAACGTTTATAATAAATAAATAATGTTACCAAAATATTATGCTCCAACTTTGAGTAGAATTTCGGTT
>JXTB01000005.1:1509327-1546627 GCA_002914805.1 Parasponia andersonii
TCAATTTTTAGCTTCAAAATGGTCCATGAAAATAGATTTTATAACAAATTTAATCTTTAAAATCCACTTGAGCTTCCAAGCCCAAGCCAAGCCCAAATTGTTTCCTTAACCCATTTCCCCATTTTTATCCAACACATCCAACCAAATCTAGATCCTATAAACAAATTCCAGAAACAGATCCAAATCATAGCTAAAGTCAAACTAAATCATAGCAAAAAATTAGAGCCAACCAAGCAAATCAGAGCCAACAAAACAAATCACATACAAAATCAGAGCCTAAATGAGACTAAATCAGAGACTAAATCACGCAATCCAAGCAAAAACACACAACGAAATGGAGGGGACACTCACTTCGTCAACCCAGAAGCAAATCCAAGCAAACAAATCCGAGAAAAAAGAAGGGTTTTCAACATAAAAATATAAATAAAAATGGCCGAAAGAAAGAGATAGAGGGTTTACCAGCCGAGAAGTTAGTCTGATAGATAGAGCAAATGGCTGAGAGAGGTATGACCAAGAAAGTAATTGGTCGAAAGAGGTAAGGCCGAGTAAGGGAAAATAAACCATAAGAAAATGGCTGATTGAGGCCAACGGCGAGTAAGGCCAACTTTGGCCAAATCGAGTGAGAAAACAGGCGAGTGAGGCTGAGTAGGGCCAAATCGAACGATTGAGCAAGGCCAAATCAAGCGAATGGCTGAGAGACCAAATGGCCTCGAGTGCAAATAGCCTAGAGAGCAAATGGCGGAGAAAGGTGAGGCTGAGAGAAATAGAGTCAAAGAGAGAAAGGTGGTAACGACGAGGTGGAGAGAAATGAGAGATAGAGATGGAAAGGATTAGGGTTATGTTATAACCCTGATCAAACAACATTATTATTTTAATGCTAGAAAGAAGAAAAAAAAATTAAAAATTTTATCGACATGTTACCTTTTCCGTCGGAAATAGTTTTAGGAAATATTAAAAATTTTCATTTAAAAAAAACTCGCCACTATTTTAATTTTAGGGCAAAAAAACACCCGTTTTTCTTCCTTCTTTAATTTTTGCCAATGGGAATTCAATCATGCGCTGGCAAATTTTATATAAACTGACGAGCGCTTGTTAGTAAAAAGGGTCCAAAATTGGATTTTTCTAGACACTCTTTGCCGAGAGGAATAAACTAAGATCATCGACAAATGTATTTTTCTCCGATGGCCTATTCTTAGCCCCTTGGACGAAAGATCATCTTCTTGTAATGATACTATGTACACATATATATTTATATATATATATATAGTTGTCAATTTTTTTTTTTAACTATAGGTAGGTATTTTTTTTTAGCCATTGGATCGTCATCTAATGGTGATCCAATGGCTATAAAAAAGTACATGAAAAGACATGTATCATTAATATTTTTTCTTTCTTTTTCTTTTTACAATAAAAAAATGTGCATATTAAATTTTTATTAGCCAAATTAATATCTATGCATAAGTTAAAAAAAAAAAAATCTACTGGATTAGTGCTATATATATATATATATATATGGAGTAGAGATAGACTGATAGCCCGCCAGCCCAGTTTATAGTTGCCAATGGAGCAGTGAGTCTAACTAATCTCCAATAATATCATATGTGCATAATTGTATGCTCGCTCTTCCTCTTCCATCAATATCTCCAACTTTAAGTGCACTTAGAACTTCATTGCGAAAGCCACTGCCCAATAACTCCTTAGGTCATTGGCCCTGGACCACTGACAAAGACGACGATGGAGATGACCAAATATTTAAATTTCAGAGTTTTATAGAAAATAACAAAATTTAGAGGAAACGTTTGTAAAATTGTGATTGAAAAAGAGGAGAAAATTTGTGAGAAAATAGGGATGTTAACGGGGCTCGCCAATTTTATATTTACTATCCCCATTTTATTATTATTTTATAATTTCAATCCCTAAATCATTTCTATATCATTTACTACTTAATTCCTTTACCGTAGTTTTTGAATCAGTGTATCATAGTTCCCACTAAGTCTATTAAAAAATTTCTATCTTGACCCAAATCCTTAAAAGTCTAAATAAATAAAAATAAAGGACAAGTCCCTAAATTATGAGAAAAGTCTCACTTTAGTCTTTATAAATACATAAAAAAGATAAATAACTTTATTAGTCCCTAAATTTTAAGAAAAGTCTCATTTTAATCCTTAAACTTTAAATTATGCCATTTTGGTCTTTAAACTATTAAAAAAGTATTATTTTAGTCCTTTTTGTTATATGTTTCATTTTATTCTTAACAAAATGAATAGTTGAGACACATTTGTCATTCTCTTGTATTTATTTTATATTCAAGAGTGTAGTCCAGTAATATAAAGAGATTAGAATATGAACTAAAATAGTTTAAAAATGACTGGTTGAAGAATAATTAGCTGTACGTTGGACAATAATGCAACATAAACTTTCTAAAATACAATATTTTGTTGAAATCACTAACAACTTATATACTCATTTTGATAAGAATAAAATAAACTGTATAGTAAAAAGAAATAAACTGAAATATTTCTAATAGTTTAAGGACCAATATAACATAATTTAAAGTTTAAGGACCAAAGTGAAACTTTCTCTTTAGCTCAGGGACTAATGAAGTTATTTATCCTAAAAACTATTGAAATTAAATCGGTCAAAAACTCAAATTTTAGCTAATTTTACAAAAGAAATAAATATTCAAAAAAATCAAATAACGCTTTAACGTGGAGTCATACAATATAAAATATTCAATTTCTGAAAATTACATGGCTTATTTTTCATCTTTTTTTTTTTTAATAGAGCTTATTCTTCATCTTAAAAGATAATATAATCCAAATTGATTTCTTTAATCCATAAGGCACACACGTTATTCAAATGTATACTAATACTTTAATTTTGTCGAAGGGCTATGCTTGATTGTTTAATCTATAGCTAGAAGTCTTTCATAAAAAAGACTTTTTAATAAAAAAATTCCTTGAACTCAAAACAAATTAGTAAAATTAATTTTGAACTTAATTTTTTGGAGCGAAACCCTCGGAAGTTCCTAACATTAGTTCTATTAGAAAAGAAAGATGTTTTTGTTATTTTTTTTACAGCTAAGTCTTGATTCTTTTATTTGTGATTTTTATGTCTTTGTTCTTAGATTTTTGTTTCACATTAATTTTTTTTAATTTTTCCTATTTAATATTACCGTAAATTAGTACTTGCCCAAACTGTGCTCATCTTAACAGATATAAAATTAGAAATAAATAGAAATTATTTATTCTTTTATGGAGTTAGTTTATCATTTTCATTCAAGATCAATGTAAGAAATTTAAATATTTTATATGGCTCCAATATAGAACTACTTTGGTCTAAGTATTAATATATCTATAAGAGAGGTATACAAATATATTACAAATTTTATAGGATATATATTGCTAATTTTTTGTTTTGTCGTTCCAATTTTATGAGACATATATTATCAAAATACTTTATATAGTTCTAATATGGATCCACTTTGGTATATGAATACTTGGACCAAAATAGATCTATATGAGAACTATATAAAATTTCTAATTTCTTCTATCCGTCTTGAATGAAAATGATAACCCAATTTTTTTAAAATAATAATTTTTTTTTTCAATCTTATCCCTAAGATGAGTATATTTTTGGCAAGTACTAATTAACAATAATTTTGGATAGAAAAAATTAAAATAGTTAACGTAAAACAAAAACCTAAGAATAAGGATCTAAAAGCCACAAATAAAATAACAAGAACTTTATTGTAAAAAAAAACTAACAGAAACATTTTGTTTTCTCAAGAGAAAACTAATATTAGGAACTTTAAGAGATTTTGTTATAAAATTTAAATTTAGGGTTAATTTTACTAAATTATTATGAGTTCAGATAATTTTTGAATTAAAAAAAAATTTCATAAAAATCATAGGCTTAACTAAATTGAGAGATATTCATATAAATACATACTCATGCAATGGATGATCATTAAGTCACTCTATTAACCATCTCGTAAAAGTTCATAAATCTATGTTTTTTAATAACTAATAATTTGTCTTTTCCTAATATTCTACAAAAGATATTAAAAGACAAACCATAAACTCTAATAAGTCCAAATGGAAAAAGATAAAACATAGACAACTATAGAAAAGTATTAATCTTCTATTATAGTATTGTTGTTGTTAAATATTGATTAAGAAGTTGTGGTATAATGAAAACGAGAGGCAAAGAGAGAAAGGATAAGAGAGATTATAAAAAATGAGTGGTATATTATAAACCCTAATTGTATTAGTATATAACTATATATATTATTAGGATTTTTTTAAAAAAATTTCAAGTTGAATTATTAGTATATATAAAAATAAAATTTAAAAAATAATTTATATATAATCGGAGACAGAGTTAGGGCAGGGCATTCTATCTCAAGTCTGCTCAAACTTATAAAATATTAATCAAGAAATCTTCACCCCATGCTTTACAACATTTATAACGGTGCTCTATTGAAATTGACATCCTACGACGGGGCAAGGGAAAAATACTCAATTAATTTTTGGAGGGAGAAGGAATAGGCTTCTGAGTTGGTTGTGTGGTATTTTGGGTATAAATTTCAATAGAATAGAGTGCTGACATTTTACTATAACTATTTGGGCTTGGACATCTATATTTTGGGCCCAAAAATGGCCTTTCTGCTAACCACTAACTATTTAATTTATGCATTAGTAGCAATTAAGTTATCAAATGTTAGTAAATGTTAAACTACTAAGGAAATAGTCATATCACACCCACAACTGGTGTTTTTTAAGGGTATAGTTGGCATTTTACTATACCTAATGGCTTTGAGGGAAAATACCAACCTTTGGATTTAAAAAAAAAATCAAATTCTAAGCTAATTCTAAATAAATTGGAATTGACTGTAGACTAATTTAACTAATTTAGTTTTGCACAGTACAAAATGCTCAAAATTACTTGGGGAAATTAATGAACCGAACTGGTAATGATTGGGCTAAAATGACCTTTTAAGGAGCATTTTGTATAATAATTTTTTTAGAAATTTCACAATATTAGTGATAGATAGTCACTATATGAATGACTGGTGATTAGTCTATTAAATCATTAATTTGTAGTCATATAATAATGCGACTTCCATCACTAATATTATGATATGCCCAAAAATGTTATTTTGAAATAGGTTGCCCTAATTTTGGGGCTATTTAAGTAAAAATCTGTTTTTGAAATAATTTAATAAAATGACTAATATATTAGTGGATATAAAAATTGTAAAATATGATTTACCTAGTAAAAAATAATATACGTTATACATAAAACTAAAGTTAACATATAAGTAGATATATGAAATGTAAAAATCGAAATGTTCAGTCATTTAGCTATAGAAAGAAAATAAACCGATTTTTCTTAAAATGAAGTGTAAAAAGAGGCACCCTCTCTTATAGCCTAGAAAAAGTTTTTTATGCCCAAATGACTCCTAATTAGGTCCATTTCTCCTTTCTTTGGTGCTCGAGCCCAATAGAATTCTTCTTCAGTAAAGTTTAGAGAAAAGGTTTCTACGACTTTTACCTAAAAAAACAAATAAAAAAAGGCCAAAATATGGCGTGCATGTTTTTTTTTTCCATTTATTTTTAAGTAATTTTAGAAAATGTTAAAATAGTTTTGGAAAAATACTATTTTTTAAAATATTAACTAATAACCAGTTTTTAAATACTAGTAACTAGTAAGTACTTAAAATAAAAAAAAGATATTTTAACGAGTAATAGAAATAGAAAAAATAATAAGAAGTACAAATAAAAAGAACAACATAAGAGAGAGAATATATTATAACCGCTAACTAGTAACTAATTTCAAACACATAACTAATAATTATTTTTAAAAAATTGACATTTTTCTAAAAAATGTGGTACAGAAGTTGGAAAAAAAACTGACCCATCTTAATTTTTGAATTCTTTTTTTAAAAAAAGGCCATGTGTGTCCTAATTTCATTGTTGAAAAAAGGACACGACTAAGACGTGTTAGACAATGATTAATTTTTTAAATTAGTTTAAATAGATATTCATATTTTAAAAATTATAGCTAAATGTCCATATTTTTAAAGTTTCGATTGTGGAAAATTGTGGAATACGTTGCATTTTCATTTGAGTTGGATATTTAGTTATTAACTTTTGAGCTTGGTTATATACCAGTTTTGAGTCAAAAAAAAAATGATCAAATAACTAGTTAGCCTATAATTGTTTTATAAAATGATATTTTTAAGAATGCCAATATTATCTTGACTTATGGTCAAGAAGCTCATGACTATGAAAAAGTCTCAAATAATGGTCTTTTCAACCTATGGTCAATATATCCTTAGCACTCCAAAAAATATTATATTTTAAAAAATGGAGAAAAAGTCATTCTGGCTGAAATCAATTCTATTCGTATCATTTTCTCTAAAGTTTGTCAAAGAGTTGGAGCACTTTTAGAGTCAAACATACAATTGTGTGTATTAATGATAAAAATTTTGTAATTATATTGCGATCATATCCAAATCTTTCTATGTTTGGGAAACAATCTTTAATTGTTGGGAAACAATCTCTCTGATTTGAGGACAATGACACGGCAACTAAAGCTATTCAACACTAACTTGGCCCAATTTCTCTATCTCTATAAATATATGCATATTTTCTAATAATAGGGCACATGTATATAGACAATCGTAGGACACGTTTATTTTAGCATATTTATATTGTATTATTATAAATGTAATGGATTTGCAAATAACTTATGGATCGTTGAATAGGAAGCAAGATTAGTTTAGCATAAAATTTGGCTAAGAAAAGAGTAAGTAGACGCAGTGAAATCAATAATTAAGAAAATTGGTCAAAATAAAGGTCAAAGAGGAAACATTAGTATAGCTGTTGACAGAGAAAAACTCTCATTTTTGCAGGAAAACTTAATGTCTCATCATGTTAAAAGAAATCAAATCAATCTATTTGATTTGTTTCCGAATGTAAATGGTTAAAAAAAAAAAAAAAGAAAAATCAACTCCCTACTAAACCCCTATATATATATTGTCATTATAGTCATGCGACTAATTATAAGCTTTCTATGCCCTCTGTAGTTTTGTTTTATAGCGTTTCTTCCTTTCATCATTGTGTCTTGATAATTTTCATCGTATCTTTGTTCATTTCTTTTTCAATGGCTCATTTAGTTGTTATATTCTATTTAAGAAATACAACTCCATTCAATATGTGGATCATCTTCTGCTGCCTTTTTATACATATATATATATATATAGATATATAGATATATACATTGAAATGGTGGTTTTCTAATGCTTTTCTAATATTTAGAATTCTAGTGATTTATCGTCTTAGTTTATCGAGGAAAAAAATATTCATGCATATTATTTCTACGTGCTGCAAATTGATCTTTTCGTAAAAAAAAAAATTGTTTTATTAATCATCCCATTAAATAGGAAGATGGGGTAGTTGAAAATTTCCTTTGAGACAGATACCAAAAAGAGAGCTGTTAAGGGTTTGGTCAATAATAAGGCTTAAGAATTGAGCTCCCTTTGCAATACGAGAGTGTGCGTAATGGTAGATGATTTCAAGAACCGGTATCCAGATCCACCAGCGCACCAATTGTGAAGTGAGGCCCCTCATCGCTGCATACGAGATTGCCATGGCCAGCATTCCACCTCTAAGAACTTCACAACTCTCTCCGAATTCTTCACCGTATCGATAACCGAAGTGAAGACTGAGATTATGAATTACGTTATTAGTTAACTGACGATCTTATTTTGAGGACTCTAAACGTAATTTCTTATTCTCGGCCTTCACTTTTTTTTTTTTTTAAAAAAAAAAAATTTGTTGTTGGAGAATTTGTTGGACATAGTGATGAGTCTTTTAGATGCTCGATTACTGGCCCTGGCAGCCTCGTATGCGGCGACCAGTGCCCTCCTCTATCCGTCAATACCCGTTAGTCATTGCTTACTGTGTTAGCATGTTTCTTACTGGCATTTCATCTAAAAGGTTGCTAGCATCACCAAACGAAGTGAAAGCTTAAGATTATATATGTTTATATTTGAATTTTAAAAAAAAATTTTAGGCTTTGTTTTTTAAAAGAAGCGTTTGATTTTTCAGTACGATTACTACATGGTTATATTCTTCTTTTGACGGTTTCATTTCTTGTCATGTAGATGAAGTTAATCGCTAATGGCTATTCTTATTAAATCACGTATTTATTTTCTTTTATCATCATATTGGTCTAACATGAATTATGAAATGTAACAGGATAGTCACTTCTTGTTATCACTAAATATTATGAAGGTTAATGAATATAGAGATTCATCACTAAATACTGCTACTCTCCTTAGAATGTATGTAATGTCATTTTAGCTCAGTATTACTATTTAAGGTCTATTTCTGTATGAATTAAGAAATTTTTGTGACCTTTTAAGCTCTAGCAACCTTTCATGATCCAATCACATGCTCCACTTAGTTAAATACGTATTTGACAAATTTGTTCTTAACTAGCCATTAGACAAAACCACAAGTATTTAACAAGTTTTCAACCATAAATTCTTACATAAAGTAGGAAAAATACTAGAGTATTATTTGAATTAAATCACAAGCTTACATAAGCATCAAAAATACTTCATTCCTAACTACTGGAAGTATTATTTGAATTAAATACACAATCTTAGATAAAGAGATCTTCCAGTCTGACATGAGAATCTGTTACTCGGAGGTGTGATCTTTTTTTAAAATCGCTTATGAATGCCAATGAACCATTGCCAGTTGGTTCTCCTTGCTTGAATTTTCTAAATACAGGTACTGAACATTCGCTCACGAAACTCTCTCCAGCTTACTGAGATAGTTACCAACTAATTAGAATTATGATTTTCGTACCCATGACACTTGTTTATAATTGAGTATGAGTAAAATCAATTCCTCCCAACTCAAATTCTTGTGTAAGGAATCCTATTCCCATTAACCTATAAATAGGAATATTTTTACCTTTGATATATAATTTACCAAAGGATAAATAAGAGAGAATACCAAAGAAGATATGTGAGAGTAGTTCCTCCTTTGTAGGGCTCTTGTTGGAGGCGCAGGAGGGTAGTCTACGACTCCTTCCTGTGGTACATGGGCTAGGTAAAAACCTTTGCCCAATTCTTGTTGGCGCAGGTGCCCAATTCATGGACCCATGTGCAGTCTCTTGAGCTGTCATTTTTACCCCTATAAATAAGGGATCTATCGGCACTTCAAAAAAAATTTGGCAATGCGCCGTGATAGTATGTAAGATATCATGATACCTTAGATACCGTGATAAACGACGCTTATCAAGTACTGCAGATTAATAAATTTAACGACACTTTATAAGAGTCGTTACTTGAAAATTCTGAGCTATGGGCCATATATAAAGCCCAAACCTAGGTAAAATTGCCCAGTGATCGATTTTCTCCTTTTCACTTCCATTAGCCATGGCTAACACCTTTTTTCCTTCATTTTCACCTTTTTTTTTTTATAAATAATGTATATTTAAGCTTTTAAACTCATTTTAGTCACTAAAATTAGATTGCTCATTGTTTCAACCACGATTTTGATCTATTATTTTACATAAATTTCATGTTTTAGGTATTATTTAAGAGTTTTAATTTAGAACCCTAATTTATCAAATAGAAATTTCTTGAGCATATATTATAATTTTTACTCTTATAAGTGTTAGTTAGATTATTCATTTACTAGAAATCATATTTTTGGCTATATTATAGTATGTTAGTATGAATTAATTCTAATTTATAATATTATAGTTTATTATTTTCTTGATTGTAGGTATTGATATGCACAATGTTTTTTTATTTGTTTTAGGTGAAGTGTGATTTCATTTAATTGTAAAAAATTTCAAATTAAAGGTATGTTATATTTATTTCTACCAATTTCAAATTTTTTTGGCTAGAAATTATAATTTGGATATTTTTTCCATCCTTAGTTTTAATTAATCGAAATTTATGTTATTTTAATTTATTATTGTGTAGTTTTTAGAAATTTACATATTCAATTTTTTTTAAAATTTTTTTAGGTGAAGTCATGTAGAGTTTGACTTGAGATCTTAATTTCTACCAATTTCATATTTTAGATAATGTGAGAGTAAGTTCACTTGAGATCTTAGGTTTAATTTTAATTTTTTATTTGTTAAAATTCTTATTTTGTATATATATTAATTTCTTATTTATGAATTTTCAATTTTAAAGTGTTGTAAATTATAGATATTGAATTTTTTTTAACATTTTTGTGTATAGGTTTTAGTAGAAGTTAGAGTAATTTAGTAGTACTTTTAAATTAGCAAATTGAGTGAATTGAGGTATATTTTCTCAATTTTTTCTTTTATTTACTTGTGTCACTTTCTACATTAGTTATTTATTAGTATTTTGAAAAGTTTCATCTAGATAAAATATGATATCATATAAGAAATTATACATTGTGATGATATAATGATGTTATAATTGTGTGTAATTGCTTGAGTTTATTATTTGTGTTGAATTGAAAAACATGTTATGTTCGTAATTTTGTCGTATGTTATGTTTGATTGATTAGCAATTTGTTTGTAATAAAGGAGACTATTTAAAAAATAAATTAAGTTCTCAATTCAGTAGTACTTAGAAATATGAGAATAATTTTAAATAAAGGATAATGTATAATTGGTGTTTTAGGTACTCAATTGGTTAGTGCTAAAAATAGGGGAGATTATATGCAATTTTTTATAGTACTCAATTTAGTTAGCTTTTTGTATTAGTTGTTTAAGTTTTTTTTTTCTTTTTAATTGTGCTGAGAATGGGTAAGGAATGGATGTTGGTGGATAGATTTAGAAAGAGAGTTGATACCCTATTAGAGTTTGCTATTGAGAATGTCAAAGATCCCAATTTAATTTCATGCTCATGTATTCAATATAGAAATTTGCAAAAGATAGGTTTTGGATAAAAAGAACAATTATATTTCAATAGAATATATCAAAGTTATAAACAATAGATTTGGCATAGTAAAAAGGTTCCAATTACCATATTTAAAAGACTAAGAAATGATTATGAGTTAGATTCAAATGATAATCTTTTTAAAATAATTGATGATGCAAAATATCAAACAAATGTAGATCTTATAAAGTTTTAATCATTACTTAATGATGCTGAGAAACCAATCTATCCAAGTTGCATAAAATTTACAAAGTTATCTACTATTAAAATTATATAATTTGAAAGTAAGACATAGATGGAATGATAAGAGTTTTTCAGACTCATGAACTTTAATAGGAGAGATATTGCCAAATGAAATGAGATGCCATATTTCTTTTCTGAGGTCAAAAATATTTTATGTTCATTAGGTACGCAATATGAATTTAGCAGGAGTTCCAACATTTAGCAGGAGTTCCAACATTACTAGGCTAAGTACGCATTAATGTCTATTATGTGTTGGAACTCCAGCCGATTCACCGGCTTGGAAAACAATAGATTACAAGTGGCCTTCTTTTGGAAGTGATCTAAGAAATTTTCGTCTTTGTGTATTTGCAGATGATATTAATCCTCATACAACTCTAAGTAGCAAATATAGTTATTGGGTTGTAATTCTTATAATCTATAATCTTCCTCCATGATTGTATATGAAAAGAAAGTTACACTTTTTACAATATTAATATCAAGACCTAGATATCCTAGTAATGACATTAATGCGTACTTAGCCTTGTTGATTGATGATTTTAATAGTTTGTGGAATGATAGTGTGAAAACTTATAATGCATATAAGGATGAAGATTTTACTCTCAAGGTTGGGTTACTATAGACAATCAATGACTTCCCTATATACAGAAATTTGTCTGGGTTTTCCACTAAAGGATATAAAATGTGTCTTATTTGTGATGAGAAAACAAGTTGGCGGTTCTTAATACATGCTAGAAAATTGAGTTATATGGGCCAGAAAAGGGGTTTACCTTGCAACCATGCATACATAAATTAGAAAAAAATATTTAATGGTTCTCAACAATTTGAATTGGCCCCATAACTTTTAACTAGGACAGAGATATTAGAAACGGTTTCTAAACTCAAATTCAGATTTGGAAAGGTCAAAATAAGTGATATCAATAAGAAAAGAGAAAGACGTAGTAATGTGAAGGTTATAAAAGTACTAAAAAGTTGTTGGAAGAAGAAATCTATATTCTTTAAGTTAGAATATTGGCAACATTTACTTCTGAGACATAACATAAATGTCATGCATATTGAAAAGAACATATGTGATAGTATAATTGGAATCTTATTAAATATTCCCGACAAAAATAAGGATAGCATTAGTACCCTAATAGATCTTGTTGACATGGGTGTTTAGACAGAGTTAGCTCCTAGAGTGGGGGAGAAGTGAACATATTTACCTCTAGCTTGCTTCATACTAAAAAAGGAAGAAAAACATCAATTATGTCAATCTTTATTTAATGTGAAGGTTCCTGAAGGCTATTCTTCAAATATCAGAACATTAGTGGATATAAATATTTTGAAACTAGTTGAACTTAAATCTCATGATTGTCATACACTAATGCAATCTCTGCTACTTATAGCGATCCGGTCTGTATTACCTAAAACTGTTCGATATACAATTACCAAATTTTGCTTTTTTTTGTTGTAAGTTTATAGGAGAAGTCATTGAACAAGAAAAGTTAAATTATTTACTATAGTGGTATGTAACTATATATTTTATTAGTTCTTTTCTAATTTAAAGTTTGATTAATTACTTTCTAACAAATAAGATATTTGAATTTGTAGTTTAATGGACAAAATATCTACACAAAGGATGAAATCAATGGACTTCTTGAAGAGTGAGTCGAAGAGCTAATACAATTTCTCATTTGAGATTCCTTAATATTTGTTTCTTTGAACTATGTAGTCGTTGATGATCATATTAGTTTGGCTTAGAAAACTAATGTATATACTTAGTTTATAGACTATATGGATATAATCATGATTAAGTTATTATGTTAATTTAATATTAGTATGTAAATTTATATTTATACTCCATTTTATTTAAAAAATTTAGTATATATAATATATTTGGATTATATTTATAAAATTCGATGGATAGTATAGACAAATATATAAAAAATACCCCTTAGAAATATGTACCACAATACTTATAGAGTGCCTTAAAAATTAACATCTATTAGAATACCAAAGAGCTCTTAAAGCCCAAAAAGCACCTTGGTAAACCTTTTTGAGTGCCTTGAATGCCTTGGTATCCTCGGATACTGAGCCACTTATAAGGCACAGTGGAAGACCTTTCACGACACCTGTCAGGCGCCTTAAAAGGTCTTTCATGGTGCATGTTAAGTGCCTTGGTAGCCGAGACCTATTACGGCTCACGGAACCAAGGTGTTTTTGAAGGCATAGTAAAAGGTCTTTCAAGTGAAAAGCTTTTTTTGTTATAGTGCAGGTTGGTTTAATTCCAATAATGAGATATGTGTTCGTTTTTTTTTTTTGGTTGGAAATGGGTTAGTTTTGCTAAGTATTATTTACAAATAATGTTATAAAATTTGACCGCTTAAACATAAGCATTTGTTGGTTGAAATCTAATTCACTTCCCTTAGGAAGGTCATCTCTCATTTTTATTTTTGAAAGGAAACTTCATTTTGGATAAAAAGTTACTCGTATTATTCATATTTGATAAAAAGTTAAGAAAATGTCATTTTAGCCAAAGATTACTTAATGGGAGGTTTTTACCTTCTAATTAGTTCGTATTTTCAAAAATATAATCTTGTAAATTGACATAAATACTTACATATAGTATTAAACAATGAAATCTTATTTCTTAGCAAATGAAATAAGTGCATTTAATTTGGTTGAAGGTTATCCTTATTCTCCCCCTCCCTTCATTATGCATTATATTTCTAGTAATCCTTAGTCTACTCCAAGAGCCTGTATTGACCAAAAAAAAGAACATAAGAAAAAAAAAAGAATAATGAAACTTTTGTTGTTCACTAATTATAAAAAAAGAAAACTAAAAATAGCAAATGTGATTTTTTTTCTTTAATTTATATACAAATTTACTTAAAGCATTATACATATACAATTTCTTGAAAAGTATTTAGTTTTGTTTTTCTAAGGATAATTGATGCATTGCTTATACTCTATTATGCTTATTTTCTTAATAACACAGGAAAAGAAAATTATGTCTCCTAAAAGAGAGTAGAAAGTATTCAATATGCTATTGATTTTTATTTCTCTTTTTTCATAATATAAATTGAGAGCAAAACAGAAATCTCATGGTATTTTCTTTTTGTTGTTATTGACTATTCATCATGGAAGCTATACACTAAAACATTGAAGAAGATAATAAAAGTGGAGAAGAAGATAAAAAAATTAGGTTTTAAAAATCAATTAATAGTAAAATATTATGAGGGTGGGAAAAGAAATATTTTCAAAAATATTTATTAATGGGTATTTTTATACTAAACTAAAATTTGCGTGGTGTAAAAAAGAAATTTTAAAATATTAAAATTTTGTGAGAGTTGTATTTAGTAATGGTGTGGGGATAAAAAAAAAAGTTGGTGGCTCTCAATTAGGTGCATTTCTTATGGAATAAAGGATATTCTATGGCTAATTGGTCTCTGGCTGATGTGCTATAACCTAACAATATTTGAGAGGGGTTTTCATCTCCTTCTTTTTATTTTTTTCATTTTTCCTATAGTTCTTTAACGAAGTTCTTATTTGTTAAAAAAACTTGCAGAGTATCACCATGTCTTGATTATAAAAAAAATGCACAAAATTATTTAAAATTTGAATAAATCTTTGTTTCGGAGTTCTCTCTTTTTGATAGATTAGAGAAATTAATTAACAATAAATCACTCATTTTGGGATAAGCATGATATTAGCAGAAACTCGGTGGATGGTTGCAACAACATATAATCTACATATCATAATATTAAGAGTGTATTTGGCACTGCAACTTGTAAATCAACTAGTGCGGAGGTTTCAATAATTACCATCACTATGTTTCGATAGCCATTATTTCTAACATAACATAGATGATACTAGCTACTTAGTCAAAAATAAATATAAAAAACAGAAAGATAGTTGGTTAGCATTCTAACACAAGTTATTCTAGCGATTTAGTCAGAAATAAATAAAAAGTAAAAAATAAAAAAGTCAGATAATTAGTGTTTTGATGCGTATGATACCAGTCATTTAGTAAGATTGAAAGAAAAGTAGCTAGTTTTTTGATAGAATAGGTTGGGCCATCCATCTTTGTCCGAAATAACAGAAAGATACAGAGCAAGAATTAAGCGACTTCTGCTAGTACATAACTATCTAGTTGGAAATAAAAAGTGCAAGAATATAAGTGACTTATATTTAACACAGGCGGTTGAATATAATGGTCAAATAACACTTTTTTGTGGGTCTTATAGAATATAAGGAAAAGTAAGATAAGTATTTGAACGGAGTAATTACACGGAACAACCTAACTAGCAAGTTGCATGGAGTAACTCAACAGTTCAACAACAATATCTCATGGATTTTGAGAGAGCAAATGATAAAATAGTTAGCTAGCACTCAAAGAACGTGAGAGATTTGGTCCAAAGAATAGTTGTTACACAAAATATATAGTATGATAAGTTAGAGTAAAAATGGTGAATTTTGTGATCAAAGATTGGTCATAAAATTGATAGTAATTTAGTGAGAATAATTTAATTGAACTCCAGTAGAAAAATGGAGAGTTTTTGTACCCAAAATTAAGCAAAAGACCGAGGGAAATAACTAAGGAAATTTCTGAAAAATATGTAAAAATATGACACAAAATTTGGAGTAAGAATTCAAAAGGAGAAAAGAGCACAAAGACGAATACGAAAGAAGATATGGGCTCGTATATGATCAAAATTGAAGGAATGATTGGCTGGTGGAGTATATATGATCCACAACCAAATCAAAATGGTATAAGGAACAAGAACCGAGGAGATGGAATTTAGACTCTACTAAGAATAATATCGCTATATTTGATATCACATATGATGAAAAATTGAAGTTTATAGGGCATATAAAACCAATTGAGTTTGGTTAATAGTCAGAAATAAGAAACATGAGTGTAAGATAGAAAGGATGGCTCGGCCAAAGACAAACGAAGAGAGCTAGAGACAGAGAAGAATGTATAAGAATTTTAGAGACAAAAATAGCAGAACAATGATGATTAAATGATATAGCTTTTGAGACAGAAAAAGGGCAGCATTTTATTAGTGGAAGAATTAGGGATTTATGTGTTTACTAAAAGATTATTGGCACCTATATATATGCAAAGAGATAAGATAGTAATGGGCATTGAGAAGTTTAAGTCTAAGAGAGTTTGACACCTTATCATTAAGGTGTTGTCTCCTAATTGGATGAGTTTGTTGGCTAAAGAAAGCTTGACACATTGGTAGTTATGTTTCAAGTTTCAATTGGAGTATCTTGAGTTATTGACATGTTTCATACAAGTTGTCAACTGCAGAAGACTAATCAATTGTTGACTTAAATGCGTGCATGAGATATCTTGCCATTGGCTCATTAGGCTAAGAGCTTGGCACCGCAAGCTTGTTAGTGGGTCTAATTTGGGAATGAATGGTAGCACCAGCAGTAAATGACACAAGTTTCTCGAAAATATGATATAAGACTTGCACGACATCCTAAAAGGCACCTTAGTTTCGAGTGTCATAACAAGCCTCGACTACTAACACACTTATAAAGTACTGTGGAAGACTTACCATAATACCAAGGTGCCTGATAGGTTCTTTGCTGAGCTCTACCATGGCGTTCAATGCCTTAGTATCCTAATAGAAGTTATTTATTAAGGCATTACATAAGCATCATGGTACACAATTTAAAGAGATATTTTTAATATATTTGTCTATACTCCTAGAATTTTATAATATAATTTAAATCTATTATATACACTAAATATTTCAAATAAAATAGAACATAAATATAAATTTGGATAGTAATATTATCGAAAATTACAGACTTAACAATATAATCATAGTCCATAATATAAAAGTAAGTAGATGAGTAAATTAATATAGTAGAACTACTTAACATAGTAACTTTATCATGATCATATCCATATAGTCTATAAACTATATATATATATATATATATATGCACATATATTAGTTTTCTAAGACAAACTAATATAATCATTAAAAACTACATAGTTTAAATGAACAAAGCCTAAGAACATCAAATGAGAAATTGTATTAGTTCTTTGACCTACTCTTCAGGAAGTCTATTGATATCATCCTTTGTGTAAAAATTTTATCCACTAAATTACAAATTCAAACACTTTATTTGTTAGAAAGTAATCACTTAGACTCTAAATTAGAAGAAAAGTAATAAAACATACAAATTACGTACCATTGTGGTAAATGATTTAACATTAATTTGTTCAATGATTTCTCTCATAAATTTACATATGTAGAATCCACATTCAACACTTGCTGGTTGTCTTGGATACTATACATAAGATTAAAAAAAAAAAGTAGTTTTAATTAATCTTCTACCTAACAGGTGTTATTTATTCAAGTTTATTACCTATATTAGCTATAAACCGGACTATTTAGTTTTCTTTTCTTCCCTTTTTCTGCGTAATATATGTTGAATGTACTTTAAATTAGAAACTAATACAAAAAATAAAAGATTAGCAACCATAAATTAAAAATATCTTAAAAAACTTAACTATAATAAAATAACTATTAGAGAATTCACTCGATCATTATTAAACCAATTTCCTCACGGAGAGGATCTAGAAACCATACATAATCTTTGAGAGGATAAATCATACGTAACAATCAATATTCCTTACTCATAAAATTGACGATAAAGATTATCCATAGATAATCTAACAATTAACTTCATATCTAAAGTAGATGATATGACAATTAGTTAAGTTTAAAATTTTATCCATAATTCTAAGGTATAATTAGAAATTGATGTTCATTCTCTATGGATAACATCCGAGTTGCAAAACTTATAGCATGATTATCACGTGGACTATTTTTTGTAGTAACTGCACTAGGATCCATGAACATATACCTATCTTGATAGCCATATTGCGTCACTAAACAGTGTAAACGCTTACAAGTACAAAATCAAATATGAATCAAGTGTTGTATTATATAATTATTAATTATAGATATATGTATGTATATGAAGTACTATACACAAAGTTTTTACCTCATGTATAATGTAATAGGCACGGCCCCAATCATTTGAATTGTATAAAACTTAATTATGTCTTCTTAGAACATGAGAAAATGAAAAGCTACCCCAAATACTTCTTTATCAAAGGGAATATCAATAACAACACCTTCATCTACTCCTTGAATGGTATTCAATAATAATCTTATTGAAGCTAGTGCATTGTCAATTTTAAATTTTGTTTGTGTGATAGATTCTGCTTTCTTTCTAGGTAGATAAATTCTTTCTTACGTTTGAGGTGGTTGTGATTGTGAAGACTTATTATTCCTCATTTGTTGCCTATTTATATCATTATATTCCTAAAGTCCAAATAAATGATGACATGTTAATAAATAAGTTAATAAATCACATTAGAATTCTATATTTAATGAATTTATTTAGAAAAAAGGTACGCATACCAAATTATTGTCAAAGGTAACAAGCATCTTAGGCTATATAAGAAGTGATTCAATTATATCACCTACCAATCTTGCATCATCATTTGGATTTAGAATAGGAATTATTTTTAGCATCAAGAATAATCTCTACTGATACCTAAAAATTATACTCCCATAATTCTCTACCATGAATAATAGTTGATGAAGTTGACTCTTGTACATGTCCTAAAACAACTATGTTATCACGAGACCCCACTGCAAGCATGCATGATCAGTTCTATAATATAGAAAATCAAACACAACTTATAAATACAAGTAATAAATAAAGAAAAAAGAAACTCTTGCAAAAATATTTTTTTGAGTCATGACGATGTTCCTATAGGTACCATTAAATCTATATGCATCTCTTGTTATTGCACTTCTTCCTTTTAAACTTCTAGTTGTGAAGGAATAGTATTAGAACAACCAACGTTACTTTGTTAACCTACTTGAATCTCAACGATTTTTTCTTTGAACTATTCTTCTTGTTCTTTAAGCATTTGTTATATCTTGCTTGTTTGTTCATCTTGCTATTATTTAAAATCAAATGGTTGTTGCTTCTTTGTTGGAGCAAATTGATAAAAATATTATCTATAGCTAACATGAAATCCCATTCCCCATATGTGTTCAGAATATTCAGGAGTGCCTAAAGCCATCGTTAACATGTCATTAGAATCGTCTATCTTGAGGTTTCCCTTCTAAAACTAATAAGTATTATATTCCTATAAAATATATATAGAATTTGAACATCAAACTATGTTATATTTTTAACAAAATTATAAAATAATATAGGAAATAAAACTTAATAAACAACTTACAATTTTATCCACTATCACTTTCACTTTATTAGTATGGCCTTTTGTTTTAGGGAATACGTCCTCTACTCTATAACTCAGATCTATCAATACCACAACTGTCCTCCTCTTTTCCAATCTTAGCTTCTAATCTAGTATAACCTAAGCATGACATATGACATTTGCTTTGTGTCGCCTTTCCTTATTGTAATTTTCTAATTTCCTCACATTTTGCACTTATTCTTTTCTTAACAAACTCATCCCAAATCATAGGTTCAATCCATGATGTATATGATGTTAAAAGCTGCTCCAACATCTTTGGACAAGTATGTCTATACTCATAAATCAGTTCAGTTGTAATCCTAGACTTAAAATTTCTCTACATTTTCCCACAACTTTTTAAAGTCTCTTTTTACTTTTAATCTAACACAAATGTTTCCAACAATGTAAAAATAGTGTTAATACCAAGTATATTCTAATAAATATGAAATAGAAAGGTTCAAGTTCATACCAATATTATATGGCAAAGCTCATCTTATAAATCCTTTGGTATAAGTATCCAATTATCAATGTTGATTAGGATCTTACCGTTGGAATAATGTCCTATAAATCATTTTGTTATTTAGACATTATAAACAATATTTATTGGATTATTTAGTATTTATTTGTTATTAATAAATTCTATGTTATGAATTTCTATTTCATTTATGTCCCATTAATATACATGTGATGTGTATGTTTATCTTATGCAAACATCTAAAAGATTCCAAGACATGAAATGAGTAATAAAGAATTATTCGTATGATGAGTTCATATGTGGAAGATATTATATTCTTTATTTCATTATGTCTAAATTAAATTGTTCGTATTCTGCATATTGAAGATGGAATACTTTACTACGCCATAGAATATAATGTTGTCTATTTAATTAATGAAGTCTCTAATTATTAAAGTGAGTCTTCAGATAGAAATACTAGTGTGTTATAAAAAAGTTATAGCAGCATCGAATAAGACCTAGTGAATTAGAATTTGAGGTTAAGTGTCGTAACTCAAATTTCTAATTTTACTAATCTAGCACGATTATAGAAGACTTTAATCCTAGTGATTAACGAACTTACTTTCATGTGTTTTGTCTTTTTGAATTACTAAAGAACTAGTTCCGATTTATGGTTCGAACTCTGATATCTTGAAAGATAAGGTATATAAAATGTGTAGAACATTTTTCACGATGGACACCATGCATATGATGTCATTTTGAGTTTTTTCAAGTACTTGGATAATATAAACTAGGGCCCCGGTGAATAATTTGACTATATTAGCATAAGCAGATATAAACACTATAGTCAACTATTATTCATTAGATGAAAAATGACAACTCAAAGGTAAATATGTACTAGAGGGGTAATACTGTAATTCCACCCTACTAGTACGGCATTACATTGGGGGTATGTCTACAGGTATAGTATATACTAAATGGATCAAGTATAGTATATACTAAATGGATCAAACTAATTAATTGTTAATGAGCTTCACAAAAAATAAATGATATTTAGTCCAAGAGTTCAATATTAGGCCTATAGTGGTGTGCCCCAGTATTAATGGATAAGGCCCAATCATAATTAAGAGTTAATTATGATAGTGGGTATATGATCTATTGTAGCTTGGGCTTTATGGATCCATCTGGTCCCCTGTCTAGCTCAACCCAATAGTCATTTGATAATCAGTTGAGTCCAATAAGCCCAATAAGTCCATTAGGGTTTACTAATCTCTCTATAGTTAAGAGAAAAGTTCTCTAGCAACCAGATACAAGTATTATACATGAAACACTCCCTTGAGAAGAGAGTGTCACACGAAAAATAGAGAGAGAAAGAGCAGAGAAAATCGGCCACCACTAGGGATTCACTGTCCTTGGTGTTTCGGCCATCCCGAAGAAATCGGTTCGAGGAAATTGTCTTTTTGTTCTTCTACAGATCTCTTTATTAGGAATCAAGAAGGTGATCACTCACCGGATCAATAAAATGGCTTTCGAGAATAGACGGGAGGACAAGAAGATTGTGGAGCGAATCCGAGTATTGTTCTTGTCTAGATCAAGAGTTAATTTATGTTAGATCACGATCCGAAATGTTTTGTAAAAAGAAAATTTTAAACGACCAATTCCGCTGCGTTTCTTGATTTTACAAAACTATAGTGTTCTTGAAATATTTTCCAGAAATTTATTCCAATAAACAGCAGCACTTACAACGAATTATAAGATCACAAATACTTACCAAATGTTTACCTTCATCCCCGAATATTGTCCCCATTCATTATACACATCAAGTTCCTTTTTGTTATCACTTCTCCTTTTAATCAACTCCTTCATTTGAGTTAATCCTCTTTGTTTCTTTTTGCATGCTCCTTCACCTTAACTTTGTGATAGTGTGAATTGATAAGTAGATAAGTTTCATCTTCATCTTCATTTTCTATTTCAACAAGTACCTGTTTAAGAATAAGACCACAAATGTAGATCAAAAATTGAAGTAGAAAACAATATGTATATATACATAAGAGATAAGATATTAAAAAACAAAAAAAATCAATACATAAAGATATAAAAACAAAATATAAAGATATAACTTATTTGATTTGAACCTCTTTGGTTTCCTTCTTTGATTATCAATTCAAATGCCTTCACCATCATTTCGTTATTATGTAACATTACCTTTATTAATGTTTTCTATCAAAGCCTCTACCAAAATTTCTTTTGAGAATGTTTAATAAGGAACAAGTATTTTGTTCTCATCTATAACTCCTAAATTTGTGAAATTCTTTTAGTAATGTTGCAAGAACAATTGGCCATCAAGCATTAAGTGGATCACTGGCACAAAACACTTATTTTACTTGTATTACTAATATAAATGGATCATGCTCGTGACCTATCTAGTTTAGATCAACTAAAGTGAAGCCTAACATATCTTTTCTAATCTCATTATTACTCTCTACCCATTCACACATAAAAATTGACAACCGAAATGGAATATAATCAAGTTCTTAAATTTTCTTAATAATTCCATAGTACATCATATTACTTTCTATTAGGTTCATGTCCTTGAAACTTGAAAATTATATTGCTTTTGCAACAATACTTATCCTACTATTTTGGATTGTTCTTATGTTATCGCGGTCTCTTATGCTAAAATGAACACTATTAACTTGACAAATATGATATTTAATTATATCAAATGATAGTTCATGTGACATCTATTTTAATGTATCAAATACATCATGTGTTATCTTGTTCATTTCAACTGCAATATATTGAATATGCAAAATTAATAATTAAAAAACCCAACATGTGAGTACCTATACTCTAAGATGGGAAAAAAATAAAAATAAAACTATTAATTGTAACTAATAATTAGAATTACCTATTCACGAAACTAACTAATAAAAGTTTAATGATGTTCATGGTGGATCCACTTCTCTCCTTTTAATTTCATTTGGGAATTGTATTTTGATCCAATTTGTATACTCTTTTTATCAAATCATCCTCAAAGTAAACCATTATTATTGAAAAATTCAACATTCAATCAATGAAATTTAATTCATAATAAAACTTACTCGATGAAAGGTTAGATTTCAGCTATATTTTGTAACATAGTATGATCTATCTAGTCTAGTTATTTCTGTTTAACTGTACGAACGACACAATTACTTAACTTTTATTAATATTTGAAACTATTTGTACTCTGATAGCTTCTATATTTACCAAGTACTCAGGACAAAACTTAAAAGTTTCTTTTACGATATAACACTCTACACTGCATCCTTCTGACCAGCTTCGATTTTAAACATATCTTTTTAGAATTTTTATATATCTCTCGAATAGATATATTCATCTCAAATAAAAAATGTATAGTTAGATGTATCGTTATGTCAAAAAGACTAGGAAGAAAAAACTGCTTGAAAATACACAATGTTACAACTTCATGTTGTAGTTTATCTAACTTGGATACATTGCACCTTAGAAAAAATTCCATTAAAAAATAAGCATAATATGATGATTACATATCAAATATTTTTAGGTAATACAAACCAGATCACTATAGGTAGTAAAAGTTGCATTAGTATATGACAATTATGAGATTTAAGTCCAACTAGTTTCAAATTACTCATATCCACTAATGTTCTGATATTAGAAGAATAGCCTACAAGAATCTTCATGTTAAATAAGGATTGACACAATTGATGTTTTTCTAGCTTTTTCAGTGTGAAGCAAGCAAGAGGTAAATATGATTGCTTCTATCCTACTCTAAGAGGAAACTCTTTACGAACACCCACGTCAACAAGATCCATACGAGCACTAATGCCATCCTTATTCATCTCTAGAATATTTAATAAACTTCTAATTATACTATTACATATATTATTTTCAATATGCAAGATATCTAACTTATATCTCAGAAGTAAATGTTGCCAATATTCTAACTCAAAGAATATAGATTTCTTCTTCCAAACTCTTTTCGGTACTTTTACATTTTTCACATTAATGCGTCTTTTTTCTTCTTGTTGATATAACTTATTTTACCCTTTCTAAGCCTAAATTCGAGCTTAAAAATTGTTTCTAGTATCTTTACCCAGTTAAATGTTATAGTGCCAATTCAAATCCTTGAGACCTATTAAATGCTTATTTTCAATTTCTATATACATGTTTGTGAGGCAAAAACCTTCTGTGGCCCATATAACTCAATTTTCTAACATGAGTTAAGAATTAAAAACTTGTTTTCTTATCACAAATAGGATATGCTTTATATTATTTAGTAGAAAACTTAGAAAAATTTTTATATATAGGGAAGTCATTAATCATCTACAGTAACACAGTCTTGAGAGTAAAAATTTCTTCCTTATATACATCATAAGCTTTTACACTATCATTCTACAAATTATTTAAATTATCATATAATAGGGCTAAATACACATCAATGTCCATTACTAGGTTTTTTAGGTCTTGATATTAATATTGTAAGAAATATAAACTTTCATTTCATACACAACCAAGAAGGAAGATTATAGATTACAAGTAATATAGGCCAATAACTGTATTTGCTAATTAGAGTTTTATGAGGATTAATACCATTCATAGACATGATAAGGAATATATTTATCTATCAAGTATGTTTTGAGCTCAAATAGTTGTGCACTTTCAGGCATCTTTTTTTTTTTTGTTTTGATATGTGTTTGTTTGTTTCGATAGCTCTTATCAATAAATGATAATTACGGTGACTTTGTGCAAAAAATGTGTGTTTCAAATCATATGAATTGAAGTTTAGTTTGACACGAATAAAATACAATGAAAATAAGACAAATCAATGCTAAAACAAAGAAATGGCATACTCGAGAAACCACAGTACACAACAGGTGCAATAGTGGGGGCGCCCCTATGCCTCAAAAGTGTCTATTTTTTAGCCCTTTTAATGAGTTTCAATTGTCCAGATTGCTCCTTTCTCATAATCCAACAATAGAAACTTATCCACTCTTAAGTGGTGCTTGAATTTGACCTAAAATGAGGCTTAAAATGGGAATAGAGGCACAAATTTCAGGTGTAGAGAATTGGAGAGAAAAACATATCAAATTGTTCGAGAGAAAAGTTTTTAGTCGGAGATTTCTTGAAGAATTCTTGGGAGAGATTCTTGAAGACTTGAAGCTCTTTTCATAAAAGTTTTTCTTTTCCTTTCTCTTTATCCTAATCTCTCTCAAAAATCGTATTGGGCATACTATAAAATCTTGTTAGGATATTATGAATTTCTTGTTGAGATTAGTAATAGATTCTACTATGCTTGTTTATATTTGATAACTATGATTTGATTTTTTTTCTTTTTAGTACTTTGTTTTGATTATTTTGCTTATTACTGATCCATTTTCCATTATCAATTCATTTATGCTTCTCTTGGTATATTGCTTCCAATTTATTTAGCCAATGAATTAGTTCACTTTAGGATGTTATTTTGATGTTTAAGAGAGAATAATCTCATAATCCAAAGTTGAGAGACATAGTTTAGATTACTGTGAGACTAGAAAGAGATCAATGCCTAGAGAATCACTTAGATAGTTAGAGTAGTTTGAGTTATTATGAGATTAGGAGGCGAGAAATACTTAACTTCCATTTAAGAGCTTGAACTTAAATAATCGGGTTAGATAAGTATATCAACTTAGGTTAGTTAGGTGTTTTATCTTATTTGATGCTCAGAAGAGGTGATGAAGTAAAGTTAGATCCCTCGATTAATGAATTAAATAGAATTAGACCAGTAATTACATAATTTGACAAACTAAGGAGTAATTAAGCGAGTTTGAATCCTTAGTATATTCGTGTATAGTAATTATCCATATTTTATTTGTATTTTATTCTGTTGATCTTTGTTTTTATTTATTTATTTTTATATGTTTAGACTTTATGCCTAAATAAAGTTAAATTGCAATAATTCTAGCACTTAGTAATAGTTTAACTCCCGATCTTTGTGGATCAACTCTTCTTGCCACTATATTAGCTAGTTTTGATTTTTATTAGAACACGCTAAGATAGTTAATTGAAAAAGAAGTATTAGAAATAGTAAAATTTACTATCTAGCATTTAACCAACAACTAAACATTTTCAATTATCCAGTTGTTGGCACCGTTGCCAGAGATTAGTTTATTTAAATTATTGTTAATATCAGGAGTAAATAACTTAGAGCTGTAATGAAGATGCAACTAAGTAGATGTAGGTGATTAATCAAACTTAATAAAGAACTATTCATTGTGTAATTATTAGGACTTAGAAAATTATTATCTAGCTCTTTGTTTACATCATTTAAGCTATATTTTAAATTGTTATTTTCTTCTAGTCATAAATAGTCATTGAATTATGAAAAGTAGTTGTCTGAGGATTTTTTGGGCATGCAATATGTATACGTAATATGTTCAGTTATTGATTACTAAGCCTTTTTTTTTTTTAACTCTTATATATGATCTTAATTATACTTTATATTTTTTGTTCAGTTGCAGCATGATAAGTATTATGTATTAGTGAGTGTTTTGTTATTGAGATGGGAGCACAAGTTTAATATATAGCTTTTGAAAAGCAGCAGTTAGAATGCTTTTGTAGCATAGAACTTTTGATTGTTGCATTTTGGACCTGTATTACTTTTTTTTGAACAATATTATGTAAGACCTTGGAGAGTTTGTGAAACTTATATGTATTAGAATATTAATGAATTGCCTCTTTTAAAGCATTTCGTAAATGCTACTAAAATTATCTATAGAATGATAAAAATATCCAAAGCATTGGTAAGATGTTATTGAAAATAAATAATGACAATTAAAAAAACTATTAAACAAAAATAATAACACTGAAAAAGCTATAACATCGTTCTATAGCATCCATACGATGTTAAATACTTTTATACAGCTAGTACAGAATGCTATAAATACCTTTTAATAGCTTTCAGTTGGCGCTATAAAAATACTTTTATAGCACTCATAGAACGTCATAAAATTGTTTATATAGCAAAGAAAATGCTACAAAAAAGAGATATAATACTATTTCAAATACGCTATCAAAAGAGGAAGAATTTTAATAATAGGAGTTATCCTAACGTGCACTTAAACCTTATGAAAACTCTTTCATAGCATTCTTCACCTACTATTGAATCTAGTTTTTGTTGTAGTAAAAATTTGATATTTGGTATTTAACCAACGACTAAATATTTTTCAATTATCAAGACGAACCTGGATAAAGATTTCTTGGATTATATCCAAAAGAATGCCACTTGTAATCTATTATTTTCCAAGCCAGTGAATCAGCTAGATGTCTAAGTTTACTATCTTCTATCCTCTCATTCGCATGCCATGTTTGATCTTTGGCATGGTCACAATTTTGAAATAGACAAGTAAAAGAAGGAATTAGAGGAATATACCACAAAACTTTAGCAGGGATTCCAACCTTTAGCTCTTCAGAATTCTTATTTTGTTGCCACCTAGGCTCACCACATATTAAACAAGAAATTGTATCTTTAAATTTCTTTCAATATAAAATATAATTATTTAGGTAAGCATAAATTTTCTCATATTGCATACCTAATGAACATAAAGTCTTTTTGACCTCATAAAAGAAATGTGGCATCTCATTTCATTTGGCAATATCTCTCTTAGTAAAGTTAATGAGTCTGAAAAACTCTTATCACTCCATCCATGTCTTGCTTTCAACTTATATAATTTTAATAGTGCAGATAACTTTGTAAATTTCATGCAACCTGGATAGATCAGTTTCTCAGCATCATTAAGTAATGATTGAAACTTTATAGGATCTACATTTGTTTGATATTATGCATCATCAATCATTTTAAAAAGATTATCATTAAAATCTAACTCATAATCATCTTTTATACTCTTTTTTAACAAAAATTTAGTAATCAAAACCTGTTCACTATATCAAATCTATTGTTTATAACTTTGATCTATTACTTCGAAATATAAGTGTTTTTTTTAATCTTTTTAATACCTATCTTTTGCAAATTTCCACATTTAATACATGGGCACATAATTGAATTAAAATTTTTAACATTTTCAATAGCAAACTCCAAAAAGCTATCAACTCTCTTTCTATGCTCTGTCGATAATCTATCTGCCAACTCTATTCCTTTTTCATTCTAAGCACAATTTTTAGCACTAACCGATTGAGTAACTAAAACATTAATTATACATTATCCCTTATTTCAAATTATTCTCATATTTATAAGTACTATCAAATTGAAAACTTAATTTATTTTTTAAATAGTCTCCTTTATTACAGACAAATTGCCAATTAACCAAATATAACATATGACAAAATAACATCAACATAAATATTAAACTCAAGTAATTGCATACAATTATAACATCATTATATCACTAAAACATATAATTTTCTATATGAAATCATATTTCATCTAGATTAAACTTTCCAAAATAATAAAAAACAAAAAACCAATGTAGAAAGTAACATAAGTAAATAAAAGAAAAAAAAATTAAAAAAGCATACCTCAATTGCTAATTTATAAATACTACCAAATTACTCAAATTTCTACTAAAACCTATACACAAAAATATTATAAAAAAAATTCAATGTCTATAAACCACAACACTTTAAAATTGAAAATTCATAAATATAAGATTAATATATATATATATATGCAAAATAAGAACTTTAACAAATTAAAAATGAAATTGGATCTAAGATCTCAAGTTAACTTACTTTCACACTATCTAAAATATGAAATTAGTAAAAATTGTTAAACTTTTGAAACTAATGATCAACTCTATATGACTTCACCTAAAATAATTAAAAAATTAAATATATAAAATAGGATTAATTGACACTAAGGATGGAATAAACAAATCTAAATTATGATTTCTAGTAAATAAACATGAAATTGGTAGAAATTAATAGAACATACCTTCAATTTGAAATTTTTTAAAACTAAATGAACTCACACTTCATGTAAAACCAATAAAACAAAATTAGGTATATTAATACCGACAATCAATAAAATAATAAACCATAGTGTCATAAATTAGGATTAATTCATAATAGGTATTCAAATTTTAGTGAAAAAAATGAGTTTAAAAGTATAGATATACCTTATTTGCTAAAACAATGGGAAAAATGGGAGAAAGAGAAGAACTTATTGCTACTATTAGAAGAGACTAGGTCGAATAGACTGTGGGCTCGATCAGTTTGGGGTCCTTTGTATTGGATCTTTAGCTCGGCGCCCTGATAAGTGACGTGATTGTGCTGCCCTTTATCATGGCGCATGTTAGTCACTCTCTTTTCATAGCGTGTCTGTATATGCGGTGTGATAACCTATACTTTTAGTAGCGATGAAAATAGTTCAATAAGATAGTGACATTTGTCTAGTGTGTCACAATATTCATTTAGCCAATGAGATTTTGGCTCGTCACTTCATCGTGATCAACATTTCACAGGTCAAAGCCTTAGCCGTGAAGTTTCTAGGGAGACGCCTCCATCATCCAATCAAACATGATAGAAACTGATCGAGTCAAAGATTCTCTACCCTTCTCTCTTTCATGTTACCCTACCCCCAACCTACTTGCCAATTAACTTTGAACACCACTCAGCAATAGTTGTTTGTTATTCGTGTGACCGTCACGTGATGTGGTGCACAAATTGATGCGTAAAGCTACTATTCCTTGCATGAAAACATTACTCTAGAGTCTATATACACCACATAATAATGCTCTTTCACAAGAGATATAGCTTTTTGTGAAAGTTTCAAACTCCAAAAAACTACTTATGATTATCTTAGTGTTCTTACCATAAAACTACTTATGATTATCTTAGTGTTCTTATACTGTTATTTTAAAATTTTAAGCAATACTTAGATAGAAAATAGAAGGATATTTTAGAATATTTTTTTTCGGAGAAAAGAGTTGTAGCGTGTTGCCCTTTTTTTGGGAAGCGGGGGCATTCTTTTTTTTTTTTTTTTTAAATCCAAATAGATAATGCCAATCTCCCTCCCAATCTCTAGAGGTCGACGGTGGAGAAGACTGCTCATCTTTTTATGTCACACTTTCTGTTATATTTTAGATTTTTATTGAATTAATAGAATGACATTTTTGTATTTGAATTTGTGCGTAATTTGTATATCGTTATATATCAGAAAAATTCTAGTTTATTTATATGACCACAAATTTAGTATATAAGTGTTATATATACGAGGATTAAATTTATAAATAATAAATTAAATATAGTCCGTAATAATTAATTAAAATTTGAGATATTTAATTAATTATTATTAGTTAACATTGAGAATGTAATAATTTATCCGAACTATTGATGTATTGACATCACAATGGAGATACTTTATATAATTCGATTAAATAGAATTGGACTAGACATAATTTGATTCTTACATAAATTATGTTGATGGTTGAGAATTTAAATAGTGTTACTAGATGATCATATATAGATCAATCTTAATCTTGAGTAGTTATAGACTCTTATTTATAACATTATGTTTTTTTAATATACTTGTTAAAGGTTCGTTTCCTAAACAGTCTGAAATACTTATATCATAGAAGCATGATGAGATAAGTAGTTGGGCATATAACTTACGGATATGGAATCCATTCCTTCCATTAGGAAGCTAGAAAGATGATTTCCTTTGTGTATTCATTTAGGACTTGAACAGTTTGAGTACTCAATTTATAGTAGATTTGTAAATTAATTATTCATTGGAGAATCAATAGTACACAAGGATAAAGATGTAATTGAAGAGGCAAACGAAACATGACCTAGCTCTAATTATAAATTATCTATAGAGAATTGAACTATATATAATGATTAAATCGATGGGTTGCTCAATATTTTTTGAGTAAATTAATTCTATAACTTTAAGAATGTAATTTTAAATTTTTAGTGAAGTAATACTATAATTAATAAATTAGAAAAATTAATTAAAAGATATAATTAATTATCATAATTTATTGGAGTTTGAATTACAGGTCCATAAGTCCCTAATTTCACCTCTTACAAACACTATATCAGATATTACATTATTTATATTATTGCACACTTTGTCTAGATTAATTGTTTGTCTACAATAATTGATAATTAATTAATTAATTAATTTAAATTTATGGAGGGATAAGTTTCGTAATTTATTTAAATTTTGAATTTAAAAATATTTAGTTATCAGATAATTAGATAAATAGAAATTAGGAAACTGACTAAAATTTTCTTATTTAGAGATATATATACATATATAAACTTTATGTTTACAAAAAAAAAATGACTTACTGTTTAAATAGTTTAATAAATACATATATATATATATATATATATATATGGACACCAATCCAGTAGGTATTTTTTTTTTACCTATGCATAGGTATCAATTTGGCTAATGAAAATTTAGCATGCACATTTTTTTATTGTAAAAAGTAAGAGAGAGAAAGAGTATTAATAATGCACGTCTTTCTATACACTTCATTATAGCCATTGGATCACCATCTAATGGTGATCTAACGACTTAAAGAAAAATACCTACCCATAAGTAAAAAAAAATACCTATTGGATTGACAACCTATATATATATATATATATATATATATATATATATATATATATAAAAGGTGAAATCCTAGAAAAACTACACTCCATATTATTTTTTACATAGCCTCCATAATCTAGAGAGAAAAATAAGAGAGTTTTCACATTCTCTGTAGAACAAACTCTTGTAATCTCGTATATTGAGAATATTGTAAGTGCTTAAAAATATGAGTTTGAGAAACTATATGTAACGCCTATACGTTCATCCAGTAGTGCTAGAGACTTGAATTGAAAAGTCGTGTTTTAGAAAACAGAAAAGTAAGTATCTGCTGATAAATTATAAGAGATATTTGATCTATTCTCTTGGTATGTTTTTCTATTTTCTATGAATTATTACTATGCACTCACATAGTCAATCATCTACTGCAAAAATCGGTTTAAAAACCAACATTTACAGCATGAGCATTTTGATTTTTTTGAAATTTAAGAAAATCCAAAAAAATGTCTTTGGTTCATTTTCTTGTGTCTATTTTTCAATAAGAAATTTATAAATGTGAATAATAAAATTCAATTATAAAATTAGTGAGGATGATCAAAGTTTACTCGTTTAGACACTAATAAGGCTATAGAAGTATGCCCCTGAAAAAAAAAAAAAGAAAAGAAAAAAGAAACTATGTAAGTAAGTTTGGAACTTCTGAGACTAAGTCAGGGAGCATTTGGAATTTTACTAATTCTTGTAATCATTCAAGACCCACAAAATCTCCTTTTTCTAATTCAATTAATAAACAAATCAATAACTGAAAAAGTAAACTAATCTTACGATCTCGATTTCAATTCGCAATGACTAATTAATCGACAAGTGAGGCTATCACCAGATGGTCAATGTACTCAACTATGCATTTAGAATTTATTGAATTTTTAATATTATTAAATTTAAGTATCACAGATCAATCTTCCCGATTTTAAAATTTATTGATGACTTTCCTTTGACACTGCGCAATTTTAGAGTTTGGCACTAATATCATCTCATCTGACGGTTCGTAGATGGGCGGGCATGACATGAGCAGTGGCGCAACGCAAGTGGGAGTTTAACTCTTCCGTTATTGTGATTCATAGAGAGAAAAGCGCGCACGCAATACAATCTCAATGAACTCAATAATCAATAGAAAACTCTCGACGGACGTCATGAATGTACGGACATTCCATAAACAAACACCCCGTGTGGGGTTCAGTGGCCAATAGATTTATTACCTTTTTATTTTTCCGTTTCCAACAAATATTGTTTAAGCTAACTTATCCACCGACCCAAAGGGTCCACCGGAGTTTCATTACTCCAAAGTACTTTTAACGAATGTGAATATGTTAAAAAAGAGAGAGAAAATTGCTTATAATTTGGTATAATCAATAATTAAGTCAATAAAATTAAAATTCTTCTTTTGGTTTTGGTAAAAAAATGACAGTGGTAAATTCGCTTGGATCTAGAACTTATAGTATAAGACCCACCTGTTTTCTTTCCATTTTTATTTTTGGGAAGGCCGTTTTCTGTTTCATTATAACGCTATTAGGGTTAAATGAACAGCAATTTAACAAGATGAATTACTTTCACCATGCATGATGAACCTTGTACGGCCACCCTGTGTCATTTATAAAATTAAGGGAGGGAGAGAGAGAGAGAGCCCCTTTGATCAAACCCATTTATTTTGTACTTTAAAAATCAAAATGAACATTAAAATCAATAAACTATAACACCTAACACAATTTCCCTAAAAAATAAGGAAAATTCTAAGATCAAAGCCCTCCCTTCAACTTAAAACACCTTAAAAATGGAGGGAAAAAAAAAACACAGATCTAAACCTCCTTTTCTCCAATGAAAAAAAAAAAAAAAAAACCTATGACTGGTTCGGAGGAGTACCCATCAAGAATTCATTGAGAGTCAACCGCAGAGGATTCCTCGATCACCAGAACCCGGAAACGTTAGTTTGGGTTCCTCTGTTTCTCGATCCAAAAAGACACTAACTTAGCTTATTTGAAAAACGAAAGACATCAAACTATCAAAGGGAATCACGCAGTTTCTCGAACTGGAAAAAAGGTCGGATCCAATAAACTAACAAGGAAAGACAACCGATGCCTTTTTGGAAAAATCGTTCTCGGATCTGTGTCTTTGAAAACAGAGACACGAAAAAACAACTCTCAGAACTCGCCTTAGAACACGGCCACGCTTCGGGATCCAACGCGGCGCCTCCCCCCAGGACCGAGGTGGTCCTGGCCGGAACCTTCTCGGCGGCGGCGGCGGTGAGGAGAATGAGGTTTGGGAAATAGAATTCATTGTTTTTGAAAATGTTGTTTTCGGGTACTATTGCTAGTGGAGCTGAGTAAGGATGGAGCTGGGAAATGGGTTAACTGGGGTGTATCAGCGAAGCCGACAGGTTTTATGTACGAGTGCGTTGGAACCGCGTTTGAGGACGAGTAAGTTACGTGTGAGGAGAAGAAGTGATAGAGAAAAGAGAGAGAGAGTTTATATTTAGATGTATTTGTTAATATGTATGGTGCTATATATATTTTGAATTATGGCTAAGAGAAGACTCGTTCTATTGTTTTGTAAACCCAAAATCCAAATTTTATAAAGGCTCGATCTTTTCTTACGCGGACAGCCCAAAAAGCCTCTAACCCAAAAGGCTATTGATTACTAGTCTGGTACGAAGTTTGAACAGGTCTTTTCTATTATTTTATGTTCGTTCTTTTTTTTTTTTTTTTTTTTTTCCCAAGCATTTGCTTTTAATGTAGTGTTTCGTTTTTCGTCTTTTTATTTGAACAAAAATGATGTTTCTTATAGTTGGGTGATATAAAATGACCTTGAAAACGAGTAATGTTCTACAGAATCTCATTACATGCAGTATAAATACATGTAAATTCAAAATAGTAATTTTGAATGCATCAATCTAAATTCATAAAAGTATAATAAAACTACTCTTGAAATAAAAACCACTCTTTTAGCAATTTTCTTTTCGATGAATCTTGCACTTCATTTTACATTGAGTTGCATTTTTGACGCTTTGTAGTGTATTACAGTTTGCAAAACTATGATGGCATGTGGAATTTAAGCTTAAGGACAATTATAGTTCACAAATTAGCTTGATTCTTTGCGCACCATTTTTTCACTTTCCTATTTTATTTCCATTTCCCTTTTAGTATATCTTATTTGTCAATTTGTCAGTTATTTGTGTCGTATGTCTAAATGTAAAATTGAGATGTACTAAATATATTCTATTTTCAACTCTATTTTGTATTTTATTAGTACTTGATACATGGATTCTACTAATTTGATACATTCTTTTTTTCACTCTTTAACTCTTTAGCATTTCTTTAATTTATATGTGAATTTTACTTTTGTATTTTAATAAGAAGAATAACAACAAAATTATCCTCCATATTTTGATAAAATGCTCAATATATTACATCAATTTTAAATAAAAATAAAAATATTCACTCATATTGGCGAATTACAACAAATTACACTCTTTTATCTAACTAGATCAAATTGACGTACAAAAAGATAAAATTACTCTCCATCTAAACTTATAACCAAATAGATACGACTAAAAATGAGTAAGAATAAAATGGTCTAGTGAATTAGAACTCTTATTTAATTTTTTTTTCAATGAAACTTTTTAATTTTTAACTAGTTAATTGTGCTTAGGTAAGGGTATCATGGTCATTTAAAAATAATTCTTACTTAATTTGACCAAATTAGACATAGGGGTAAAATTTGTAAAAAATTGTTAATTTGAGAGGGAATTTTTTTTATTTATGAAAACCAACAGATATAAATAAATATTTTCCATAATGATGAACTACCTTTAGTGGGTGATATGACAGAATATAACTGAATGGACGGAAAACAAAATATACCATATGGGTTCGTCCTAAAGTTTCAAGTTGACTGCTCCCAAATTTCTAGGGCTAAATTAAGTTAATTTTATCCACGTAATTTTCTATTTGTAAAAATTTGATTTGTGTTCTTAGAAACTATACTTTAGCCCATTTGATTGTAATAAAATTTAATTTTCACCACTGAAACGTCTAATTTTGTGAAAATAAAAAATTAATTAACTAATATTTGAGAATCGTTGGATCTTAAATCGTCGCTTCACGAATTTTGTTTTATAGGCAGCATTTACTAATTTATCAAACTCAGTTGTAAAGAAGCAAAAGGATTTCCGTTGCCTTGTTTCCTGGCTCTCTTTTCCTTACTGAGCTCGTGTTAGTTTACTTTGCCAGAAGAATTTCCTCCTTAATCTGATATACATAAATATGCATATATAGGAGGAGTTTTTAATGGAAATTTTTGGCTTTGCTCTGTAAATGAGTATTTGTTTCTATATGCAATAATAAGTCACTCTCAGTATTTCATCCCTTTTCAGTTTTTAGGGAATCCACATAATGTTGTGGAATGATTTTATGCTGCCAAATGGATTATATAATTTTATATTTTTTTATTTTAATGAAACAAAAAAGGGTAATCCACTTGAAATGTGTGTGTTATTTTGTTTTAAAATGGAAAAATGAATAGATATTTGGTTTTTAAAATTTATTGAATTATTTAAAAACGTAACATTACTACAAAATAATCTAACATAATTTATTAAGCTATTATCAAAATGAAAATAAAATCATAAATAATATGTTAGCTTTTTTTAAGCAAAAAAAGATTTGTTAGTTTTATGACAAAATTTTATCGAAGATCTAGTATAAGCCTTGGCGATAGCTGAGTTTTGTTTTTTTTTTTTAAATTTATTTATTATTTATTATTATATACTTTTTAAGATATCTACAACAATATCGGTCCATATTAAAGGAATATTAATCCTCATTATTTTTATTTTCCTTTGCTATTTTTTTGGCAAAAAAAGGAAGCAATGAAAAATGTGAAAAACTAAATAAATAAACACTAATGAAGTAAATAATGAAAAATGGATCTTTACTCTATTACTAAATAGAAAATTATATATATAATTTAAAAAACAAGTTACTTACTATCACGACCAGAAATTCAAAACTGTGACTTTTAGTAATTTTAAGTATAAATAAAGATGAATTAAGAATTTATAAAATTTCAGAAGAAAACAAGTACTCTGATTTTATGTTTTAACCCTCAAATCTTCATAATTTAAAAGGGGTCCTTCTATAGTTTAGTTTATTAAGGAAGAAACATCAATTAAAATTCAAGAAAACATAGTGAAATCATTTAAAAACTTAGCTCAATAAAATTTTAGTGTTGAATAAATGAACTTTACAAATCTCGAATCTGAATATCCAAAACTTTATTTAAAGAGTTAGTCATAATTCCAAGTACTTAAAATTTCAAAAATATACTCTTTAAGAACCATAGTATCCCATTTATACACCGAATCTTTAAATAGTAGTAAAAATATTCTCATACATTTACTTAGCAGGTGTAACAAATTTGGCTAAACAGTTAGACATGAAAAAGAATCAGATAAGGCATAGGAATCAACTGAAGAGGAATAGGACCACAAGTGTAAGCCAAACGACTTACTTAGTCATCGAGACAATTAACTCGAATGAACAATCACCTGAAAGGGAGGAAAATAATGGAGATGTGCTCGAAAGATCAATAGGAAAGTTGTTATCTAATTTAAAAACTATTTTAGTGATGAAGAGTCCCTACATTATTAGTTTAATCCAAAACACCTTTGCAAAACCATATATATATATATAACTATTTCTAAAGCTGATAATCTATATATATATATATATATATATATATATATAT
>JXTB01000005.1:1546781-1559451 GCA_002914805.1 Parasponia andersonii
ATATATATATATATATATATATATATATATATAAACACGATAACCAAAATCAACCAGTCTATAAATACATGACACAAATCTACTGATACATATGAGTTCACCGCCTCTCATCAATGGAAACTAGGATGTTGGTACTACATGTGTCACACAGCCTTTCTGACACCTAGCCCATACTCGAATGAGACACCTATGTATAGCCTACCAAACTTGGAAAAGTAATCGTATTACCTACGTCTGCCAAATGGGAAGGTGATTAAAAGAAAAATCATGCGCAAGTTCGTAGACTCTGCACCATTTATGGGGCTGTAGCATCACACTGTAAAACCCCATGATACTAATCTGGCAATCATGTGTGATCTTTTGATACGTATACTCTGAACTAATATCTAGAAATAATCATACTCTAATTTAAGTTCAAATAATGCTCTGGTTTTTAATAAAATGACTAAATAAATTTAATAGAAAAATAGGCAGCATAATAGCCTTATTTTAAAATATCCAAAAATAACCTACTCTCAGAAAAGTCCTAAAGCAATCCAATATATATATCATGCAATCCAATTCTATCATTTATATCTAAAAAAGTTCTAAAATCATGTTTGTCATCCTATGTAACATAAAGTAAGCTTTATTCCAAATAGTATAAAACAGAGGTAACTGAATCCTTGCTTCATTAGAATAGTGATAACATGCTGTTGGAACTTCAAGGTATCATTAGACAATCATTTGGAGGGTCGGAAACCAATTCCAAGCTTTTGATCGTCTACTTGAGAAAAACCAACTCCTCAACGGACCTTCAAATAAATAAACATATTTCTTCACCGAAATTTCTAGCATCCAAAATGGCTAGGTTAGACATATAATTCGTCCAATTCATATCCAGGCCGAATTCGAACCTATGACATACAAAACGAGATAAAATCTAAGCCGTTCGATATTATTTTTTGTGTCGGTCATGAAACGCAGTCAATATATATCAATCTTCACCATTTCACGAGTACATTCCAAAACTTACATTAAAAATACGATGCAAAGGTCTGATTAAAAAGTCAAATCTTAAATCTCAAAGCTTAAACTACTCATTAATGGCAACTTTGAATCTGGGCCAAATGGGGTCATAAAATATATATACTTAGAGTTTCTTCTCGACGAGATGAATCCAATAAACTTAAGAACATCCCTTCAAACGGCTAGAAAACTCGCTAGAAATCTAAAGACTCCCACGATCAAAAATAATGTTTTTCGACAAACAGCGGCTTCGATAGCGGCGAAACTCTAGTTAATGGCAGTTGACAACACAAAGAATTGAAAAGTGGTGGTCGTCAGAGGCCGGAGGTCCATTGGCGAGACTTGGTGGTGGTGGTGGTGTTTGGCCAAAGAGAGAGGAAAAAAGATATCGTGGGGGAGGGCAGAGAGAAAGAAGAATGGAAGGGCAAATGAGGGAGAGTCACGGGGGGAAAGAGAGAATGGAAAGAGAAAGAAAGAGTGGAGCTGTTTTAAAAAAAATCTGTGTAGTCTCACTACTAATAATAAAAAAGGATATTATAATAATTTAAAAAAGTGGGGTATTGCACTTATTATTTATCGAGATAATTTACTTTCTAAATAAGATACTTATTGATTACATCAGCCTTTTTGGAATATTACTAATTTTATCCTAGCTATCCATCCAAAATCTAATGGTCCAGAATAAAAAGGGTTAACTATACTTTTGTACCATGCATTTTAGCTTGTTGTTTGATTTATGCCATTAGTTTTATTTATTATCAATATTAACCTTTATGTTTTAAATTTTTTAAATATTTAATTTTCTTTCTATGTCAATCACTAATTTTGACCTATAAACTTACAATAATACCCCTGAGGATTTACAAGTATATATTTAGAAAATAAAACCAATAATGAAATAAAAAAACATTTAGAAAAGGGAAAAGTAATGTCTTTTCTTTTTAAAGGCAATTTTCTTAGAACGTTTTAGTATTTTTTATGTTGATTAGTAACTAATATTTTTTTAAGAAAGTAACTTAAATTTTAAAGATATATTGAATTTATAAGGGTATTTTAGTTAATATCTTGTTTAAAATAGGCATTTAAATCATAAAATATGTAAATTTGACACAATTTTGAAATGTGGAGGTTAATATTGATTATAATAACTAAAACCGAAGGTATAAAACAAAAAACAACCAAAATAAAAAGAATAAAAATGTAATTAATCCGAATAAAAATACTCATCAATGGATATATAATAAGTTACCCATTGAAATCTGCATATAAAATTTATATGAGTTAACTACAAAAAAATATCTCCAAGTATGCATTTTCTTCAAATTCGATCCCTTATTTTTGACACTGCAAACAAATATTCTCATATTTGGAATTGCAAAAAATATATACCCTATGGCCAGTTTTTGCCTACTTTGCCCTTTGAAAAAAGTTGAAACTAGAATGAGTTTATTTCCTAGCTTCTAAACAGCTATAAAGTGTTAAAAAATAAAAACAAAAGAAATAAAACTGTTCAAACTAAGACTCAAAAATCATTACTAAAACAACAAATTAAAATCAATTAAAAAAGAAAGAAACAAAGAAAAAAAATAGAAAACAAGTTCATACTAATACCAGCAAAAAAATATTCTCACATCTGAAATTGCAAAAAATGTATACCGTACGGCCAATTTTTGCCCATTTTGCCCTCTGAAAAAAGTTGAAAAATGAGATTATTTCCTAGCTTCCAAGCAGCTATAAAGTGTCAAAAAATAACAAACAAAAGAAATAAACATGTTCAAACTAAAACTCAACAAACATTACTAAAACAACAAATTAAAATTAATTGAAAAAGACAGAAACAAAGAAAAAATGGAAAATAAGTTCGTGCTAATACTTATGGAAAAGAAATACTAAAAACTCTCCAAAACAATTATAGATTGTCTTCAATTAAAATTTCGAAAGCAAAATTTAAAAAAAAAAAAGAAAAGAACATTAGAAACCCATAAATATTGACAATTAAAGATTGAAACTAAATGATTCCAAGATGATTGAGGATGTTCTAAAATTCATAAACAAGTTTATAGACCTTCTACCAAGTCTTCCAAGGCTATAGAGATTCATACTCGTTCCATCTAATGTTATTCCTACTAAGGAACTGGTCACTAATTCAATGGAGGTGCCCACTAAGAATTCTTTTTTCACTTCTGGTTAATATTCTTCAAAAAAATAATGAGGTCTAGCTTGAAAAAGAAACAAAAAGAAAAAAAAAGGAAGATTCATGACTTTGATGGCGTTAGTGAGACTAATAAGCTTTCTCAAAATCCTTGGGTAGTAACTAATTCTGATGGCTCTAAAAATTTTATCCATTCTCCAGATTCTCTGAGAAAACTCTCTAGTTCTAATATTATAGAAGACTGTGATCTGAATATGATTTATAGCAAGAAAGATGGGGCAAGGGTTAATGTGGCTATTTCTGGTAAAAATGATGTGAATAACTCTTTTCAGGAGATGTTTGATGATTCCAGTGGGACAGGAGCAACTTCTAAAAGGACTAGGTCTTTGGCTCCGATGCTATCCCCTCGGGTTTCACAGCGGCTTGTTTCCAAATAAAGGTAATTTATTGGAACTGTAGAGGTATTTCTAATAAGAGTATTTAATTAGCTCTTAGAAACTTTTGTCTTCGTCATAAACCAGATTTGATGTGTTTGTCTGAGCCACTTATTCTCTTGATACCATTTCAGACTCTTTTTGGACTAGTCTTGGTTTGTTTTTGGTTTGTACTAATAAGGTGAACACCCCTACTATTTGGGTTTTTGCTTCAATTAGAATTCAAAGTCTGCTAATTATTATAATCAAACTCAACATGTCTCTCTTGAGGTTATGGTGGGTATGTTAATAGTTCGTTATTCTCCTTCTTCTAGGAGGAGCTTTGGAGTTTTCTTTTGGACATAGTTGTTCTTATTTGGTATGTTTTAGGTGATTTTAATGCTGTTTTAGACTCTCATGAGACAATAGATACTATATACTCTGCTTCTTATTTTGACTTTGCTAGTTTTTTGGGTGCTTATACTCTTATTGATTTGGACACTAGGGGTACTTTCTACACCAGGATTAGTAAAGGAGCGAGAGGTCTCGTTCTCTCTCGTTTAGATAGAGCTTTATGTACATATGGGTTTATTGATCTCTGGTCAAATTTGTCGAATAGCACTTTGCCTTGTTTGTATTCAGATCATTATCCTCTTTTCTTGCTTGGAAGGGATTCGAGAGCCCCTTATTCTTGACCTTTCCCTTTTCAGAATGTTTGGGTGGATGATCCCACCTTTTTCGATTTGGTTTCTAGTGTTTGGTTTTCTCAGGTTTTTGGTTACCCTACCTCCCGTCTTTTGCAGAAATTCAAACTCCTCAAAACTTCTCTTCGGGCTTGGAATTGGAAAATTTTCGGTAACTTGTCTACTAGAGTTACCGTGGCTACGGATAGGGTTACAAAAATTCAGAATAGGTTGCAAATAAATAGATTTTCTGAGGAGATCTTTTGAGGAGAGGCTGATACTTTGGTTGCTCTAGATAATACTTTAACTCTTCAGGATTCTTTTCTGAGAGACAAATGTTGTATTCGTTGGTTAGAAGGAGGGCATCGTAACTCATCTTTTTACCATGCGACACTTAAGAGACGTAAAGTTAATAAGCTTTTTTTTTTTATTATTATCAACGATGAGATTGAAACTGATCCGGATCGTATTGCAGCTTATGTTGTTGACTTTTATGCTTCTTTATATTCTAAGCTAAATCATTCACCAACTAACTTCTCCATTATTCGAGAGCATGTTTTCTCTTTGGTTACCGATCACGATAATGCTTGTTTGATGAGTCTTCCTCTTGAGCAAGAAATTAGAAACATTGTTTTTGATATGGATCCTTCTAGTGCTCCTGGCCTAGATCGCTATACTGGGAGATTTTTCTGTAGTTACTGACCTATTATGGGTAATGATTTTATCTTGGCAGTCTAGGAGTTTTTTCGTACCGGTAAGATATTCCTTGGTATTAATTCTAATTTTATAGTTCTTATTCCTAAGGTTACAGAGACAAATAAGATTGAGTAATTTTAGCCTATTGTTTTAGGAAATTTCTTCTTCAAGGTCATCACTAAGATTCTTGCTACTAGGCTGGGACCTATTAGTTCTCGAAGTATTTCTTCGAATCAATTTGGGTTTGTGCAAGGCAGATAGATGGCTGATTGTATTTTGGGAACCTCTGAGTGTTTTAACTCTTTAAGCAATTCATTTTTTTGCGGTCATCTTGCTTTAAAGATTGACATCTGTAAGACTTTTGACTCTATTCATTGGTCCTTTGTTTTGGAGGTCCTCAAGTCCTTTGATTTTTCGTCTATCTTTACTGGTCTTGCCCATCTTTAGTTCTGCCTATATTTCAGTCCTTCTAGATGGGGCCCCTCACAGTTACTTTTCATACTCTCATGAGGTCAGGTAAGGTGATCCCCTCTCTCTTCTCCTTTTTTGCCTTACAGAGAACTTTTTGAGTCATTACTTGTCTCATCTTTTTAGTACAAGAACTATTGATCATATCTCTCTATCTTGTGGTAAGAATGCTTTGACCCACTTTTTATATGTGAATGATATTCTTATTTTCTATCGAGGTTCACTAAAGAACCTGAGAGCTGTTCATTCAGCTTTTGAGTTGTATGGATCCCTTTTGAGTCAGCTGGTTAATTGGAATAAGTCTAATATCTATTTTGGTAAGAGAATTTCTCCTGCAAGAATTAGAGATTTACTTTCTATTTGTGGTATAAAGTGAGGTGAAGAGTCAATACACTACTTAGGGGTTCCTTTATTTGTAGGAGCTCCTCGTCAGCGGTGGTTGATTTCTTGAATGGATAGTTTACTAGCTCATTTTCATTGTTGGATGAAATTATCTCTCTCCTTCCCTGGCAGAGTTGCTTTGGTTAGTTCTATGATCTATGGTTCACTTCTTCATTCTTTTTAGATTTATAGATGGCTCAGTTCTTTGTTAAGTAAAATGACAAAAGTAATTCCGAATTTTAGTTGGTCGAGTTCTATTCTCTAAAAGAAGTTGGTCCAAGTCTCTTGGAAGAAATGTTGTCCGCCTAAAGAGGATGGTAGTTTAGGTCTTCATGACTTATTCTTGCTCAATAAAGCCCTTCTCAAAAAGTTTGCTTGGAGAGTGATGACTGTTAATTCTGATTTGTTTTCTTATCTCCGAGCACGTTTCTTTAGGAGCAATGGAGATTTTAGATATCAAATCAAATCCTCTATTTGGGATGGGCTTCATCCTTTATATCAAGATCTTCGTGAAGAATCTCATTAGCTAGTCGGAAGACATTCTAAAGTCAAATTTTGGATTGATAATTGGTTGGGTTCCCATTTGTTTAATTTGGTATCTTCTTCTTTATTTCTTGATCCTCTTTTGGAGAGTTGGGTTGGGGTTTTTTTAATAGATTCAGATTCATCTTTTCCTTCTGCTTTTACAGATCATTCTCCGGGAATAACTGATATTATTAAGTCAGTTGTGATTTTAGATGGCCTGGATTCTCTGTGCTGGATGGGTTCTTTAGATGATAGGGTTACTTGTTCTGATGCTTATGTTTCTCTTTCTGATTCTCTAGTCATTTGCTCTTGGAAAATCAGATTTGGTCTTCTTTTGTCCCTCCTTCGCGGTCGGTTTTACTTTGGAGGACTGTTTATGATCAGTTTCTTACTACTTTTTCCTTGATGAAGCGAGGCTTCCATATTCTATCTTGTTGTTATTTCTGTCATTCCTCAGTTGAAGACTCATCACATTTATTCGTTGATTGGCCTTTTGTTGTGCAGCTTTAATCGGCCATGTCCTCTATATTTCATACACCAGTCTTTCTAAGGGGCTCTGTGAGGGATCTTTAGGATAGAGCTTAACTTTACTCGTTCAGCCCCCCAACTTCGAGCTTTTTGGAAAGTTGGTTGGTCTCTGTTTTTTGGATTATATGACATTTTCAGAATTTGGTAATTTTTGAAGATAAAAAGTCATCTATATCTTTAGAATTTATTCTTTCATGGTATTTTATTAGGAACCTGAATTTCTGGTTTCTGGTGCTTTGTCTAATTCTGTGTCTGATCTTTTAATTTTTCCAGAGCTCTGGGTCGAAGGTAGGCCTCGAAAGGTACTAATCATTGTTGAAGTTATATGGAGACCTCCTCCTCTGTCCTAGGTTAAGGTCAACACTGACGGTGCTGCTTATGACTCACCGGATCTTTCTGGGTGTTTAGGAGTGTTTTAGACTCATAGAAGATTTGTTCGAGGTTGTTTCTCTATTCCTTAGGAATTGGTTACGCTTTTGAGACAGAATTGGCAACGACGATTCATGCGATTGATTTCGCTTGGAAATATAGATAGAAGTGTCTCTGACTAGAGAGTGATTCAGTCTATATCATTTCTCTACTTTTGGCATGTTTCTTTGAAGTTTCTTTTCAATGGAGATCAACTTGGTAAAGAGTATTGAAGTACATTAGTAATATAGATTTTGTGATCATTCATATCTATCACGATGATAATCGTATAACTGATTTTTTAGTTTCTCGTACTATTTCTTTTGTTTGTCTCACTTGGTAGTGGTCCTCTCTATCTTTTATTTCATTTTTTATTTACGACGATTGCATTAAGAAGTCTAATTATCGGTTTCGATAATTTTTCTTTTTTCTTAACAAATTTAATTTATGTCCCTTCTGAATTGATGTTTTTTTTTACTTTAATTTCCCACTCTTTGTCGACATTCATCTAAAAACAATAATCAATAAATTATGAAACTAATACTGCCAAATTACTCATAAGACAATTTCAAATTCTCTACCAAGTTTCCAAAAATAAAGAATATGAAACCACTAAATTCAAGCCGATTAGACAAACACTTCAAGAATCGATGACCAAATTGCTTTGGGAAATTACAATCAAATTCTCATTATAGTTTTAAGATGGCTAAATTAATTTAAAAAAAAAAAAACCACTGGAATGTTCCCAATAGAAATCCGAAAGTCCTGATTAAAATTTTTAAAAAAAATCATTAAAACTCAAAAGCGCTAATCAAAATCCCCAATAGAAACCCATCAAAACATGAATGTTCCCCTCCATGGCTCCATCACAACATCAATAGCCCACATCTGGTCTATATAACACACGACGCCATAGATTTAAAGATATCATCAGAAGTGAAAGAAAGAAGGGAGGAGAAAGAACAAATCGATCTGGTGCACAAAGAGGGAGAAAGATGAGAGAAAAAAATCGAGAGGGTGTAGATGAAGGAGTTGGGCTAGCGGATCTAGCAGCTGAGCGTGCGAAGGAGTTGTTCGTTGCCATGGGAGAGAGAGAGAGAGATCTTCCTTGCCAGTACCACTAACTTGGTCAGCGGCCTCGCCAACGGGTTCCAGTACCGTGCGCCACCAATTTGATTCTTCCATGGATGATGAAGGAGAGGAGATGGTTTTGTGAAAGAAAAGAAATTAACATGTTTTCTGGGTTTGGAAGAAACACGAGAAAGAGAGTTTTTTTTTTTTTTTTTGAATTATTACATTTTATTTAATTTATTTTGATTTTAATTCTTTTATTTGTGTTTGGCAACAATTACGTGATATCCCAAAGTCGAATTATGATGGATATTTTTGTAGTTTAATAACACAAATTGGGAAAAATGGAGGCGGAGGAAGGTATACATTTTTTACAATTCCAAATGTGGAAGAGTTTTTTTTGCAGAGTCAAAAAAATACGGGGTCGAATTTGCAAAAGTGCATACTTGAAGGGTTTTTTTTTTCTTTTTCAGTTAACTCAATTTATATATGTTATTTGTAGACTTATTGACGTATAATATATTCTTTTGCTATCCCAAAAACTTTGACGGATGGTGTCGTTAACATTGACTTGTAAAATGTTACGCGTTGGTTACACACTTAGTTTGTTGAAACTAAGCCTCATGACACGCTATAATGTGATGTCAAGAAGTGAAGGAAAGTAACTAAATGAATATATTATATATTGAAAAAAGTAAATTGGGTCAAAGTGATTAATTTGTTGGTTTACTTTGATAAGTACTTTATAAATTGTATGATTACAGATATCAACTTGGGAGAGTACGTATCTAGTGCTTTAATAATTATAGCTCCGAAAATGAGTTCTAGAACTCTTGCAATTTATACATATATATGTGTGCATATATACAAGCACACTCATATAATATATAACATATACATACATAGCATGCAAAAAAACCCTTCAATATATGTCGAAGGAATTAATTTTCGACTATTCGGAATGTAAAATATATTTGAATATAAAGGCAACATAGGTTACCTTACGTTTGTTTTACAAAATAATGCCTTTAAAAGCAGTACCATACGTGGCGTAAAAGAATAACGAGAAGAAAGGCACCATGGTTTTACAATGAGGTTATTAACAGTTCACCGCAAATTATAATTGTGCGAAAGATGAGATGGGCAAAATTACGATCACTACTTGCCTTTTCAATATGTGTAGTGAAACTAACAACAACCACACCAAAATGACACAGCCTAATTTCATCTCGTACTGTAGAGCTGTGTGTATATATATATAATATATATATATATATATATATATATATAAAAGTAAAAAAAAATATCTACTCTTATATATATATATATGTGAGATTTTCTATAAAATGCAACAATAGTAAATCGTAGTTTTTTTTCTTAATTAAAAAAATGAGAAAGTCACGCCATGCTATGTTTAACTCAATATACAAATACACTAAGTGGGGTGGCGTAGCAGTGGAATTCCTATTATTTAGAGGTCAGAGATTCGAAACGGAGTTTGCACAGATTAAACGTGGATTAAGTTTCCTAGCCTCTGCCACAACCCTTCCTATGCGACTTTAGTCAACGTATCGGTCCCTGGAGTTCTTGACAACAAAATGTTGGAACAATATTTCATTTATCGGGAGGTCGGCCAGAACCGTTTCTCGATTATGTTTTATTTTTAATCTTTTTAGTACAAATAATAACCCAGTTGCATGTTTTTAATACTTTCCGTATAAATTACCCTAATTGTGTCATACGCAAACTGTAGGATATATGTACCACAACCATTAACGAAGTGACGAGCCATAGCCTTGTGCCCTTGTACCCTTATAACTCGATACATATTAGAATGATTAAAGTGGTAACTGACAAAGTACAAACACAGTACAAGATTCAAAACGACACAAAAAAAATGAAAACTCCAAAAACGACACAAAGTACAAAAGAAGAGGCAGAAGTAGAAGAAGAAGCAAGCGGAGTGGAAATAGGTCGAACACATGGTAGGCATGACGAAACTGGTCCATCGAAAGCAGCCGACATAGTGTCCGAGGAGACGAGAAGAGAAGTGGGTACCAAAGCCAGAAGGTTGGTAGGTAGGTATGGGTAGTTAACAATGCTGTCGATTGTGGCCAGCTATACAAATATAAGTGCCGATGCCGCGTAAAAGCGCGTATATATGGGTCCCCAAATATTCAGTGTGTGAAGAATCTAAGATGGACTCGTTCTTGTTTCTAGACATTAAGCCTAGATTCCTAATCAATAGAACTCCCGCTTTAGATAGTGTTGAACGAGTCCTCATTACTACTTGTGCAACTAAAACTCAAAGGCACTAAATAAATTAGCAAGTGTGGTTATTGTAAACCGTTATTCTTTTAAATTAATAAAAGAAATATTTCTTATGTCTTTATACTCTTTTGACCTTAAGAATTTTTAACTACAAAAATCCATTTTGTGGTTTCGAACTTTTGCACAGATGTTGCCATGAGAGGCAACTTGACTAGAACAACCGAATTTTTTTTTTAAATGTAGTTTTTTTTTTTAAAATGAAATTTCAAAATATAATTTAAACCTGTAGTGCGTACGTTGTAAAACTAAAAGTGAAAAGTGCATTTTAAGACCGGGAAAAAAAGATGTATTCTTATGGTCAAAAGAAATTTTGAAGATTGATATCACAATATGACAGAATAAATAATTATTAAAAAAATGAAGGTGAAAATGAGTGGATAAGAGAGAGAAGAATGAAAAAGATATTTGTCATTATTCCTATTTTCAACATAGTTTGCCGGATTTGTGTTATTCATGATTAGGATAGTACTGGCGTTAAAAATGCGTATTAACTGTACACATACTTTGTTTTATATATATATATATATATATATATATATTATTGTGGGACCCGTTCTCGAATATTATGCCACGTAGAAGGCCACGCGGATCGCACGTGATCTCACAATCGGCCATTGGGCCGTTCGAGGTTACGGCTGAGTCCATCACTGACCCCAGACGGTTTGGTCCAGACTGACTCCAATCTCGACAGCTGGGGGTCGGAAGCCTCAAGGGTCTGCCGTCTGGAAACAGCGGCCCTCATAAGGCCATACGGATCACACGTGATCTCACAATCGGCCATTGGGCCGTCCGAGGTTAGGACCGAGTCCATCACTGACCCCAGACGGTTTGGCCCAAACTGACTCCAACCTCGACAGCTGGGGGTCGGAAGCCCCAAGGGTCTGCCGTCTGGGAACAGCGGCCCTTACCTCAACAGTCGGGAGGGTCAGAAGCCCCAAGGGTCTTCCGACCGAATACAGTGGAAAGCGACTCACGGCTCCAGACCCAGACGGAGCATTTAATGCGATTCTGGGTAGGTGTGTGTCAGGGACAAGCCGTTCTGACAGAACAGCGATTTACCTGTATCTTACTCCTGACAGATTGAAGCCGAAGGAGGCGGCGAAAATCAGGCCACGGCAGCACAGATGAGATCGCCGAAATCTCAGCCCGTGACTGCTGAAAAAGGTTTCGAGGTGAAAGGTACTCAGTCCTGAGATTGAAAACTACGCGGTTCACTATCTCAGGACTACATATATAAGAGCCATGCGTTCCCGAGAGGGGCATGTGTACAAAAAAAGAAAACAGATATATAGAGAAAAGTCTGTAAACAAGAAACAGAGAGATTTTTCATACTGAAATATTTTCTTTGCTACCCAACACAAAGATAAACCACTGACTTAAGTATCGGAGAGTCTTTGCAGGTAGCCACCCCCGCCTCTCTGGTCTTACTTGGAGTTCAGAGGACTTTAGGATAGTAAGGACACGTGGACAGTTGGAGAGTACAGCATCAGCAGTTCGAGGCACGTGGACGGCTGGTGAGAAACTGCTGCAACAGTTTGGCGCCGTCTGTGGGAAGAAGTTGAGCGTGGGAAAAAAGAGTAAGAAACTCACAACCACGCTCTCCCCGAACATAAAAGCCATACAAGTCTGATGGCACCCTCAAGAATGACAACCAGGAGCACACATCCCGACGCCGAAGGAAGCTCCCGAGAAGAACGATCAGATCTGGGGCAGAAGCTGGATCAGATGCTTGCTGCCCTGGCGGAAGCAAACAAAAAGGCAGAGATGGCCCACGAGGCCGTCCTAGGTCTAAGGGACGAGGTCGTAGAGGTACGTAGAGATAATGCTCGCCTCGAGGGTTTGCTGGCGAGTGAAGATAGGACCCAGCGGAGGGAAGATTTCGACGAAGAAGTCCAACAAGAGTTCGGAAACCAACCGCGGGGAGAAGCTCCCGCCCCGTCCGGGTCACGGATGCAGGGGGTACGGCAAAGCCAGTCGAGACCTTTCCAAACCAGGGGGGCAACGGG
>JXTB01000005.1:1566939-1630742 GCA_002914805.1 Parasponia andersonii
TGACCGCTTCCTCCTTAGAAGGGTCAGCGTCGCCCCATCATCGTCACTATCGGACGAAAAGACGACCCTGCCCCTCTTCTCCACTCGGCCCTCTTTCTCATTTGATGAGCCGATCTCGTGTTGCCACTTTGTAGGGACCAGGGGGAGGCGAGGAGAGTCTAGATTTCAATCTCGGAACTCCCTCACTGAGCTCGGCGATCTCTCCACCGAGGCTAACAGCACTCGATTTCGAACCAAAGTCAGGGGTGGGGGAGATCGCTACTGCAGACCCCCCAGTTGGACTTGGCGTCGTCTCTTCCCTGCACGTGATCAGGAGGGCAGATGGTCCCCCGGGTGGAGATCCGCCAACGTCGGAGCGGGGAGCCACTGGTTTTGCTTTTCCTGAGTGCACCACGAGGCGCCGGCCAGCAGATGCCTTGGTATGAGCTTTTGATGTCGTGGCACCCCCTTTGATGGGAGAAGGGCTGGCCGACAGACCTGTCTCAGAACTTGTAAAAAACAAACATCGAGATTAGTTTGCGGTCGCGGCCTGACCCACAAAGATTCAAAGATTGAAAAATAAACTCACCTCTAACCCTTTTGGGGGCGGCGTTTTCCTCCTGGCGGAGCCTGACACACTCCGCGGCCACAAGCCTCACGGCCTCCTCGAGCTCGTGATTGGAAGGTGCTACTAGATCGTTGGTGCCTGCCAGCTAGCTTGAAGCCGCAACCTGCCGACTCACCATGGTGATCCGATCGCTTTCGTCCCGGCGAAATCGGTTCAGGGCGGAGGTGTCGAGTCGACTCCTCAGGTGCTTGGTGATGACCCAGGTATCCAAAGGGAAGGGAAGGTACGAGACCATCCTGGGTATCAGGTTCATAGTCAGAGGGTTGAGGACGGCTTGAATGTGCCGGCATTCCCCTGGAGAGCTGAAGAATATGATCCCCTCCAGGCTTTTGAGCCGCCCAGCCGACAGGGGCAGCTCAAACCTGCTTTCTTCTGCTGAGGCTGCACAGGACAAAGTAACATAAGCAATAATATCAGGAGAGGACCCAGACCCAAAGATCATGGTCTAATACTTACTCTGTAGGAAGACTGAGGGGACTTGGAAATGCTCTCTGTTCACCCAAGGGGAGCACCACGCCCCTCCAACGGCATAAAGCCTGGCGTGAGAGTCCCATTGTTTGTTTGACTGCGGCAACCCCCAAAAGATATGGCGCCCGGGCAGCGGCTGGAGATAAAAGGTAGGGTAGGAGCCCTTCTTGAGGATAAGAATGAGTTTAAAAGCATAAAAGACCACCTCTAGGTCGATATGCATGTTGTAGATAATTGACAGGGCAGAGAGCCCCATCAGAATCATAATCTCGTTTGCATTCAGCTGCATCGGATGGATTCCCGTCAAGGCAAAAAATTGGTGGATTAGGGGAGGAAGAGGGAATCGCAGGCAGTCTAGATACTTCCTGCCCAAGACGATGAAACCCTCGGAGGCGCAGGGGCGAAGGTACCAGTCCGCAGGGCCCTCAACCCGTTGAAGCGTCACTCCTCCGGGGAGGCAAAGCTACCTCCTCAGTGAGTCTAATTCTGAATCCATAGCGGGTTGCAACTCCTGATTTTGATTTGAAGCCATTGTTCCGAAACGCGATTGAAAAAGTGAGAGTCTTTAGAAGAGAAGGAAGCAGAAACCCTAGGATGTTATGAGGTTAGGATGATTGAAAATTTTGGTAAAATGGCAAATGAACACAATTGCGGTTTTTATAGGGGAGAAGCCGAAGAGTTTTTCTGGAAGATGAGAGAATAAAAGAAACCAAGCAGTCAGAACTTCAAAATTCAAACAGATCTCGTAATGAGGGATGGCGTATCCCCGCATGGGGAAGAGGGAACCACGTGCGTCCCCTGGATTGGAGGAACGATGAGACGGTTTCCCCACTTGATAGACACGAATCCATCAAGTAGGGAAATGGGGGCAGTTGTGGAAACTGTTCCCGAGCCTTATGCCACGTAGAAGGCCACGTGGATCGCACGTGATCTCATAATCGGCCATTGGGCTATCCGAGGTTAAGGCCGAGTCCATCACTGACCCCAGACGGTTTGGCCCAGACTGACCACAACCTCGACAGCTGGGGGTCGGAAGCCCCAAGGGTCTGCCGTTTAGGAACAGCGGCCCTCATAAGGCCACGCGGATCGCATGTGATCTCACAATCGGCCATTGGGCCGTCCGAGCTTAGGGCCGAGTCCATCACTGACCCCAGACGGTTTGGCCTAGACTGACCCCAACCTTGACAGCTAGGGGTCGGAAGCCCCAAGGGTCTGCTGTCTGGAAATAGCGGCCCTTACCTCAACAGTCAGGAGGGTCAGAAGCCCCAAGGGTCTTCCGACCGAATACAGTGGAAAGCGACTCACGGCTCCAGACCCAGACAGAGCATTTAATGCGATTCTGGGTAGGTGTGTGTCAGGAACAAGCCGTCCTGACAGAACGGCGATTTACCCATATCTTACTCCTGACAGATTGAAGCCGAAGGAGGCGGCGAAAATCAGGCCATGGCAGCACAGAGGAGATCGCCGAAATCTCGGCCCGTGACTGCTGAAAAAGGTGTCGAGGTGAAAGGTACTCAGTCCTGAGATTGAGAACCACGCGGTTCACTATCTCAGGACTATATATATAAGAGTCATGCGTTCCCGAGAGGGGCATGTGCACAAAAAAAGAAAACAGATATATAGAGAAAAGTCTGTAAACAAGAAATAAAGAGATTTTTCATACTGAAATATTTTCCTTGCTACCCAACACAAAGATAAACCACTGACTTAAGCATCGGAGAGTCTTTGCAGGTAGCCACCCTCGCCTCTCCGGTCTTACTTGGAGTTCAGAGGACTTTAGGACAGTAAGGACACGTGGACAGTTGGAGAGTACAGCATCAGCAGTTCGAGGCACGTGGACGGCTAGTGAGAAACCGCTCCAACAATTATATACTTCAACAACACTCTAATTCTAATGTGTACTTTTTGAATACTTGTTACGAAATTCTTTATATATATATATATTATATACTTCAACAACACTCTAATTCTAATGTGTACTTTTTGAATACTTGTTACGAAATTCTTTATATATATATATATATATATATATTTTTCCTCTCATCCCATTTTTAAACACACTTTTTTAATATTTTAATTTTTTTCACACACCCTTTATTTTGTTATGTACAAAAATATCCCTGGTAAAATATTTTTCTAAAAAAAGTTTTCCCCCCTCCTACCACTTTACTATATAGATACATTTTTAGAACTAATTTTGCAATAAGAATCATTGTCAAATTAATCTAACAAGTCCAATGACAGCACATTTTCACCGAAAAAAGAAGAAAAAGAAAACAGACCAAAAAAAGAAGAAAAAGAAAATAGAGAGACCAGTACTTACCACCTACAAGCATCGATAATAAATCATGAACTTATAAGTATGAATTAGTGTCATTTCATTTACTGACATTAACTTTAAAAATCTCACAACAATAATAATTAGTGGCATTTCTTAAAAAATGTCTTTAATTCATAGTGATATTATGATTTTTTAAATACATCCTTTTAAAATTTAGAATGTCACTGTTAAAATGTCACGAAAAAATTTATCTTTAGTGGCATTTTTCAGGTGTCTTTAATATTTTTATTTAATAGCATTTTAGAAATGCCACTAAATTTGCATTTATTATTTTTAAAAAATACAACTAAAATTTAGATTTATTGAAATTTTAAAAATATTACTTATTCATATACCAATTATTTATAATTTTAGGATATAGAACAAAATAAAAGTAAAAATTTTAATTTATCTGAAAAAAAAAAAGAAAAAAAAGGGAACATCGTACGTACTCCATAAATTTCTCTCTTCTTATTATTTTCTTATCCGTAGAAATTCTATACTAGTTTTATACGTGGAAGTGAAATCTTCTTTAATAAACTATGGCACTAATAAACTCCTATTAAAAAAATGAAAAGAAAAAGGCAAAAGAAAAACTCAAATCTAGTTTACACGAAATATAAAATTTTTTATATAATAGATTCTTTTTTGGGTAAAGTTATATAAGAGATTGTTAAGTAAAGTAATTGAAAATTAATGCACCTATAATATTTTAAACCACCTTTGATGAAGATAGATAGTTAATAATTTAAATTTAAAGATTACTAAAAGTTAGGAATTTGAATTTCAAAATTTTCTAGATTCCCGAATTTTCAAATAAATTTTAATTTAAGTTTTTTTAGAAGTCTTTAAAATTCATCTACTGCCAAATTGAAACAAAATTTTAAACCAAAAATATTTATCCACCACTATTCATATCATTTATCATCTCCTTAACGGTCTAACTAATGATTATCATTGAATCTAGTACTCTAGTTCTCATGATTTCATCTGCTGTCCTTTTCAAGCCTTCGTCTAATCATTTTCTTTTTTTTTTTCTACTGGTGGTATAATCTTGTGAGTATCTTCAGATTTATATGTCTTATTGCTTTTATGCAAGGTAGTGATTGGTTTAGGTTTTATCAAATTTGTTGACATTTTCTTTGATGATTCGTTAGGTTTACTGATTTAACCAAAAGTTTCATCTGTACAACTCCTTTCTAGAGAAAAAGAAAGTGATTTTAGGAAGCATGAAATCGAAAGGAAGAGGAAAAAGAAAACACAAATCTATGATTGGATCTATAAGTTAATCTCCCCACTTTCTCTTCTTTTTACTTCAGTAGGAAACCTCTTTATTATTTTTAAAGAATAAATATTACTTATTTCTCTTTCATTTGTTTATTTTTCAGGAACGGATGAAATATGCTAATGAGATGGGTGCATTAGACTGTCTAAGCAACTTCAAGTTCTCAAATTCATCATTTTTGCAAATGACCTAATTTTGGTTGTAGCCTTAAATTGTACAAAATTTTCGTAATTTTGAATTCGTGTAAAACTTAATTATTTTATCAATAAATAATTATTTATTTCTATTTTATAGTTTCTTTTATTGTCAATATTAAATTAGAATTATTTCTCTATTATGAAATAATAATAACAAAACTAAACCGATGAAAATTAATTTGATGTATACCTCTATACAATGAATAGAAATTAAACGTTGGTAACAATTTTTTTTATTGACAATTAATGATGATAAAAATAAATTCTTATTATATAGTATTTTTTATCCCAAAAAAATAGCTATCAAACTTTTTGTGACAATGAATTTTCTTGTACTGACTAGATTGGTGATATTTTTCCAAATGTTATTAATATATTTAGTAATAGTTTAAAAATGCCACTAAAAATTTTGTTTTAAACTTCTAAACTATTTTTATTTATTATTTCCAATAATTCAGTGATATTTAAAAGTGTCATTGATACAATTTAGTAGCATTTTATAAACAACATTAAAAAAAGATTATTTTGTAGCATTTCAAATGACATACAGCTTTTAGTCATATGGGTAGCATTTACATTTGCTATAAATATCACTAAAATTATGTCGCCGTGACTTTTTCAATTGCCATAACTCATGATTTTTGAAAAGGTTTACTAATGAATTCACTGGATACAAAATTTCTCATTAGTAAATTCCCTTTTCGGAAAAATTTCTTTTCTCAGTCTCTAAAATTTAGAATCCATTAGTTTTAGAACCGAAAAGAAAGTATTAAAATCAATCTACAATATATATATATATATATATATATATATATATATAAGAATTAAGGAAACTATATATAAGTTTGTACCAAAGAAAAAAAAATTCCTTTAACTTATTGTATAAAGAACTCAAGAGTTAGTAGTTTATGGAAAAAAAAAACTTTTATTATTACCAAAACCTCCTGAATTTGGAATAAATTCAATAAAATTAAACTTGAACTCAATATTTTAGAATAAAACTCCCTGAATTCGGAACAATTTTGTAAAGTTAACTTTGAGCTCAATTTTTCAAAGCAAAACCCCTCGAAGTCCTCTAATATTAATTTTATTAAAAAAAAATTTTATGTTTGGTTTTTTTCGGTTAAGTCTATATTCTCTTATTTATGACTTTTAGATACTCATTATTATATTTTTATTTTATGTTAATCTCTTTCAATCTTTTCTATTCAAAACTATTGTCCATTAGCATTTACCCAAAAAGTGTTCATCTCAACAAGGAAAAACAATTAAACAAAAGGAAAACAAAAAAAATAAAAAACTTAAGCAAGCAGTTCAGGCAATTGACAACTTACTTTCAAAGATGATTCTTATTTCTATAATACTAATAGATAGTATAAGATATACTAAAGATGAGCAAAAAATCACTATTTATATACTCTGCTTTTATTGTATAAATAACAACAATGTCTCCAAATTTTCTTTTTTCTTTTTACAGTGGAGTATTAATTTAAAAAATAATAATAAAAAAAAGAGTTAGAGTTATCATTTTCATTTAAAACGGAAGTAAGAAATTAGAAAATTTTATTAAGTTCCAATATAGATCTATTTTGGTCTAAGTATTCTTATATTTAGAAGAGAGATATGCATTTTATTTTACTCAATTTACAGAAGACATATATCCAAAAAGAACACATCCTCTATAAATTAGGCAAAGGAAAATGCATATATCGTAGCATTTTTTGTTTGACACCTATATTAGTATTTTTTTTATCACCTTTATAAGGACTTATAAATGAGGATGTTTTTTTAAAAAAAAAAAATCAAAAGAACCGTAACTAACAGGAAAACAGGAAAACAGGATGAAAAGTAATATAGTTAGTTCTATAAATCTTGATTTAAATACTAAAAAAATGTATACTTTTCTTCTAGATATATGAATACTTGAACTAAAGTAGATCTATATTGAAACCCAATAAAATTTTTCAATTTTTTTCCTCCTTTTTGAACAAAAATGATAATCATTATTTTTTTTAAATAATAATTTTTCTTTTGTTTCCAATTTTATCCCTACTGAGATGAGTACCTGTTGAGCAAGTACAAATTGATAATAGTTTTGGATAGAAAAGATTAAAAAGAATTAACATGAAAAAATAATAATAAGCACCTAAAAGCCATAAATAAGAGAATAAAGACTTAACAGGAAAAAAAAAAAAAAAAAAAAACTAACATAAACATTTTTTTCTAACAAAACTAATTTTAGCTGACTTCGGAGAGTTTTGCTCTAATATTAAGGGATTTCGAGGAATTTTGCTCTAAAAATTGAGTTTAAGGTTAATTTTACAAAATTGTTCTAAATTTATTGGGTTTTGCTCTAAAAAATTGAGTTCATGGTTAATTTTACTAAATTATTCAAAAAAATTTGATAATAAAAAGCAAAAATATAAAAAATCCTTTTATCTATTTGATATAGAAAGTGCACTCATAATGAGACTTAAAGAAAGGCACAATTAACTTCCAACGATGATCCTTTTGACAGTTGCCCCTTTCTCATGTTTTAAACACTGATTTTTTTTTTTTTTTTGTCAATCTATTTCTGAAAAATAGGATTTATGTGGGACTTCGTTGGAATGAGAAGAAAGGAGATGAAATAGTTCATATTACAAGATAAACGTAGAAAAAAACAAATAATCAAAAGAAAAACTTTACAATCAAATCCTTTCATTCCCTTAAATATAAAATAAGAAAAAATTAGTCATTATAATCAAAGAGTTTAGAATCTATAGTTTGTAATTCTTCCCTGCTTATAAAAATTAAACAATAAAAATTTGGTTTCTCAAGATTTATATAAATGTGTTTGAGAGGTGCGGTAAAAGATAGATTTTATTATATTTAATATTTATGAGGACATTTATGTCAACTTTATAAGAGGATACTTTTATAAATAAATAATTAAGTAAAGGGTGGGTCTACGAGGGGCGATGTTTGCACTCCAAAATTGTGTATAGACACCTCTTTTGTTACTGAAAAGGACTGATAGGACAATTAAAAAATTAATAGTGTAATCTCTTAATAATTCCTAGATTTGTAACTTTAATAGAATTATTATTAATAGACTTAGTACCGAATTTTGATAAATTTATATATTATTTTAATATTAAATTTTATTATGTGAGAAAATCATAATTATTCTTTGTTTTAACTTGGAAATTCTAAGTTAGTTTTCCTTAATAATAAATTAATTCTACAAAGATTATATTATGTACATCAATATAACCTAATTAAAAATGTGACATGTTTATGTCACATTAAAAATTGTTACATTTTATAAACTAAAGTTAATAATTACACCAAAATAGTACCATGCCATAATTTTAATGGCTATGATTTAAGTATACAAAGAATTAAGTAGACAAATTAATCTAAAGGTAGAAAAAGGAATATGATAATAGAAATATTCTTTGGAAATTAATGGCCATAATTCAAAGTGGAAAACATAGACAAAACTAATTAGTAACTTTTATCTCCAAAATAATTCAAAAGGTATGAAAAGGAATAATATAGTGGAGATTTTCTTTGGAAGCTAGTGGTATTGGATTCCAAATAATTGAAAAAAAAAGAAAGATTATAGACAAAGTAGCGGATGAGTGAAAAATAAAATAAAAGATAAAGTAATGGAGTAGGAAAAGAAGATATATTGATAAAATTAATAATGGTATTTAAATTATTAGATGGAATGTGAAAGTATATATTATTAGATACCTCTTATAGATGGCCTATAAATAGATCTTTCATTTAGCAGTTGGAAATTTATACTTAACATTCCAATTATTTAGCCAAAACTATCTTCATTTTTCCAATTATCCTTTCTCAAAAAAAAAAAAGCCTCTTCTACCTCACTTTCTTCCAAACCTACAAAAACTATAATATTTTACCCATCTTCTTTATTTTTTCTATAAAGACCCCTAAAAATTCAAAATTGTAATTAAAAGAAGAGAGTACTTAGTTTTGTGGTGGAAAAATAAGGAAGAAAAAGGAAATATTTTGGAAGGTAGGTTGCACAAACATATTTAAGTTTATAAAGATTTTTAACTCTAAATTTATAAGAAGTTTAATTTTTAGTATTTTGACTTCTCTTAAAATATTAATACTTGAAAAAATTCTCAAACACTCCAAGAAAGAAGATTCAAGCTTGCAATGTAAATATTCCCTCATTTTGTTTGTTATGTGTTTAAATAAATTCTATAAAAGAATAAATGAGTAATAATATATTTGATCTACTTCAGATGTTATGGAATTTATATTATGTTTAGGCTTATTTTGTTGATTCCTTAAACCTCTAAATATGAATACTCCATAATAATAAAGGCTAAATAATAATAATAATAGTAAAATAAAAATGCTAAATACAAAAGTGAAAGATTTTTAAGTATAAGACCCTAAAATAAAATATGCATGATAATGAATCAAGCTTAATGATTTAGACTTAGATCCTTAATAATATATTTTTACCTATTAAAAATACTTTCCAAAAATTAAAGATATTTGCTCAAAAGTTAAAAGGATTAAAATGCCAAAACTTTGAGTATTTAGGTCAAAATTGTAATTTTAACAAAATATGGATAGAATATATGAGAAAGTTATTTTAAAAATTTTTAATACTATGTTAGAGTGTAAAAATAAATAAAGGAAGAATCTTTAATAAAAAGATAAGCTATAACTCAATATTAACCATTGGAATGCATAAATATTAGAAATCTTGAAATTATGGGCAAAAATATAAATTATAAAACTTGAAATTTTGAGTTAGAAATTCGGTACAAGAATAAATAGAAAACTTTATTTTAGATCTCTAATTGGGATAAGAAAATATATACTTAAGTTTAAGACATGAAATTAATTATAAGAAATAAATGATGTATGCCTCTAATTGTATTTAGCCTAAGTTTAGTTATGGGCCTAAAAAGCATGATTAATGCCTAATAATATTTAGCCCAAGTATGATTTTAGATTTTAAATCTATGTAGCCATTAGTGTGTTCGACTCACTTGTCATATTATGACCCTTAATTATGAATAAAGTAATTAATCAAGAATAATTCAAAGTAATTGATATAAAAGAAATATAACTAAGGGAACTTAACTGATTTAGGATGACATTAATAAAATCAACAACCAAATTATTGATAGACTAAAAATATCACCATGATAAAGATTAAGAAGAATTAAATCTCATCCATCTAAGTTGAAAGTATAAATTAGTCAATGAATATAATAAGATATTGTTTCTTAAATATGAAATTTTATGTTTAATCAAGACTGAGTCTTAGTTGTTTAAAAAAAAAGTATGAGTCTACTTTAAATTACTCTAACAAATAGAGTATGTATACGCTAGGGCAAAACTTCGATCTAGACGTACATAATTAACGAGTAGAACTAGGACAATCATATTATGAGATAAGTACAATCTTACCTATGGCATGGATGGTTTGAAAATATTTCATGTTTGCAATATAATATGTTTGAAATTGTTTCATGTGTTAACTTGCCTTTATTTTATCATTGTATAGCCTAGATATAATGTATGCTTATAAAGATACATTTTTATGCTATAAAAATAATGTATGCTTACTTTACAATATTATCATGTAAAAATACTTTAGCATTTTTTAACAAAGGAAATGCTATAATAGTGGAATATAAGTTTGGGTTTATCGTTGAAGCGTACTCACTCATTTTAAGAGAAGACTAAATGAGATAAAGAATTTAAAGATATCGTACCAACCTCTACTAGGTGAGGATATCCAAAGGAAAATAAGACTGACATCCTCTAAGCGAGAATTCCCGAAGAAACATATGTTAAGATTATGACCATGGGTATTTTCAGTTGGGTCGCTTTCCTGATTCCCCATTTGATAGTGCACACTCAGTACATATACCAAGGTCTATAAGAAAGATAAAAAACTTTGTAATAAAGAATGAGAAAAAATAATGATACAGTATCTCATAATAAAGCATAAAATAATAATTTTATAAAACAACATAACTGGACTTTCATAAAAAATTATTTGTTTATAAATAAAATATTTTGTGAGAATTATATTGTATTTACTAAGCGAAAATTCAGTTTTATGAGTATCCATGCTATAGGAACCAAAAGAAAGAAACCTCTAATTTGATTGATGGGTCAGCTGGAATCGAAGCAGGGATGAATGCGAGGCACGGGCAATGGAATACTGCTATTAGAATTACTTCTGCATATATTCTTATTATGAGACAAATAATTTCAATTATGTAAACTTGATGTTATTTGTAAATATACTTATAACTTGGCATTTTATTTCACAATGCATGGTTTTATTAAGTTGAACTTAAAAATGTATTTCAATTGAATAGAGTTTAAATGAATGTTTTTCAAAAGATTTAAAAGAGAAAATGGTTCGATTTAAATAAATGCAAAATACAAAGGATTCTGTCAAAAAGATCTAAGCTATCTAAGGAGAGATTGGGACTTAAGTGGTCTGTATATAACCCCCTTTCTCACGTGAAAGCTCTTTATGGTTACGCATTATTTAAATCACCTTAAGAAAAAGTTTATAAACAAATTTAAATAAAGGTTGCTTAACAATCGAGAAGTATTTTACTTGTTTTCAAAATTATCAAATTAAATAAATGGTTAGTTATGAATATAAATCTCTTAAAAAGAAATAAAAGTATAAAAAAAAAAATTGTCATGAATTTTTAGTATCTAAATTTCTCTTTTTAAAGTAAGCTAAGAATGTAAGTAGTTAACGGTCCGAAAAGTCAAGTCGTTATAAATGGTGTACCCATTCTTTTTAACTTGGTGGATCCACATGTTTTTCTTTCTTTACTCTTTTTTTTCAATTAATAGGCTGATGGATATTAATATGTTATTTAATGGAGAAACTTAATTTGTTTACCAAAAAAAAATGAAGAAACTTAATTTAATTGTTTGAGTAAGAGATTTCTAACTTAGAAATTCTTCTTTTACTAAAAGTTTCTCAATTTTCCTTCATTTTCTGTTAGTATTTTATTTTCTAGGTATTTTTTCATCAAGCTATATTTCCATAATTTAATTATTTTTTGGAGTTTTTCTTAAAGAAAAAAATTATTTGGTATTTCTTTTTTCTTTTATTGTTTTCTTCCCTTAGTCTATGTTCAAATCTTCAATAAATTAACAACTTTTAGTATCTCTGCAGTGAAAAGTAAAGGTAAAAAAAAGGGTAAAAGAAAGAAATAGGAAGAGGAAACAGAAAAAGAGATTAAGCAATACAAAAATGGAGAGAAGAAGAAAGAAAAAGGAGTCACTAAAATTAAGTAATTAGAATATAATGGTAAAATAGAAATCAAAGAAGATGGAAGAAAAGTACTGATAAATCAGAAGATGGGGTTGAGGAAAATGAGTGTTTTCATGAAGTCTTTTGTTAACTTATTTTATTTTGTCTTTTAAAATTAAATCGAGATATTTTTATGTGGTGTAGAGGTGCAAATGTATTTACTCGTGGCTATATTGTTATCTCTCGGTCTATCCTGCACATACATAAAAGTATACACTTAATTAATTATTAGATGTAATTCCTACTCTTTTATACCCCTAATTTTTCCTAAGTTGTCCCTAAATCTAATTTTGTCTCTTCTCTTTCTATCTCATCTCTCTCTCTCTCTTATGTTCTCTTGTCACTTTTTTTCTTTCTCATGTCTTCTCTTGCTCTTCCTATCTTCATCCTCATTCTTTATTCTCTTACATTATTTACACTTTTTTCACTATATATATATATATATATATATATATATATGCCTACAACCCTTTCAAGAAAAAAACGATAAAAAAACAAAAAAAAAAAATTCATTGTTGCTTCAATTGATGGATAATTTGGGTTTTGTAACTTTTATATAAGGATATGCTAACTCTCTTTACGAGAAGAAAAAAGTCATTCATAATTATGTATGATCGATATAATTATAAGTATCATGGCTAATCTATACTGTGTTAATGCTCAAATCAGTTTGCTCAATATATATAATGGAATAGTGTAGCATATATAAATTTATATATTTTTGTGACCACAATCTTCTGAATCAGCTTTAAGACGAATTGTATGTTTGAAAAAGGAGAGAGAAGATTTTTTTTAAAAAAATTAAGCATTTAGAGAGAAGTGTAGGGGTTTTTTTAAAAAAAACAATTAATGTACTAAAAAATAATTCTATTTAAGATCTTCTTAGTAAACAAATTTACTAAAAAGAAGTGTGGAAAAAGTAAATATAAAAATAACAATAGATCCACCCTAAATTAAAGGGGAGCTCTATTTGTACCCCACACAATTATTAATATATTTTTAAAATAAATAAAAAAGACAAGTCATAATAAGAAATCAAAAATCATGTTAAAAGCACTTTAAACATTTTAAAGCTAAAATTTTTCCCTACAAATCCATGAACTAAAATAAAATTAGTAGTTCTAATTTTTAGGATGAAAAGCTTGAATTATTGAACAAAAAACTATAAAAGAAACAAACAATAAAATGAGAAAATAAAACACAATGTAATTGAAGAAAAATTAAAAAATAAAACAGAGCAAACTGGGTATAAAATAAAGAAATTTTTTTTCTTCTACTTTAATTTAAAATTAAAAATAGTATGAAAGAAATTAAAATTAGAGGAGATGGATTACACATAAAAATAAATTTCTAAAAAAGTAATAAGGTAGAAGATGGTTGGGAACTTTGAATGGGAACATTCCTACGAAATTGAAAGAGAAGGAAGATGAAGATGGAGTGTCCTTCTTTTCCTTCTTTTTTTCCTTTCAAAATTGTCTCTTTTAGTCATTTTATTGATTAATGGTGTCTTATGTAAAGTTAGGGTGTATATATAATCTCCATAGATTAAAAAGGAGTAGGGTGAAGGAAAAAAATGGCAATAAAAGCACCCTTACGGAATTCCTAAATAAATGTGCAATTCAAATTAAAGTGCATTCATGCCTCATCTGAAAATCTTTTGAGTAGTAGTAGTTAGTACATAATATTCTTATTATATGTAAATATTTTTCTAATTAGGTTTATTCCTAATAAACTGCTAGCCAAATGGGTTACGTCAAATATCCCCTGTGGGCAACCTTAATAGGATTTTTTTAAAAAAAAGAAATGTACACTACTGCATATGTTTCTATATATGGGATTGAAAATTGTAATAATCAAAAGTATAAGTAGTTTTGAAATTCTTTTCGATTATTGTTGTTGTCACGAATAACATCGACCTAGTGGTAGAAGAAGAATTTTACAATTAAAAATTCACAATTTATTTTACAAAAGTATTAGAAAAACTTCTGTTTCTCTTATGTTTCTCAAATCTTTAGAAAAATGATAGTTTTTATGAAAAAAAAAACATATTCTTTAAAAATAGTTCACAAAATTATCTATAAAATAAGTAGCCACATTTCTATGATCACCTATTAGACGTAGATCGAAAATATTAGTTATAAAACATATCTAAATATCATCATCGTCACAAATTAGACATAATAGACCAAATCTATAAATAAAGCTTCTAGGTATTAATACAAATCCAAGATAAGTAAGATATAGGGTCTCTAATAAATAGTATAGTTACCAACTACAATAATAGAATCCAAATCTTCTCCAAGTCACTCAGTTTTAGAGTTACCAAAGTCACATTGAGTGCTATTTAAGAGGAAGAAATAGGAGAGAGTATGTAATGCCTTGTAAGAATTCAATTACTATTTTCAAAATCAATGTTATTTAATAAAATCTCCACGAGTAGTGTTTCTCAAAATGATTGGAAAATGGTATAAACACCACTATAAAGTACCATTATGAGGCATAAAAATTGACTTGGATCCCTTTCTTATTTTAGATGGGTCATTATTAATACCTATTCTCCTCTGTAAAGATTTAAAATCATATACTCATATGCTTAAAATGTAACTTAGTTGAATAAGAAATTAATGCACAAAATACACCAATGAGTTTAGAGAAATATAGAAGGAAAAGCTTGTGAAGCTTATCCCAAGTTGGAAAAATATAAAGATAAAGAGTTGTATACATAACTTTGCCAAAAGCTTAGTTATAAGATGGAGTTCTTTGTAAAATACTTCTTTGTAATAAAATAGCAACTCTCTCATGTGAATGGAAGGTGCAAATCCTCGGACTCCAACTAGAGCCCGTGGGCAATGACTTACGTGAGAGCACATCATGTGGATATGAATGTCGGGCTTAGGCCTCTATTATATAGTGGGCTTCCTTTAGAGCTTAGTCTCACATTTTTTCAACTCAAAAATTGGATTTCAATTTCAAAAGTTCCTATTTAGGCTGCAGTTACAAATTTTTTCAACATCTAGAAACTACCATTTCAGAATTGAATGGGAGTCGTTACAAATTCATTACTGATAACTGCTTTTGTTTTTGTAATGGTAAAAAGGAGGCTAAATTAATCTCTTTTCTTGAAACTTCTCTACTTTCTCTCAACTTTTATGTCGTATACTAGGTCTAGTTTATAGATTCTAGTGCTTTGCTTAATTCTAATTCTAGTTCTTCAAATCTTGATAGAGTTTAGCGATAGTTTTGTTTGCCAAAGTAGTTTAGGGGTATAAAGACCCCTACTATCGACCGTTGCATTCTCAGAGATGGATACCTAGTAATCTCGAGCATCCATTGAGAAGAAACAAATCTATTTTTAGGAAATTGTATGATGTACTACTCTTGGTTTATTATTATAATATTTATATATAACTCATATTATACCATTGATCATATTGTTATTATAATGTTTATGACTATATTTTTGATATCCTTTGTTTGTTCTTATACACATTATATTTACTCACTTTGCCTAATAATAACTAGAAACTAAATATAGCCCACTAGGGATAGCTCGATGGGTGGGGTGGGATGGGTATTAGGTCGGAAGTTCGATTTTTCAGAGTGCGTGAATTATTTTTCTTTCTTCATAATATGTGGAGGTCATTAGTTAAGCCCTATATTTTTGAAAGAAAAAAACTAAAAACCAAATGTAATTTACAAATATCAAGTTATAGTCAAAACTATTTAATTATATATAACATTAATCCATCAAGATAAGTGAGCACTTATCCTCTCATCATGACATTATAATACCCTTTACCAAAAGTACCAAATATCCTGATATAACCTTGTGGTGTATCATTTAAACCCTACGAAAATTCCTATATCTTTCATTTAGAGGTTCAATAACTTACTAACTATTTAAGCTATCGTGATATAAACATAATAACAAGTGTGATCTTATGGTGTATATAACATATTTTAATTTTCAAATAACTATGCAATAGTAATTTAATAAAAAATTAATTTTGAATTATTCTTGGATAAACTAAAAATTGGGTAGAATAAAGGTTGTATTTTCCCATAACTATCGTAAAGTAATCCATATTGTCCAATGTTTCTCAACTCCAAAATTCAAATCAATTTATTTCCAAATAGACTATATTTTTCAAAGTTTAACAATATGCATAATTTAAATCAAAATATGTAAAAAAAAAAAAAACAATTAATTGAATACCTACATCATCAGGGTATTTAGAACTAGCTATCAGTGCTCGCAGTATCCCTTTATTCATTAGTTGGATGCTCAGTTAGATATTCAAACTCCTGTTTGCTCATTTTGGATAGTGTCTTTTCCAACGAAATCTCAAATACAAAACTTCACCACAACATCCAAAACATCAAATTTAGTTGCTAGAGGTATATAACTTATCTAATCTAATTCGGATTGAAACTAAAGCCCTAGCATGCAAATCGAAGTGAATCTTAAGCATCACTAAGCAGCTTAAATTCATAGTAAAATTTTACGTCTATATTGTACGCTATTAGACTTTATTCGATGAGAACATTCCAAAAATAATAATGAAACTTCCATTGAACAACTTAATTGAAAAATCAATACACAAAGCAATAACTTTAAGTATGACAAACAACTATTTTCTTACCAGAATGACAAACAACTATTTTCTTACCAGAAGATATCTAAGTCTAGCCAAAGGACCTATGAGCTCAAAGATAACCTAAGGAATCACCACTTGTCGATGGTGAAGCTAGGTATTCCCATAAAAAAAAAAAAAAAAAGGAAGGGGAGCTCATTAGAGGCTTTATACTCTCTACCTTTGATTTGCATCTACATGGTGACATAGGTAACATAGACCAACGGTATAAGGTCATCAGGAAATGGGCTAGCACGTGTGCCAGTCGAAGCTCTAGATACTTGTCACATGCTGGTTTGTGGTTTTAATTTTCCAAACTTTAATTTCATTCGTTGCACTCTAACTTCCTTTTTAAAATGATACTAAAATTTAATACTTGGCACCAAAAACTTTCACCAGTCTAAATTGAAACTTAAATTCATTTTTAGCCATTCTCAGTTTAATTTTGAAAATGATGAGTTTACAACAATACCTGTAATTAAAATTTGGATTTTTACAATTTGCATATCTATTAATCACTATTTCATTTTACTATTTTGATTTGGATTTCATTTGACTATTTTGATTTGGATTTCTATTCCAATGTGATTATGCAAAATTTTTGGGAGATAGTAATTCTAATAAGACTAGATTATGGAATGAACAAAGAGTTACATATTCTTATGGAGTGCCTAACAATCTAACATACACTATTATAATAAAATGCCACATCCTTGGTTCAAGGATGACAATACATAATTATTTTCTAAGGAGTGCTAAATACATACTCTTTGCTCACTCTTCAACATGTGATCTCTACTAAAATATGTCACATTTTAATAATATTACAAGGTATAGTGTAATTCATCTGTCAAGTATTGAGAAATATGTCACAATTTAATAATATTACAAGGTATAGTGTAATTCATCTGTCAAGTATTGAGATAAGAGAGTGAAAAAAATAATGAATTTAGCATAGCCCTTATTTTGTATGGTAACAATGAAAAAAAAACAGTACTTAGACTACTCTAATTTTCACTCTCTATTCTTACTACTTGAGATATGGATGATACTAAAAACTCACACTATAATTATATCATAAAACATGATAGAGTCACACATTTCAATTAATAAAAATGTAGATTAGAAAACACTACAACAAAGGTCCCATATTGTGACAATATCTATTGCTACAACAAGATGCCATCTATTAGCTATTGTTAGCCCAAGACTGACAATCGAAGAGGGAGGTGAATTAGGTTTTAAAATATTTTAACAAACTTTTCAAGTTTTTAAACCTCTGTCAACAATTAGTGCTAGAAGGAGGGCTATTTCAGCAAAAAGTTTATCAATTTCGCTTCTTCAACAATGGCAAACACTAGAAACACTACTAGAAACGCTGGAACTAGCCAAAGCCAACCCCAAAGTACTACTGCTGCACAGGTCGATCCTACTCAGGATCAGTCTGTCATGACCGCACCAGAAAATATTGCCTAGAGACAAGATTGCATGGAGGCTACACTAGTGAACCTTCAGCAAATCACTAATTAGATTAATGATTCTCTACGACGACTTGCTGAGGGATAGATGGTGACTCCACCACAGCACGAACATCCCAAAGATTGTCCTGCTCAACTACCTGAGAGAGGAATTCAGATCTAAGAGACAGGGAACCGTGACCAGCACAGAGCCCAGCAAGAGTGTCATAAAGATCGCACCTCCAAGGGAAAAGGCAGGGCCTCAGGAATCTGGTACTGAGAGTTGGAGCACTGATCGTGATTATAGACAATCTTCTCAGAGAGCAACCGCCAATCATGATTGTCTAAGCTACGAGCAAAAACGTCAATCGAGAAGCATCTTTGAAAGGATTAGTAGGGAGTTGAGATAGAATCCTGCAAACCTGAGATAACACCTAGAACAGCGACGTAGTCATGAGCGATCCACATTGTATCATAACGACCGAAGTCGATATCGTCACACTATTACATTGGAATCTTCATAAAAGTCACAGCAGACCCTGCCTGACCAACCTGCCTTATATCGTGATAACAACCAAAGGCCACCCTTGCCACTAGTAAGAGATAATACTCTTCCTCCAAATGTTGATGTTCATAACTTGAGGATTACATTAGATGCACTTGCTGGCTAGGACGATGAGCTCACTGATGGGTATCGTCAATCGTCACTCAACGAGAAAGTTCGAGATGCTGCTTTACCTGTTAGATTCAAACTTCCCACCATAAACATTTTTTTATGGGAAAACTGATCCACGGGATCATATGGATCACTTCAGCGACCTGATGGAACTCCATCATGTCGATGATCTTGCACGTTACAGATATTTTGCTGTAACCCTCACAAGAGCATTGAAGAAGTGGTTCTGAGGACTTAAGTCTGGTTTAATCTCGTCCTAGCAATAACTTCAGATTGCATTCTTGAGGCAATTCTAGGTTTCCAAGAATTCTATTATTCCACTTGTCAGTCTGTCTGCTATTTGGCAAGGTCCAGAGGAAACTCTACGATCTTACCTCAACTGTTTTACCTTAGAGTTGGAAAAGGTCAACAACCCATCAGAAGGGGGAGTTTTAACTCTAATGATGGCCGGGGTGTGACCAGAGACTAAACTCTGGGAAGAGTTACTTGAGCGAGAATGCAGAACCCTTGAAGACTTCTATCGAAGAGTTAGTTGGCATCTGAGGGTGGAATCTTCATGCAAAAAATTTCATAAGATAAAGAAGGAATGAGAAAAAGATGCTGCTAAAGATGCGATCACGACCAACAATAATAATAACAAGAAGTCAAACAAAAAGAATAACGAAAAATCAACTGAGAAACAACCCAAGCAGAAAAAACAGGAGATTCTAAGAGCTTCCACGAGATTCAACAACTATACTGAACACCCATAGATCATATCTATGCGGTTATAAATCAGTAAGAGCGATATCATCAACCGGAACTAATAAAACGGGATAGAACGAGATGTGATCCCAACAAGTTCTGCTGGTATCACAATGACATTATACATGATACCAATAACTGCTATACATTGAAGGATGAAATCGAAAGATTAATTAAAGAAAGGTGGCTACGGCTATACACCAGGCAAAACAATGAAAGGCGAGAGAAAACCAATAGTGACCTCCAAAAATTTAACACGAAGTGCGAACTATTTTTGGAGGACTGCATATTGGTGGAGATTTGAAGAGGGCGCAAGATAGGAATACACGAGAAGCTCGAAATCAGCCGTTAACCAATGTCATGCACCTTGAGCAATGACCACAAAAGCTTCAACGGGTATCGGATATGGATATTATCTTCACGGAACAAGATACGAGGGAGGTCCATTACCCACATAATGATGCATTGGTCATAAAGATCAACTGTGGAAGCACGCAGTTATGGCGAGTATTAGTCGATAATGGAAATGTTGTCGACATCCTATACTATGACACCTTTAAGAAGATGAGGTTGAGTGAAAGCGACCTAAAGTCCGTTGTCACTCTACTTTACGGATTTACTGGTAGCAGCATAATGCTTAGAGGTATGATTGAGTTAATGGTCAACGTTGGAACTTATCTTAGGGTTTCAACAGTAATGACCCAATTCTTGGTTGTAGATTGCCCCTCTGCATTCAATGTTGTACTAGGAAGATCAATATTGAGGGAACTTCGAGCAGTCACTTCAATCTACCACTTCGCTATAAAGTTCCCGACTCAAAATGGAGTAGGTGAAGTGTTAGGCAACCAATATGATACGCAGACTTGTTATAATAATTCTTTAAAGCTTGCAACAAAAGATATGGCACCTCACATAATGATGGTCCAGCTATAAGGCAAAACGTCAAGTGAAGCGTCAATCGAAGACCTCAACCCTCAAGAAATTAATGGAGAGGTCAAGACTGGACCTATTGAAGACTTGGAAGATTTGTCAATTGATAGGTCTTCGAAGTTTCTAAAAACCGGAGCAAAGCTTCAAGAACCCATGTAAGCTTCATTGGTTGCTTTTCTGAAATCAAACTTAGATATCTTCGCATGGTGACATTCAAAGATGGTGGGGATCGATCCGAATATCATATGTCATTGCCTTAACATAGATACAACAAAGAAGCCTGTATGACAGAAGAGAAGAACCATGAATCCAGAATGCTATGCTGCATTGAAAGAAGAGGTAGAGAAGTTGCTCGAAATTGGATTTTTTAGGGATTCTTTTTACCTGAATTGGCTTGCAAACCCAGTTTTGGTAAAGAAACCCAACGGGAAGTGGAGAACTTGCATCTATTTCACCGACCTTAAACAAAGCATGCCCGAAGGATATTTTTTCCCTTCCAAGAATCAACTAGCTTGTAGATACGACGTCGGGGTATGAACTCTTAATCTTTATGGATGCGTATTCTGGATACAATCAAATCCCCATATATAAGTTAGATGAGGAGAATACCTCATTCATCATTGATCGAGGATTGTACTATTACAAGAAGATGCCCTTTAGACTCATCAACGCAGGAGCGACTTATCAGCATCTTGTCAATACGATGTTTGCAAAACAAATTGGCAAGACAATGGAGGTATATATTGATGACATGTTGGTAAAGTCAAAGAAAGCTGAAGATCATGTCAAGCACCTTGATGAGATGTTCAAAATTCTTCAGAAATATCAGATGAAGTTGAACCCCTAGAAGTGCGCATTCAGAATAAGATCTAGAAAATTCTTGGGGTTCATGGTCAATCAACAAGGCATCGAAGCTAACCCTCAGAAGATACAAGTACTAATTGACATGCAATCCTCTTGCAAACCCAAAGATGTGCAGAGCCTGATAGAAAGAGTGGCTAAACTGAGTCGATTTGTATCCAGGTCAACTGATAAATGCCAACCATTCTTCGAAGTATTGAAGGGTTTGAAGAATTTTCCAAGAATTAAAAAATAACTTAGGTTCTCCTCCACTCTTGTCGAAGCCAAACCTGGGGGAAGATATATACTTGTATCTTGCTGTTTCCAAATATGCGATAAGTGCTGCATTACTTCGAGAAGAAGAAAATATACAGCGACCTGTATATTACGTAAGTAAAAGATTACTTGATGTTGAAACAAGATATCCAGAAATGGAGAAGTTGGTATTATCACTCATCGTCGCATCCAGGAAACTTCGACCTTATTTTCATGCGCACTCCATCAAAGTTTTCATGAATTTTCCATTAAAATAGGTTCTGCAAAAACCTGAAACTTCAGGATGACTACTTAAGTGGGCCGTTGATTTGAGTTAACTTGACATCAATTTTTGATCTCGCACTGTGAATAAAGGTCAAGCTTTCACAGATTTTATTGCAGAGTTCACGTATGATTGAAATCTTCCCACAAAAGTGATTGAAACACCTGCTATAGATTTATCAAGATTATGGAAACTTTATGTCGATGGATCGTCAAATGAGAATGGAGCCAGTGTGGGCTTAGTGCTAATCAGTCCTGAAGGGCATAAGATTCATTGTGCACTTCGCTTCGAATTTCCAGCGTCGAATAATGAGGAAGAATATGAAGCATTGATAGCTGGGCTAAAGCTCGCGAAAGAAATTAAGGTCGAGATGATTAAGGTATACAGTGATTCCCAGTTGGTCGTTTGTTAAGTAATCATCGATTATCAATCAAGAGGAGGAAGAATGATGACCTACTTATAGGAGGTACAATGACTGTTCTCGACATTTACTGCTTATAGCATTCAACTTCTTCCTCGCATTAAGAATACTAGGGCAGATGCTCTAGCTAAGCTCACCTCAACAAAAGATGCAGAATTATTAAAGATGTGAAACCAAGTATCGAAGTAGAGCCCTAAGTGACCATGCCTGTTGACAAAAAATCATCGTGGATGGATCCAATAATAAAGTATCTACAAAATGGCAATCTTCTCGAAAACAAAAACAATGCAAAGCGACTTCAGATGAAGGCAGCTCGCTATATCATCTATGATGGGAAACTTTATCGAAGAAGTTTTAGCTCGCCGTTATTATTATGTGTTGATGAAGAAAAAGCACANAAAAGCACACTACATTATGAGGGAAATTCATGAAGGAATATGCAGAAATCACTCAGGAGGGCAAGCACTTGTGAACAAGGTTCTCAGACAAGGGTAACTATGAAGAAGGATACAATGGAATTTGCCAGGAGGTGTGACAAATGTCAATGATTTGCAACTGTTCTTAGAATGCCACATGTTCCTCTAACTCCAATGACTAGTCCATGGCCATTTGCAGTATAGGGAATTGATATTATCGGAATGCTTTCATTGCTGCGAGGTGGATTAAAGTATGCAGTGGTTGCAGTCGATTATTTCATCAAGTGGACAGAAGTTGAAGCCTTGAGTACTATTTCCGCAAAGAAGATGATAGATTTTATTTACAAATCTATAATCTGCCATTATGGTATACCACATACTATAATTTCTGATAATCGGAAATAATTTGACTGCGATGAATTCCGTAACTTCTGCGACAACTTAGGCATCAAGAAGAGCTTCTCTGCTATTGTTCATCCACAAGCCAATGGACAGATCGAAGCTATAAACAAAATACTTATACGAAACCTAAAGACAAAGTTAGAAGAGCACAAAGGAGCTTGGCTAGAAATGCTTCCTGAAGTTCTACTGGAGAGAATCAATTCTCTTTAGCTTATGGATATGAAGCAATGGTGCCAGTAGAAATTGGTGCGAGCTCTTGACGACGATCTGCTTATGAGCAAGATCAGAATAATGCACTGATGAGGATTGAGCTCGATCTTTGGGAAGAAAGGCGCGAGCAGTCTTAACTACAGATCGCATCATATCAACATCGCACTACTCGATATTATAATTCTAAAATCAAAAGCAGGGAATTTGAAGTTGGTGATCTTGTTCTTCGACAAGTTCTATCTAATAATAAAGAGCACGGCGCTGGTGTATTTGGATCTTTTTGGGAAGGACCATATGTTATTGATGCCGTCATTCGACCTAGGATATACAAGCTAGCTCACACTGGCGGACAAAAGATCGAGCATGCTTGGAATGCAGAATAACTTTGTTGCTATTATCAGTAAATCTTTATATATATCTTCATATATTTTCAATGACCTGGGGGGGCATCTTGTCATTCGTCATCATTCATCAATAAAGATGTCATTTCTTTGATTTTTACTTCGATTTTATTATCAAGTATTCCTTTATATTTGGTTCATCTTTTATAATTTTATGGCAGTCTTCGAACACTATAAAACTCTGGGGGAAGTGGGATCTGAATGTTATCTTCTACTTGCTTCCTAAGGGACTATGCAAATGTTCATTTAGAGGGGTTGGAATTTTAGATCGCCGAATTTCTAAAATTTCTCAAAATTTTAGGATTTTCTCCTCGCTCCATGCCATAGCATGTCGTATTACGCAATTTTCCACCTCGAATAACAAAGTAACTAAGCAAAATATTCATTATTCAATGTGATATATTGCTATATTCTATTTTGCCATGGAACATCTGAAAAATAGTATTGAGTTTGCTTCACTCATACTTGTTATTTTCTTAAGTGACTTAGCCTATTCTAACACTTAAAACTTGTTTTAAGTTAGTTAAATTCGAATCGTAATAATGATTGGCTACTTGGTTAAATTATACATTTTTATATTACAATGCAATATGTTTTAATTGTTTTGTAGGAATTTCATAAATTAAAGCTCGCACACGCATGCAAGCAAAATATTACAAAGCAAATAGGACCAGCCCGCATTTGTCTTTAACTTTATAAAATTATCAAATCTACTATAAGCTCGCTCCACTGTTTGTAGCTTTTTTTTGCAGCTTCAGTTTCTTTCCAGCTTTGGACAAGCTCGACCACATCTTCATCGAGGATAGAAAAGTCAAAATCTGGATGCTTACAGAAAATGTTGTATATTATGGTTGACGAGGAAATATCACTGGCCTTTTCTTCGAGCTCATTGCCTTTAGTGGCCCTGAACTCTTCTACAGCTTTGCGAGCCGCCTCTTATGTCGCCTCTTTAAGAGCATCCAGATGCTCGAAGAAGGTTTTCTCAAGTTCTTTGATTTTTTTTCCTCGAGCTTATCCTTTTCGAGCTTTTCCTTAGCCAAATCCTTGAGCAGCTGCTGCTTCTCTAACTCAAAGGAGTTTTTCTCTTCCTCGTGAGTCTTTTTCAAGTCCTCGAATGCCTGGACCATTTATTCGACCTTTTCGCCCTTCTTCATGCATTCAAGGACCAGTTTATACATCAAAATAGCAGATGCAGCAGTCTGAAAATATAACACACATTAGTACAAGAAAAGTGCACCGAAGAATGAAGATAGAAGATGCTTACATTTGCTAACATCCTCATTGCAGCACTGAAAGCGACCTTGATTCGTCGTTGCTTCATCCTCTCCCAACCATCCTCAGAAGTGAAACAGTTGATAAAGGCCGTGCTCAAGCCAGCTTTTTTTGGTAGTTGGCGAAGGAGTGCGAAATACTCCTCGTCCTTGTTAGCCTGGCTCAGTTCCCCAGAAGAAGTGGTTGTTTCCTTGGATAGCTCAGGCTGGCTCTCAATTCTAGTAGGATAAGGAGGAGGCGACTTATAAGGACATCCTCGAAGGCGACTTTTCACTTATTTGAGGTGTCGACCTTCTCTTTCCCTTTCATCGAGGCGGGAGGTATGCTGTCTAGTGTCTTAAACTTTGCCATTGACCCAAGTATTGAAGGGGGCGCTCACAGTCCGCTGTCGATTATCATTTCTGTACAAATATGATTATTTAGCATACGAGGTATGTAATGCGACAAAGAAAAGGAACAATAGAAAAATTACCTTCTTCTTGCTGAGAAATTGGTGGTATTGGAGCTTCTGGAGATAGTGATTTTGGGACAATAGGAGAGGCATGTACTTTTCGTTTCCTGGGTTTAGAAGATGAGGCACTCGCTTCTTTTTGTTTCCTCTGCTTCTTTTTCGAGCTCGAGGGTTTAATTGGACGGTTGGTAGACTATGGAAGAATGGCTCCCTTTGGGATAGTCCGTAAGCGACTCGGTTTTTGGTTTTCCCAAGCTTCTTCCAATCAAATTCTTCGATTAGAATGTTGTTTATTTTGTATACTCTTGTGAGCTGCTCTTTGGAGAGTCTTGGATGCTCCTTGTTATCTGCGATGATATACGAATGTGAACAGATTGATGTATTTATATAGAGTAAGCTATAAACTGAAAGTTACTTACCAAGGTTTTGAAAGAAGCCATTATCCGCGTAGTCAAAGTGGAAAAATGGATTTTTCCATTCTCCCATGTTATTGTGGACTCCATGGATGGTTTTTATTGCTTGATTCGGCCACTTGCTCGCATAGAAGAAGTCGAAATCTGATGGGTTCAACTTTACTTGGTAGAACCAAGCGAACTCTTCAGGTGTAAAGGATTCTAGACCTAATTTATGGTATAATATGTACAAACCTACCATGTTTCTATATGTATTTGGGGTTAATTGAAAGGGAAAAATTCCATAATAATCGACGATCGATTTGATATATGGATGAAGTGGGAGGTAGACACCACATCTAAGAACTGTGTCTAAGAATGAGGCGGTTTCATGAGGAGGTGTGTGTGGTCGATTGAACTTCGTAGGTAGACGAAGGAGGACATCGATTTTGTAATCGCATACGATCTTTTCAAGCTTGTTTGTTGTACAACTTGTCTTTATATCAATATATGACCAGTGTCCTTCTACGTAGTTATAACCCCTTGCAAATGTAAGGGTATCCCTAATGTGCTGAGACCATTGGTCTTAAGGGAGGTTGCCTATGCGAGGACTACTTTGCCTGGTCCTGGTTATTTCTACTTCAAGTTGTGACTCAAGATAGTCTTCGAGATCTATAGAGCTAATGCTTGCATTGGAGAATAACGATTCCCCTAAGAACGCATTCCCTTCCCTAAGTTCCTCGCTACTAGACATCTAAAAGAAGAAACATAAGATATATTTAGTCCAATGTGAGCATCAGGTATACTCACTATATACGAGCAATTTGGGACCACAAACCTTAGAATTGCACCGACAACAAGCTGTTCATCGAATTTTTTCTAATCAATCTATGGATTCGTCTAAAATTATTCGAGTAACTCTTCCATAATTCGTCACTCTATTTATTAATTCTATGACTGGTTTTGGTTTTCGAATGTTAAGATTTTAGATCTTAGATTTCTCCTATGGGTTCGTCTATCAATCATCTAAAAGTAATTTATTCGTTAAATTCATGGTGAAATTCTGAAATATGTCCATTTTTAGTTCATCTAAATATGGGGATGGGTTTATGTTCAAATTATTCATGTTCTACGGTTCATCTTTCTATTTCTAAAAATAAGCTCTATGTGATTCATAGTAAGATAAGAGTTCTCTGATCCTATAAAAATCAAACAATGATTCTTTAAATAAGAAAGAGAATGTATACTAACCTTTTTTCGGAGACTGAAAAACCGAGATGTTGCCTAAGGGATTTTAGTGATAACTTTGTCAGAGAAGATGATGAATTTGGGCGAGCTGAAGAGCGAATAGGGGCACCGAGAGGATTTCTGTCTTATGGATGTTTCGGATTTCAAAAGAAATGGAAGAAGAAGAGGACAGATAGATTCTTGATGTATATTTCAAGCATCATCAAATCACAGTCGTAGATCAAGGCATTTAATTTTCGGATCTAATGGCCGAAATTCACGTGGATTAATTTTCGAAATTAAATGAGTATTTTTCGAAATATGAAGAGTCTTGGTTTGAAACGTCTCAATTTGAAACAACAACTGGCGTCATTGCTATCATCGCATCTGCTCGAAAAACAGAGAAGTCTCCTTGAGCTTGGTTAATCTCTTGAGGAAAGGTGACATGTGGTTGCGTCTATTAGGAAAAAATACGCGTGGTTCTGGAAAGATAGGATTTAAGAATTGGTAACTCTTCAAGGGTTTTAAGATGACCTCATAATGTCGCATTCTTAAGCTCGCATTTGTTAGAGAAGAAAGCCCCATTTTGTCCTAAAGAACTAATAGAATTAGGGGAAAATTGTTGTGCGACCTAAAATCTATACATTGGTCAATGCCAAAAAAGGAAAGTTAGCAACCGAGTTAAACACGTCAGGACGCATGTGAATTTTTTTGATCGAAGTGTGACCTCCTCTGAATGAGTTAAGTATGATCAGTATGAAAAGGAAACTAGATCAAGTTTCATCAAACGGGTAATCTATAAAAAAAAAGGGAAACAAGTTTCTGAATAGAGATCGACCAATCATTCCATTTAAGTTATTACCTAATTATATTGTTACTCGAATTATATTTTCTGATTACACATTTACCCATTATAACAATTGAGGAACATTGAGCCACCCTCACCTATATGAAGGGAGCTTAGTATTGTTATAAAAGGACACTTTGCTATATTCTGTAATTCTCTCTCTATTCTCACATTGAGACTTAAAAAACTCATGTAATTCTCCAGAAAATAGTAAAGAACAGTGGAAGTAGGCACATCTTTTTTGGGGTTGAACCACTATAAAATTCTTATCTCCTTATTTGCTTTGATTTATCAACCATTTTCACACACAAATCACTTCTTGCAAATTTTCTAAATTTATTGTTGACAAAACCTCCGTCAACACCAGTTTTCTTTTTATTTTTTGTGTTGAACATAATTACTTTTTTTTCATATTCTTCAGGAAATTTTCGTACTTTTTTGTGATTTACTTAGCTACAGGGCATTCTGCTAAACGAAACCACAATAATTTCAAGAAAACCTTTATGATTTCCTTTGATTTACTTAGCATATTGAATTTTATAAAAAGAAAGCCATAATAATTTTCAAAAAATCTTTTTGATTTCCTGTGATTTATTTAGCTACAATTTTCTCCAGAAAGGAAACCACAATGATTTCGAGAAAATATTCGTAATTTCCTATGATTTACTTATGTACAAGACATTCTACTTAAGAAAACTAAACTAGTTTCTAGAAAATTTGTATAGTTTCCTGTGATTTACTTACGGACAAGACATTCCGCTAATAAGAAGCCAAATTGGTTTATAGGAAATTTTTGTAGTTTTCTATTAAAAAAATACTTATTTACTAAAATATCATCGTGTTTTTAAACTTCCAAAATATTTAGAAAAATACCCTAAAAAGTTATATGAAATTTTTATTATTTTTGAAATGTTGTAAATTTGAAAATATTTTTTAAAAAATAAGTATAAGTGTCTCAAATCCTTGCTTTTTATTATAATTTAATTTTGGTGGGTTTTTTAGTTTTGTATTTGATTTTGGATTTGGGTGTTGGATTTGGTTTTTTATTATAATTTTAGCTTAATGATTTTCAAATATTACTTTTAGTTTTTTAAATATGTCGGAATAGACTCTTGATATAGCAATGATATAGAAAGTCTCGTTATAGCATTCTATAGCAATGAAGCTTTCTCGACAAAAGTTGCGACAACATTTATGGTGTTTGTTTTCTATACTAAATTAGGTGAGCGATGTACTGTTGTCAGTAGAATCAAATTATTTATTTAGTTTCCTCCTATAACTATTCTAGTGTAATCTAGTACAAAGAATGCACGATCCAGGAAGAACGAATATTACTTTTTTTTTCAATTCCTAATTAATCTTGACGTGAGTAGTGAGGTTAGGGGGAAATAAAAATAAAAACAAGTAAACATAAAGCAATTAAGCAACTATGAATGAACTAGTCAAAGATCATTCTCAACCACTACACATTTTTGTTGAATCAACTATCTCCATATTGAACTATGAAATAGTAATAAGCTCTACTATTCCCAAATCTCTCTTACATTCATTAGATAAAATAAATTTTCTATCTAGATTTTATCACTTAGATAACCTCGAATAAACTTTTTTAATTTAATCTAATCAATATATTAAGTAACTAAAATAGGTTAAATCTAAGTAATAAGTATATAAGCTCGGAATATTTTTAACCTTGGTCATGCTCTTCAATATTACTAATCAATCTACTGATTCAATTAATTTATTTATAAATTGCTACTTAAGATTAAAATATCTAAACAACTAAGAACTTAAAATTTCGACCTAGTTATAGAAATCTATCAAGTTTACTTTGCTGTGCGCGTAAACAAAGCAAGACAAAATATCATAAATGTTGAAACATAGAAGAACGATAGCAATTATGAATGAATATTTGACATATAGAATATGAAAAATAGTTAATTCAACATAATATCTAGGGCTTTAAAATCATCCTCAACCAAAGATAAACTAGCCTAGCATGTTCATGCAATTCATTATCAAACTCATCATGCTAGAATAATAAAAACTATGAGAAAAGAAAGAAAAGGAGCAGAGGAATGTTGGTTGTTGAAGATTGGCTTAAATCTCTTCTGTGCATAATGATCTTCGAGCTCCAAAGTATGCAAATCTCATCTCAATTCTTTCTCTCTAAGTTTTTATGAGTTATGGTGTGTGTAAGAATGCCAAAATATGCTGAAAAGTGACCCCTTTATAGTGTATTGAGCATTGGAGTTTGGCTATAGTAGTTATCCTAAGTTGGACTCTAAAAAGTCAAACCCTAATTTCCTAATTTTTTTGGTCTGGTGCTGCGGCCTCAAAGCTTGAGCTGAAATAATGTAAACTATCCGCTTGTCAGTGCCATGGTGCTAGCTGGTTTGTACCATGACGCTAGACTTTGTTTTGCTTGGTTTTGTCATTTCATCAATTTTTATCCTTGCTTCAGTTCTTTTTCATCTATACTCATTCAAATTACCTACAAAAACATAATAAAAAAACCTTCAAATAACAAGAAAACTATCGAAGTTATGTAGAGAATTTAATTAAAAATTATGAATAATTGAGCACTTATCAATGAATTTAGCATTTCCGAAAAGAAGGAAAAAGAAAAAAGAGAGGGAAAAAAAAGTAATGGACATCTATGATTTTAAGCACTATTATTAGTATTATTATTGTAATCTAAGCATCACACTAATAAATTGGCAAAGAAATATCATGCAATACGAGGCTTGAAAGCCTATTCAGGGGTTCTTCGAACCAAGCAAAATCACCATTATTGGCCATAGACCATTTGGCCAAACAATGGGATATATTATTGCAACTTTTGGGAATAAAACTAAAAGTACAACCCGGAATAGAAAGAAGAAGATTTTGGATGTTTTTTATAATTATACCAACATTTGACAAGGGAATAATTGGGTCGTTCATGAAGCTGACCACATTGAGAGCATCTGATTTTATTATTAAGGGATACAAACTTGCAGTTTGGTAGAGGCAATACCATGCCGCAAAGCTAAAGCCTCAGTAATTTCAACAAAGCAAGCCAATTTTTTATTAGAGTCGAATGTGGCCATAATCTTTTCCAAATGGTTTCTTATAATGCCTTCCAGACCAATACAACATCTGACTTCTCTCATTATTGCATCAAAATTTAATTTATATATCGATTTAGGAGGAGGCTTCCAGCGGTTTTGAGTGGAAGGTTGCAATAGTTTTGAAACAAGAAGAGATGATTGATACACTCTTTGTTTTATTTGAGTCAAAAGAGCAATCCAAGTAACAAGGACTTCCTTTTGTTCATGCACCTATAAATTTCTGTGAAACCAAAGGGTCCATGCATGTCAAGTGAAACACTCAATCACTTTCAATCTAGTTTTCATGAACAAAGAGATAATGTTTTCTAGGAAAAAGTGGCTGGATAGTTGAGCTACCAACTCAAAAATTGGAGACATTCTCCATAAACTACAAGCTACTAGATAGAATAAGAGAGCATAAGATGTGGTTTCTGAGCTCAAGTTACACCACAGGCAGAGACTGTCAACTAGAACACGGCGCTTTGCCAAGTTGGCATGAAGGGGGATAAAGTTCCAGCAAACTTTCCACAAGAAAATTGTCACCTTGTTAGAATCTTTAAGCGCCAAAGACATCTCCACCAGTTATAGCAAGTGGAAGAGGATTAAGGGGTGAGTCTATTTTTCAAAGCTTGGCCTACCTTATAACCACTTTAATGGAATAGGCACCTCTTTTATTATAATCCCACATTAAACAACCTTCCAAAGACCTATTGACCAGGGGTATATTGTAAATTAACTCTGAGTCTGTTTTGAGGAAAAGTTCTTGGATCAGATTTTTATTCCAATTAATTCCATTCTCAAGAAGGAGGTCAACAGTACTGTCCAAATGAAGAAACAATGGTATAATTAGGTGAAAAGAGTGAGGCCTAGGAATTCATCTATAGCAAAAAATTTTAACTTTTTGGCCGTTGCCTATCCACCATCGAGAATCAGCCTGGATGATGTCTCTTCCCCAAAGAATGCTGCTCCAAATGAAAGATAGTCTAGTCCCTAGTTTTGCTTGCAAAAAGTCTCCATTATTAAAGTACCTGGCTTTCACTATTTGGGAACAAAAGGAGTTAGGATTTTGAATGATGCCCTATTCTTATTTTGCTTGCATAGCTTAATTAAATATGCCTATGTTCTTGAAGCCTATCCTACCGTCTTCTTTATAGAGACACATTATATCCCAAGAGGCCCAATGAAATTTCTTCCCATTTTTATTGAGGCTCCACCAAAAATTTGCATAAAGTCTATAGAGTTTTGAGCACAAACTAATTGGTAGGCGAAAATAGCTCATGGTATATATTAGGATGGACTAGGCTACTACTTTAATCAATATTTCCTTACCTCCTAGGCCATTACTTTAATCAAGATTTCCTTACCTTCTAAAGAGAACCATTTTTCCTTCCTTGCATCTTGTTCCATACTTGATCTCTAATGGATCCAAAGAGCTTTATCTTGTTTTTTGACGCCATAGATGGGATGCCAAGATACTTGTCATGACAGGCAACCTCTTTAATGTTGAACACATGTCCAACACATAGTTTTGCCATAGATGGGATGCCAAGATACTTGTCATGACAGGCAACCTCTTTAATGTTGAACACATGTCCAACACATAGTTTTGCTTGATGACAAAACTCTGATATATTAAGGGCTTAGTGGTAATGAGACACATGATATCAGCCAACATGAATGAATAAGAGTCAATAAATAGGTATGTAATTGTTGTGAATGAATTCAAATAGAAGTTTTTAGAGACAAGAAAAAAAAAGTTTGTATACTTAATTACAAAATTTATGTATGAATTTGTAGTCCCTTCAAAGAAATAACAATGGAATTTCCTTAAAAAAAATGTGCAAACAAAGGAATTCTAGTTTATGTATTCTATATAGAGGTGGAAAAATGGACGTGCTGGAAAACAGGTTGGGCCGGCCCGGGCTCCTAACTAGGTCGGGTTGGGCCAGCCTATACTGAACTGTTTTTGCTCAAATTTTAAAAAAATAATTTTTTTTAAAAAATAAGATTATTATTTATATAATTAGTTAAAATATTAGAAATTTAAAAATAAAATTTATAATAAAAGAAAAATATATGATGATTTTTTCCTATTGATAAAATTTATAAATAAGCTAAAACTAATTAGTATATAATTTGAGTAGTTGATAAAAAAAATTTAAACAAAAATCTTAAGAAAATTATTTAGAATTAGAATGAAATTTGAAAGTGTGAAAAAAAAAATAAAAGAATATATATTTATAAATATTAGAAAAAATTTTATATTCAAATTTATTTAAATTTTTTTTTTAAATGACAGACTAGCCTAATCTAACCTGTGCAGACTAAATTAGTGAGTTAACCCGTAGTCTGTTCTAATGCAGGTCGACCCATTTTACCACTTTTAATTCTATACTAAACTTCTATCATTTATTATTTGAAATTGTAGCGACCATTTAGTTTATAAAAGTACTAATTAAGACCTTAGAATAGGCATTCGAAATTGTGCAATAATAGCCCCTCAAAAGAATTGTGCTATAATAGTTTAGCAACATTTTGTAATTTGCCATGATCCATCAAATTGGGTATCCATTAGGATCATTACCATTGAACTGGTGTAGACTTTCTCTTTTTCTTTTTCTTTTTTTCCTTCTTTTGGGTAAGAGAAATGATTTAATATATTAAATTCTAAGTTACAATGAATTTATTCCAATATTCTCTCTAAGCATCTTAATATCTTGACATGTTTGGACATATCTTCGAGTTAACTTCAGGACACACTTTAATAAAATGGGAACACGAGGGCCCAGGGCAAGGCCTATGCCTCAAGTCTATATTCATTATTCAACAAATTCATTTTTAATTATATTTTCTAGTATCTTATCAAAAAAAATTATATTTTTTAGTCGTGATATCTGTCAGTAGCATACATACATTCACGGTGGCATGCTTTCGTGATAAGATGTGCAAAATTCTTACATTGAAAATAAATACAAAAATAAGTGATAAAATAATGGTGATATGAGAAAGGGTAATGTTGTGGGACATTTTAAAGTGTCTAATGCTATATAAAATGTTAATTTTCTACTTAAAAATGGAGTGATACTTTTTTTTTCTTGGAAAGATGAAGTGGCATTTTAAGATAGAACTTTTCAAGATTTCAAGATAATCAGAAAAAAAAAAAATATATTAAAAAAGGTGGCATATAGCAAAAATCCTCAACCTTTAGCATGTAAGGCATTTAGGTACCCATTGTCGGACTTTTGACAATTAAATTCTCAATCTTTTCGATCTATTCCTTCTGTGAGTCTGTAGTGGAAATTTATTTATGGTGGTTGTTAGATACCACGTTCCAAACACGTGGATGCCTTATGAAGGTTGAAGGGTATGTACTATTTAATGAGGGAAAAACAATTTAAAATAATAATAAGTAAAAATAGCCATCATATCTTTTCTAAACTGGAACAGAACCAGTTAGTTACACAAATCCTCTCCTTCCATCTAGTTAGGTCCCAATTTTGCAATCCTCTCCAGTATAGATGGTCTAAACCTTTGCTGATGATGGCACTAGTAGTACAAGAAAAAACAACTCTGATCTTTCTTTAGGATAAAATGAAATTTCTGACATTGCATTACCCTAAGAAGCAGTAGCCACACTTTTGAACTTTATCCAGCAAAAGATTTGGGAAATACGATAAAAACAACAAATATTAGAAGAGAGTAGATCGTTTCACTGTTGAAGATATCGTTTTAAGGTTCTTTTCTAATATATATACCCTCCTCCGTAAAGGATCAAGCGCTTGGGCCTCGACACATGGACATCTAACAGCCAACACAAGCAAAATTGCACCAAGGACTAACGGAAGCAAAAGATTGGTAATGTTGAGGATTTAAATGTAAAATTCTCAACATTAGGGACCGAAATGCAAAACATGCTAATGGTTAAGGAATTCTTTTGCAAATTACCCTTAAAAAAAGAGATTGTTGACCTCTGTCATAATATATAATTCAAGGCAAACCAATGAAACTGAAAAGGCCTTCCACGTATACTTTATCGTATTTTTTTTTTAATTTTTTGGGAATATTTTAAAAAAAAATTGAAAAATGCTAGATTTTGAAATTGTTTAAAAAATTTCAGATTTTCACTTTTTAATTAATTGATAATATATTTGAATTAACTAGTCAAATTATCTTAAATAACTAGATTAGTTACACTAAATAATTCAACTATTTACTTCGATTACCACCGAAAAATATAAATTTTGAGGAAAAAAGTTGTAATCGTCTAAATATTTGTTAAAAGTTTAGTTTTCAAAAATATTTTTAAAAATGATATTTTTCTTAAAAAAATCCAAAAATTTTCAAAAAAAATTCAGCTTATCTAAGATTTTTTAATTTTTGTACTTTAGGCTTAAAAATTTGTATTTTTGAGGGGTTTTGTACGAGAATACCCAGTTTTGGGGTTACTTTTAAATAGATACTCTTTCCTAGTTTTATGAACAAACGTATTCCCTTTTATTATTCGTATTTCTTCAATACCAAATTTACCCTTTGTCTCCCACTGCCTCACTCTCAAACCGAGGACGTAGAGTCGCCGGAGCTTGAGCAGAGTTGACGGAATCTGATCATATATTCAGTTTTCAGTGAGGACAACGATCTTCAATTCGTGGACCCTCAAAATCGAAGCTAGGAGATCGCTAGAGAAATTGTTGTCGTTGATGAAGAGGGATTTGAGATTGATTAGGCTGGAAAAATCGGAGACTCCGTCGTTGACGGAGTTTCCTTTAAAGCTAAAAACAGTGAGTGATCCAAATCGTTTTTGAAACCCATTTTTAATCAAAATAGGAGTTTGTCGTTTTCACAGCAACTAAAGGATTAGTCTCAAATGCCAACGAAGTTAAACGAAAGAAAAAAAAAAAAAAAAAGAAAAAGAAAGAAAAGATAAAAGATAAATCAAGTAAATAAATACTAACTTATAATAGTATTTTATTTATGATATATTTATATATTTTATTTGTAAATACAAGAAAGCAAAAGACTTGAGTATCGAAAAGCAGTAGTTTGTAACAATTATATAGTATTACTTTGTTGTCAGAAACACTAAACATTGATTTTTTTTTTTTTGAACTGAAATTAAATCTAGTATTGCTTAAGCACATTTTTTATTGAATTCAATTAGGTGTAGTCAACCACAAGATAAATATAAATCAATTTTATACATTGTGGTATATAAATCAATTTTATACATTGTAGTAAACCATCATGTACGATATACTATAGGTGAATTAATTGTGACATAGTAAATAAATGACCTACATTAATAAATTAATTATATATATATATATCTCGAAAACACAATTTTATACTCTAATAAATTAATTATATATCTCGGTAAATCAACTATATATACTAGTAAATAAATTATATATAACAATAAATTAATTATTTACAATTGTAAATTAATTTTATATTATAGTAAATTAATTATATACAATTGATAAATTAATTATATATTATTATAAATTATTTATACGTACTGGTAAATTAATTATATACATTAATAAATAAATTATATATGATGGTAGTTAAATTATTTATATTGGTAAACAAATAACATACGCTGGTAAATAAATTATGTATGTTTAATTATATACATGAATATAATAAATTAACTTACATAAAAAGATAATGGTAAACTAAAATTATTAAAATTTAAAGAGAGATATAAAAGTCAATAAAATAAAAAATGGATATTCATTAACATATAGCTTAGAAAAGGGACATGTGTGGTGTAGTTTCCTATATTTTTGAGTGAGGAGGGGAGAATAACAAATTAAATAAAGGTGTAATAACCACTAAGTTATACTATTGCATTTAATGATCAATAATAACTATTATTATTATCAAGACTATTTTGGCTGAACTAGACAATTGACCTTTGAAACTGAAAAAAATGAAATTCTCTCATTAGATTTTAGTTCATAACTTCATATACAAACGTATCCCGTAACTCAAATTCGGTCAAAATTGCTAACAATAAATAAATAAACAAATACGTTAATTTTTTTTTTTCTTTTAATGAGGTCTGGCTTTTGAGAAGTTGAGTCACTGATCGGAAAATTTTTTGAAAGAAGAATAAGTAGGGACATCTGTAACTCCCGTCTCTTTCAGTGCATGTGAGAACGGACCTGATTTAATCTCATATCATAGAGGAAAGAATTTCAGGTTTCCTTGCTTGCATTCCTTGTCTCCAATCACATTTACAAAAACAAAATCTTTCAATTCTCTCTTTGCTACATTCTATCTCTATATTTGGATTGCTGTGGTATGATTTATATCTTCTTTATTTATGGAACACCCCATAATGTCAAAATAATAATAGAAGAGAAATCATAGTTAGATACACTTTCATGTTTTCCATTTAATTAGACAAAAATTTACAAATTTTTTTAGAAAACATGCTTGGTAACATTATTTTTCTTTTCTATTTAAAAAATTTGTTCGAAAGAAATGGAAGTGAGAATTTTTCAATTTCAAATTCTTTAAAACAAAAAAGTAAACCAAGAAAATGGTGTTTTATACATAGATTTTTAAAGTGGTATTTTTGTAAATCAACTTTTAAAAAGTGTTATTGTTCAAAAACTATTTAGATAGTAGTATTTTAATAAATGGTAGTTTTCCAAATAAAATTTTAAAAGTGATTTTTTCTAATAAGTCTTGAAAAATGGTATCTTCTAATTAATTTTTATAGTTCCCAAAACTTTTGTTTTGAGGAAATTAAGGAATACGCGGACTTTTGAAAAATAATTATATGTTACAATACGTATTTTCAGGAGATTAGGGAATACACGGACTCTTGAAAAATAATTACAAACATACAACACTGAGGTTTTGATTATATTCGTACAGTCATTTTAAAAAAAATACCTTTTTTCTTTGACATATGCATCTGAAAGCTCTGCCTCTCTCTCTTATCTCTCTTATTTTCTAACCTAAGTCCTGGCCTCGAATGGCGATCTCACGATCAGTTACCATTCCTTACTCCATTTTTGTTTGATTATATGATAAGCTTTCCTTCTCTCATTGTCTTCTTCTTCTTCTTCTTTACTTCATGCACGATTAGAATCACTTTGTGATTATTGATCTACAATTTTCTCTATCTAGTGCATATATCCAGAATTTAGAGGTACTATTGAGGTTGGGGCTCACATTTTCTAGGTACTTCTACATCGTTAATGGATTCTGCCTGTTTGATGAAATGCATTTGCAGGTTTTAATTTCTCCTTTTTAGAACCCTTTTTGTTTGAATTCAAAATTGGTGCATTTTAGATTTTCACTTTGTTTAACCACTCCAATCAAGATTTCATTACCTAAATTTGAAACATAGTTTTCTACAAGATCATAAAATGAGCTTAATCCAACTGCAACCAAGTTATATAAAAGTTAGAGTAGATACAGGGCAAGAATAAATCTTGCAGAATGTGCATTTGTTGTCCATGACCAATGGTTTGTTTTACTTTCCTTTTCCCATATTACTTGTCATTTTTCTTTACTAAATTTTATCTAGTATATTACATGTTTCAAACTTCTAATATGCTAATTAGGGGGGGGGGGGGGGGGGGGATAGTTTATCTCAATAAAAAGTCTTAATAATATTTTCTAGTATAGAATATGCTAAATTTGGTCTAGAAAATGACACAGCGTTAATGATACTCTCACATAATTAATAGCTAACTCATAATATTGACAAGTTGGGATTAGTATATTACGTGACACTTTTGCTCAGTGCAATGACGACAACAATTGGTCCAATGCGCTCTCACGAGAGGCAAACCCACTCGTATATCTTCTTTTCAGTTGATTGATCACATTGAGTTTCAATCGTTTGACAAAGTTATTCCAATCTTAATGCTTGATCACATAATAACAATGTCGTATTTATAGTTTGTCATCAACGTGTTTTATCAGTCAATTAATTTGCTGGAGAAAAAGGATATAATAATTAGGCATAGTTGTTTGGTGTGCATGAAGTCTAGCTCTAATTTGTCGCAAATTAATAAACTAGTGGAATGTCCCCATCTTGTGAAAAGGACAGAAAATAAATGGAACAAACAAAATAGGATGATAGTTAAATGACTCGGATGTCTTGGCACTTAGGCATCGCACTATAAGCGGCCTTGTGGGAAAAGTATTGCTCTTCATGTCCAACTTTCGTTTGAAGTTTAAACAATAAATAAACAAATACACTTGTAACTTGCGTTTGTTGCATTGTTCAAAAAGAGTTAAATGACTATTTTGTCACCAAGAAATTAAAAAGATAATTTCGACTGGAGAGTAAACTTGTGTACGCAATAAGTATTAGTACTGGCATATATGTATCTATGCATATGTTACTGAAAAAACGTGATCAAATTAAATGATTGGAAGGAGGGTAAAGTTATAATGGTATGCTATTGAGAATACCATTACCAACCGCCTAGGTGACAACGAGCATTTACTTTGATTCCACTTTTGTTGCGCACATCAAATTTCACTATACTCGACTGGCCTAGAAGGACACTAATATAGGTCGTCTATCTTTCTTTTCAGTATTTTTGTTTTTTGGCCATAGATGAGTACTTTAATTTGAAAGTTGGGGACGACCTATAATAGCAAGTTATCCCAGTGAGATTTATGTCTGATTCAATTTTTTTTTTCTTTTTTTGTCTATCTTTTTTTAGCATCTATTGGATATGATAAAAGAAGAAATTATTTATGTCTTTCATTTTTAAAAAAATTATTTTAACAATTAAAGTCTCATATTTTCTTTTTCCTTTTTAACATAAAGTCTCATATTTTTATCTAAACTATTTGAAAAAAAATAAAAAAAATTCTAAAAACTTTGGTCAATATATGTTTTATTTTTATTAATAAAATTAGTTATAAGGATAGAGGATGGCGAATAAGCTTGGCAACCAGACAATTCCATAATAAATCCCTGATTGTAGATCATCTAGTGGAACTAACCACCGTAGCAGAAGCCACTCAAACTCATGACCTTAATGTCACAACCCTAACCTTAAACTAGACAATCATGCAATACCTATTACAGTCCGTCGCACTAAATCACCTACCAACACTCGAAAAAGGGACTTAGAGTAAGCTTTTGAGACAAAGTGGTAAAGATGAGAGAGTTTAAGTGAATGAAAGCTTTGTATTACTCTTAGAATGCTTAAAACTCTCACAAATGGGACTTATATCCAAATGAACCCAAGGGGTCCTTTATATAAGCAAAGCCTAAACCAACCAAGGGTTAGGATCGTGCCAAATCGTATGATCTTACAAAGGGTCTAGATTATTCTCAACTAAAATTATAATATCTATAAAGATATTTACATAGAGAATTCTAGAATAAATATGGTCTAGATCCTTCTAAGTGGTTCACCCACCATCTTAGCTCTTTCAAGTCATTTTAGGAGCTTCTAGGACCGTCTAACCCATCTAGCACTATCTGGCCTTGTCTAGAACCTTCTAGGACTCAGTAGCGCCAACTAGAGTCTTCTAGCATTGCCAAGACCTTTCTTGAATATTCTAAAAGTGTCCACTATGTTCTAGGGTTTTCCTCCATCCTCTTGGGTGAGCAGTATATATATAGGATCTTAGAGCCATGAGCAACAATATTTGGATTTTTGGGAGCTAAATGAGCAGGGCGTAACATTAAGCTTATAATACAAGGGACTTAATCACCTGCTGTTACGTTCGGCGGTTGGCCAATACATGTATTAAGATTTAGAACATTCTATGTATTAATAAATTTGAGATCGTTACATATTATCATGCCAAATTTTATCTTTTTCAATTAACTTTAATTTTAAATTATTATGTATTACCACATCAAATTCAATTTTAGTGTTTAATCTTTCAAATTACTACCTAATACCATGTCTTTTAATTATAATTGTAAATAATAATTTAGTGAAAGTGAAAAAAATGGAAGAAGAATGAGAATTTGGATTAGGAATCAATTAGTTGAATAAAATTAAAAAAAAATACAACTCAATAAGTAACCAACAGATTACCAATCATATAACAATAAATGAAATTATATTTATATAAATATTAAATATTATAGATTTTTCTGGGATTTTTTTGTAGTATTACTTAAACCACCATTATATTCATTCCGTTAAAATCAAATAATTTAAACTAGAGTATCATTAATAGATAACTATAAGCACCCATATATATATATATATAAAATATGCTAGAATTCTAACTTTCAATGCCAAGACATACAATATTTGAGTGATATATGAATTCGAATAATACTAAGATGCTAACTTTCTAATAATATATATATTTGAGTGATATATGAATTCGAATAATACTAAGATGCTAAATTTCTAATAATATATATGTTATTACTATTTAATTGGTGTATTTCTCCTATATATATATTATGTACTTACAAAAAGAAAAGGATAGAGAAATTTGGTAACTACAAATCTACCATCTATAACATCATAAGTCTTAGATCAGATATGTTCTGAGAAGATTATAAATATTTAAGTGATAGTCTTTGAATCCAAAAGTATCTTTAATCTAACATTTTTAGGTGAAATCTAGTGGTGTTATATTTGGTATTCAGAGTCGACCCACTCCATAGTTATGTGGGTCTTAGAAAGCTGCTACCATAGATATTATATGTAGGTAATTGAATGTGGACTCTTTAACAAAGATGCTGGATTTTTAACAAGAGAGATTGTAACGCTCATTGAAGCGTTCTAAGAATTCTAAGAAGATCATGAGTATTTAAGTGATAGTTTATTAGCCCAAAAGTACTTTCAAATTAGTATTTTTAGGTGAGGTTCATTGATGTTAAATCATCATTAATTACAAATATATCTTATATTATTTTTTTCATTTTTGAAAAATTAATACTTCATTCTCTGGAATTATAATTTGAAGTTTTAATTTCACCACTGGGGGAAAAATTGAATTGAATAATCATCATCTACCTTTGGTTTTTTTATTATTATTAATTTTTTTTAGGGGATGTACTTTTGGTGTTTCGAAATAGGTAAATATTACTAAATAGCTTCAAAATATTTCTAGCTCCGATAGTCATGAGACACACGTGGGGACGTTCGAGCCGTGAGGGAAACCAACGCTTGCGAAAGCCTAACATGACGGAGGAGTGAGTCACAGTCACACACACTCGACTCGAACAAGCAGGGGATATAAAGGAAACGAGAGCGACATTTAAGGTGGGGCCCACTTTGACTGCACTAATTTTCTTTTTGTTTTTTTTTTCTTTTATATATAATTAAAATATTCTGAATCAACATATTATTAAATTGAAGCCACCCATGGTCATGTATATTAATAAACGTTTTTTTTTTTGTAATATTAACATATAGCTATTTATCCCCTCAACAAAAAACAAAAAAAAAAAAACATATAGCTATTACGCATAAGTGACAATAACATAAGGCCAGGCCAGCGCTTCAATACACCGAAAAAGGCCTCCGCTTTCTGTTCTTCCTTTCTTCTTTTTGGAGTCAAAAAGTCTCGCAGCTCATAAGCTCAACAGTGGGTTGTGATTGTGGGCTGCGATGGATCCTCAACCAGACCCACTTGCCTCGCCGGAGTCATTGTCGAGGGTCGTCGTCGATTCTACTTCCGGTGCCGCTCTCCTCCGCCTTCCGGCTACTAATGCCTCCATTTCCATCTCAGACAACAACCAGGTCTTAGTGGTGTTCTAACATTCTTAATTCTATATCTTACTTATGTACGCACATATATATATATATATATATATATATATATTTATTTATATGAATCTGTATATGGGTGTTGTAAAGTACTTGTCTTTCTTTTCTACGTAGTGCGTTGGACTTAGATTTGTTTTGTTCTGTTTCGTAGAGTAGATTATTGCAATATGCTTGCTCATGGTCATGATCTTTATGCAGTGACGCTCTTAAAGTAGTTTGTTTCTTTAACTCCTTTACTTTTTAATGGTTTCACCTTTCTCTCTCATCTTCCTTTTTTATAGGACACTATTCTCCTTTTATTTTCTTTTTCTTTTTAATGTTTTCTGCTTAAATATTAATCATGAGACCTTTTTCTTTTTGTTTAATTCTTCAGGCAGTAATTGTGTTATACAGTATACTCAACTGTCTAACTCTGTACTCTTTCTTTTTTCTTCAAAGATAGTTGGAACTTGTTAAAATCTCAGTTCTAGTTCATATAACACGGTTCAGTTGATGGGGTTAATAAAAATTTTAATGAAGGAAATCAAGTTTTAATTTAGAATGCCCTGACTATGGGATCTGAAGTTTAAGGAGTCAACCTATAATAACAAAAGGATCACCTTATAAAATTACCAGATTACACAACAGAATCTTAGATGAATTGAATTGCTGAATTATTCCTCTTTTGATTATTTTCATTGGGAATAGTCAAAATTTTAGTTGGATGACCAAATATTCAATGGGGTTCAGCAAAAGAGTCGATGGGGGACTTTGCTACTTGCCTACAAGACACTGGGAGTAGTGTTTGGAGGACTAGTTACATCCCCACTCTATGTGTACCCTTCAATGCCATTGAAATCTCCGACAGAAGATGACTATTTGGGCATCTATAGCATAATGTTTTGGACTCTTACCCTTATTGGGGTTGTCAAGTATGCTTGTATAGCGCTCAAAGCAGACGATCAAGGCGAAGGTATATACAGACTCATATTGTTACATTCACATGCTTAACCATGGCCTATGCTGGTTATGAATTTTGAAACATGAACATGTATATGCTTTGCTTCTTCAATCCCAAGATGGGTGCTTAAAAGAGGAGTTTGATTATATCTTAAATTTGATTGAGTTTAACTGGTGTTTTGTTTTTTGAAATCTTAAATATAGTGCTTATATGACTTTTTTTTTTTTTTTTTTTTTTTCCGGGTTGTGTTTTGGGTGTTCTATTGATCATTAGATAGTTTGTTTACTTAAAAAATAGAGTTAAGAACTCCTAATTTTACTCTTATATTTTTGTTTAATCTTGAAATATGTGATGTTTTTGAACTGCTGCTCACATTCTGTTGTCTGTATTCTACATTTTGACTTTAACTTGTTGATATTTAAGCCGCACTCAGAACTGCATTTACTTCTCACTTGACAGAAAGTTATAGGATCTTGGAACTTAGTACAGGTTTTCATTGCCTAGAAAATGTTTAGCTTTATGTTTGTCTGGCTGTATATCGAGTGTTTTGCATATGTATGTCTGTCATGTATTTCGAAAAAATTGGAAAGCCTCAAATGAAAGTGGGTTTGTTATTTGTATAAGCAGAGTTATATTTGGACATATTATTTCTTTCTGTTTTTCATTCTGGTCTTTTGATGAATGTCTCTAAAAGAGTTTTCAGACACTTTATGCATTTGCTTTTCCAACTTCCAATATCAGCAATTGGTAAATTTTCTTTTGATGCATGTGGACCTGATTGATTTGCAGGAGGGACATTTGCATTGTATTCAAAACTTTGTAGGAATATGAATATTGGAATCCTTTCTCGAAAATATTCAAACTCAAACTCAGGATTTTCACCGTCTATCTTGCACAATGGCACAAAAAATAAAAGTGCACTTGGCAAGTTTTTTGAGAGAAGTGTAATCGCAAGAAGGGTGTTACTTTTCATTGCCATATTGGGCATGTGCATGTTAATTGGAGATGGCATACTCACACCTGCAATTTCAGGTTTCTGCTTCATCTTTTGACCTTTTGATAATTTTATGTAGCTTCTGCTTATACAGATTTTCTTGTTTATTTTATTTTATTTTTTTTATTTTATTTAAAATGTAATTTCAGTTCTGTCGGCAATGGATGGAGTAAGAGGACCATTCCCTTCTGTCAGTAAATGTAAGTAATGCTGATTATTCCATCTTTCACATGAGATTGAAAAGTGCCTGTGCAATACAAGCTGCCATTATAACATTATATAGCTGGAACATGCAACCGGGTTAAAATATTCAGAAAGAACAGGCAGAGAGAGGCCTATATCCAAGCAACTTAAGGTTTGGAAATAAATGGTTTAAAAAATGGTGTCGAAACAGATATTTCTTAGTTCAAGTTTTACAACACACTTTCTATATCTCCTTCATCTACAAGATGAACAGCTTGGCTCCTACAATGTAACTTCTCCTTAAAGTTCGTGTGTTGGGTCTTCTAATATAAATTTTTTATGTCTCGGGCTCCTCGTTAAAATGTTTTGGGTCCTAATCCATGTATTAAACTTCAAACATATGCCCATTGTTGACACCTGCAAGTGAAAAGGAGTGTTAGTATTTCAGAACCTGAGTTAGCTATGCCCTAACAAATTACACTTTCTAATATAGGAGTAGGTGTGTTGAATTTATTCGTAAAAGTTTGGGGAATTCAGTGTCCGCTTCTTGAGTATTGCAATACGATGCTCTTATTTTTAGTAATAAGATTAGTTTTAGTAATAAGATGTCTCTATTTTAATAGAAGCTTTAGTTTGCCATTCAAAGGCTCTTAAACTTAATTGGCTCCTCTAAATTTTCCAGCTATGGTTGAAGGACTTTCTGCTGTGGTTCTAATTGTTCTGTTCCTCTTACAAAAGTTTGGTACTTCACGAGTGAGTTTCCTCTTTTCACCTATTATGGGTGCATGGACCTTCTGTACCCCAATGGTAGGGATCTACAGCATCATACGCTATTATCCAGGTATATTCAAAGCCATATCACCACACTACATCTTCAATTTCTTTTGGAGAAATGGAAAGGAAGGCTGGCTGTTGCTTGGTGGCACTGTCCTTTGTATCACAGGTATTGATGCTCATAATCATGATTTATGAATGATCATTGTCTTCTTGAGCCTTCCATTATGCACCATAGATATGTCAAAGAGTAGTGATCTGATTTGCATCATTTTCAAATTCCTTAAGGTGAAAATACACAAGGTGTAACTCAAAAACATATTGTGTTGGAATACCATTATCCTTCTCATAATCAGTTTTACCTGAACTCCTTAGGTTCTGAAGCATTGTTTGCAGATCTGGGTCATTTCAACCGGAGATCCATTCAGGTTGGCTTGGAAACCATCTATTTTTCGCACACATTTCCATACTAAATAGCTCTCTAATACATTTTCTGATCAACAGATAGCGTTTTTGTTTACAATTTACCCATCTCTGGTTCTGACGTATGCTGGGCAAACAGCATACTTAATCAAGAATCCAAATGATCACGACGATGGGTTCTACAAGTTTATACCAACAAAGATATACTGGCCCATCTTCGTCGTTTCCACATTGGCTGCAATAGTTGCTAGTCAGTCACTGATATCGGCCACCTTTTCTGTAATCAAGCAATCTGTGGTGCTTGATTATTTCCCTCGGGTAAAGGTAGTGCATACATCACCCAGCAAAGAAGGCGAAGTTTACTCCCCTGAAGTCAACTACATCCTCATGATTCTTTGTGTTGCTGTCATACTTATTTTTGGAGATGGAAAAGAGATTGGAAATGCTTTTGGTATGGTAAACTAACAAAATTTCATTAATTTAGATTGCATTCAAGAGCCATATGAGATTCTAACTGGTTTTATCAGTTTTAACATTTTAAACTTAGTCCTCAATGATTACATCGTTAATATTTTTTTATTTTCTCAATTTACTCTGAAGCATCTTATACTTGGTACATCAATGAGACAAACAGAAAATTGCTTTTCTAACTATTTTGTTCTACTAATGAATTTTCTGTCCAGAATTTGAAAAATAATTGTTTTGTTTCTTCGTGTAGATCAAATAAAAGTGGGAGTAAATCAAAGTTATTAAAAAACTGGAGTTATCCCTCGTTATGGTCAAATTCCATTTTGCATATACTCAATAGAGCAAGTACTTGAGTAACTTTTCTTCTGGTGATGTCATTTTTAGGTGTTGTTGTCATTCTAGTCATGCTCATCACCACCATACTATTGACGTTGGTCATGATCATCATATGGAGAACACCGTTTTTTCTTGTTGGTCTGTACTTCTCAGTTTTTTTCATCATGGAAGGAGTTTATGTGAGTGCAGTCTTCACTAAGATTCCTGAAGGTGGCTGGATTCCTTTTGCCATATCTCTTATCCTTGCCTTCATTATGTTTGGTTGGTTTTATGGGAGACAAAGAAAGATTGAATACGAGTTGACTTATAAAATAACCTTAGACGGACTTGGACAACTAATATCCGATCCCAGTGTCCAGAGGGTTCCTGGATTGTGCTTCTTTTACACCAACATTCAAGACGGCCTTACTCCTATTCTAGGACACTACATTAAGAACATGAAATCCCTTCATAAGGTTACCATTTTTACTACTCTTCGATATTTATTGGTTCCAAAGGTGGCTCCACATGAGAGCATTGTCGTCAACAAACTGGGGAATAGAGGTGTTTATGGGTGCGTCATTCAGTATGGTTATGCAGACCCCCTAAACCTTGAAGGGGATGATTTTGTTAGGCGAGTTATAAGTAGCTTGCAAGCACTCATCCAAAACAACTCAGGCTGTCTGCCATCTGACACTTCGGACATCCAAGAACAGATTTCTGATTTAGAAGAAGCTTGGAGTGCTGGGGTAGTCCATGTTCGAGGAAAAACAAGGTTTCATATTGGCAAAAACTCTGGTTTTTTCGACAGAACCATGCTTGCATTTTACGAAGTTTTGCATAGTAATTGTAGGCCTGCTCTCCCTGCTTTAGGAGTGCCACTGCCTCATCGTATTGAGGTTGGAATGCTTTATGAGGCGTAAAAGGAAGCAACTTTGTTTGGCTTTGTATCCTGCCAATATGTTCTTTTTAAGAAATATACAGGTAAACAGTTAAGAGGGAAAATAGGTGATCTAAGATATATGTTTCAAAAGCGAACGCTCTATATTATTAGAAAGAAATCTATTTGAATTATTATTATATAAAAATATTAAACGGAGAATTTTTGTCTCATACTCCAAATCATTTATAACGGTGAAATTTCACCTCATTTAAACCGATGCACCTGATTGGTAAAATTGATATCCTAAGTTATCCCAATTTCCGTTGGTAAAATTGATATCCTAGGTTATCCCAATTTATGTCCACCACTAGGTCAATGCCAAATCACGTGAAAAGTAAAATGGACGGAATCAATGTTGATGGAAGCATAAACTGTTATGTTGACTTTTAGACTTCATAACAACGTGCCATTACTCTTTTAATTGGGAAATATTTTGTGATCATCCACTAGTTATTTGTGAGAACCCGTACCGTCCTGGTAGGAAGACCTTTTCAGCCAAAAGAGACTTTTTTGTTTTTGTAATTTGTAAATCAAAGGCATTCTTTATCATTTTCAAAAATTTGCTGTTGAAAAAAAAGGTCTCCACCGGATTTTGTGAATGAACAAATTAAAGGTAGGATTTGGAAATTTTAGATAATAAAATGACAAATTAAAAAAAATACAAGGGGTTTTTTTACACATTTCAGATATATTTCCTTCCCAGAAAGGGAAAGGAGACTTTATTTTGATGCTGAGACAAGAAAAGACTATACCAAGCTATATTGTACATAACTAATTCAACCAAACTAATTTGGTGTCCTATCCAGTATCTACATGGTATTATTTTTAAAGACAAGCAAAGGACAGTGGTTATGGTCTTTCAGAAGATACGCTTAAGAATCCTGGCGAAAAGAAAGCCTGCTTGGTGAATCAATTCTCACAATGAATTCATCCTCAGCACCAGAATCATCACTAGAATCTTCAGGTACAGGATTCTCCTTCGAAGCTGTACTTTGAAGTGATTTTGAAATAATTTCTCCAGTGAAATTTCTCCCTTCTAAGTTCTTCACCGTAGCAGACCCATCTGATCTAACAGAAACAAGTGGACGGTCCTGATCCGAAGGCATCATAGGATATGACACGCTATGTAATGGCTTAACTAGATTACTTCCTGGATAACTTCGAATGCGCCTATGGATGTTAACCTTGCAAAATAAAAAAGAGAGTGAGTCTTTCAAAAAAAAAAAAAAAAGGATAGCGAGTTTTAATCAAGAGGTAAGGCTCAGAATACTCGGTCATCCCTAAACTTCAAAGTCTAATGGCTAATAAAACTGGAATTTTTTTTTCTTGGCTCAAGTATTTAGAACTGAACATACAGTGCTGCCATAAATGCTCAAATGCATTGCTTTAGCAGAAAGGCTTTTGGCATGTCGACTGATCCCTTCAACATTCTGCTTATGGTGCCTTTTCTTGTAGAAGTGTTCCGGCCAACTCATAAGACCACCATGTTCTCGACTAAGAGGTCTATGGGGGTTATTTCCAGAATGAGGTACAAATGAGGATGACCTTCTCTGGAGTCTACTTTCTGAGTCAAGTGCAGCAATATTGAAAAAAATTACTCTTGCTCTCGTTTCAACTAGATAAGTGGATGCTTGATGAGAAAAACTGGCCCCTTTGATGGCTGTTATCATGAAAAGTAAGAAGATTAGTTTTAAGACAAACAGATATAAGATAAGACTTCATTATGACTTCTGCTGAATTATATTCATGAATTTGTTAAATGCGTACAAAAGTATTTTAGTTGGGATACAATTTAGACTGTTTACAAAAGCATATCCTCAGATGTGAGCTTAATTTACCTGTTGTATCAAGATTTTGAAAGCTTTGATTCGCATGTGAAGGCAAGAGAGCTGAAGGTGATGTAATCAGTTCTTGGGTGCCTTGGGTTTTGATGAATCCTTCTAATAAAAAACCAATGGAGTGGTGGGGAATTTCTATCATCTCTCCCCTAATGTATATGGTCATGATTGAGCTTTCAGCAACAAGACCTCTTAAATCTTGCATTGTTATTTTCTCAAATATTTGAGGGAGCAACAGTTTGACAAGAATAATAGCACTTTCCTGCGTAATGAAAAATACAATGAACCAAATATAAAATGAACGCATCAGAATATATTCAGTTTATATTACAACACAATCAACGTTCCATTCACTTCACATCTTTATATGAAAAATATAATTAAACGTAGTTTTGAGAAAGCATCATTTTCTGTACAAGCTGCAATTAACATGTATAGTTGGAAATAATTTAAAAATAAATATAAAGTTCCTTAACCAGAGGGGAAAGAAAATCATTCAGGTTCCACAACAAGGAATCCAAGATTTTAGTATTTCTATTTAGCTTTTGCTTTTTACTTTTAGAAGCCAAAAGCCAAGAATGACAATTAGAGCTATTCACTTGATGAGAGCTGTTACTAAATTAAACCTAGTATACCTGCCACAGGAAGTCTTCTACTGAAGGATCAGACCTTAGCAGAGAAACTATATTGTCTGTTTCAATAAAGAAACAGAAAACCACAGAATCTGTTACTATGTCAGAGACGTATGGTTTTCCAGTTAGCACTTCATATAGACCCAAAGTACTCCCATGAGTAAAAGTTGGGTGTAATGAATGTTTGCTCTTTAAGCTCTTACTCGTCCACTGCAAAACATGAACATCATTTAGTGGAACTTTCCATAAGCAACATTAGAAGGTATTGCCAAGATATTCTTTGATTACCTTGACCACCCCATTGGAAATAAGCCAAATACCATTAGGTTTTGAACCTTCCCTGTAAAGTGTTACACCACGTAGTTTCATCATTTCTTTGGTTGAACTTTCTAGCGGTTTACAAACAGAAGATGGAAGAGCCCCCATGAAAGGATGGACACTAATCATCTCTCTTATTTTTGGAACTTTTACTAATGGAGGATTTCTTAGAAGCTTTTTCAAGTCAGTCTGCACAGAATATTTCAGAAATTACATTCAAGCAATAAACAGTTATGAACAAATTGCATGAAAAGAAAGCAAAGAGATTATGAACACTTACCTGAACGGCATCATGAAGATGCAGCATCTCCTTCTCTTCCAATAGACCAACCTTTTCAAGATTTTGAACATAATCAATTAGATGGTTCAGCACTGAGTATGTTACTTGTCTGGTTTTCACAACGTGCAAAACCTGAAAATAAAGATACCCAGGTTCAAGAAAATTCCCAAATTTAGACACTGAAATAACATTTTCTTGCTTACCTGTCTTTTAAGCAAAAGTAGAAAGAGTAACTGGTGGGGAAAAAAAATTACTCGAATATGAATCTAATACAATTGGCCGACAAGATATAATTGGGAATTTGAATAACAAACCTGAGGAAATGTAACACGAACATCTTCCAGAAATGTTCTTGCTTCTTCTCCTTCTGCCTCACTTTCATTATTGACAATAGAAGCAACATCACTGTCACCTAAATGATAAATAGATGCAAAGGAAATAATAATTGCTTGTCAAGTAAAGTAATTACATAGCTCGTTCCTTTCCGGTAATGGCATTTTAAGAGCACAAAATAATAATTAACTTAAAGTACCAAATTCAAAAGAATAATTGATTGATCAGCTGATTTCCCTTTTCTAGTTGGTAACGGATATTGCACTTCTTAAATAACAAGGCACATATCATTTAGAAGTGAAGGATGGCAAAAGAAGATTACTCCAGAGTCATTAAAAAAATAGTAATAATAAAATAAATGAAATAAAAACAAACAAAAATGAAAAAGAGAACAAAAACGGAACAAACAATGCCACGCATGCATGCATGCATAAACACAACACGCAAGCACAAATGGTCGTCCTAGCATGCATGTTTTGAACAGATAATAAAAGGAGGTGAATATATGTACCTCCCAATTAAGCTTCTTTACAATAAATGTAAAGAAAATTGTTGGATTGTAGCAGTTAGTGTACAGCAATGATAGGTTTTGTTGTCGCTGTTAAGGATCTTATTCTATAATGTCAATCCCTATTATCAAGAGATTTTAATTTTTGGTTGATTTTTCCTGATTTGGTTTGATTCTGATTTGGTTAGATTAGTTTCTTTTCTTGTCACCTGTTCTGTCTATATATTGCTGTAATAAGTTTGTTGTAAATTATTGAAAAATATCTTTCATCCCATCTGTTTTACGTCATGGTATCATGGCAGTAGGCTCTTTTCTGGAATTCTTTTCTTCGCAATGGGTTTGATTGTAGCCTTCATTGCTGCAAGTTTTTTTTGTTCCATTTATCTTTGTTTTATCTCGCTGACTACCTTTATTGTCCTGTTCCCTAAACCCTGCTTCCCATATTATTGTTCCCTAAACCCTACTTCCCATATTATTGTTCTCTCTTCATTCACCGTGTCCACAAACGAAACCTTAGGAAACTCTGTTCAAACAGATGAAGCCAACTCAAACCAGATGACGGGAGACTTGCAGAATGTACGAGCGGGCAACAAATTGGCTGAGAAAAATTATCTCAAGTGGTCACAATTTGTCAAAACGTACTTGAAAGGCAAAGGAAGACTCAGCCATATACTCGGAACAGAATCCAAAAAGGAGACTCAAAATTTGAACCTAATTCGATGATCATGTCATGGCTGTGGGATTCAATGGATCCTGCGATTAGTGATAATTGTATGTTTCTGACAACAGCAAAGGAGATTTGGGACTTTATTCATTGAACTTATTCGAAAGCACGTAATGCAGCCCAAATTTATGACATTAAGGTGAAAGCAAGTGCGACAAAATAAGGAGGAAAAACTGTGACAGAAAACGCCAATTTGCTGCAGAAACTATGGCAGGAACTCGATCATTATCGAGTGTTTGAGATGAAATGTCCAAAGGATGCTGCAATCTTGAAGAATTTTATTGAGAAGGATCGAGTTTATGACTTCCTAGCTGGACTCAACCCAGAATTCGATCAGGTTTGGGTTCAGATACTCGGAAAAGATAAGCCACCGCCATTGGAGGAGACAATTTCTTTAATCCGAGCAGAAGAAAGTCGAAGGAGAGTTATGCTTGAGCCTCAAGCCATAGATGGTTCAGCCTTGATCACCAAGTCTGAACAAAATTAGACTCAAGAACAAGGAAAAACCGACCAGTCTAGATTTTCTGGAAGAGATAACAAGGACAACTGTTGGAGAGACAACAAGGATAACTTATGGTGCACGTACTGTAAGAAGCCTGGACATACCCAGGAGCGTTGCTGGAAATTAAATGGTAAACCACTAAGTCAAGAATGGGGAAATCGAGGAGGGCAACAGAAATCCCAAGCCCATATGTCAAAATGTACTAATCAGAGTGAAGGACAGGAGAAAAAGAGGATTCAATAGCCAAGAGATTGAGAAACACAAGGGATTGATTGGATCTCTTGAAAAGCCTTCTGGTACATGTTCATTGGCATTCTCAGGTAAGTCTTCCCTTCCTTTTGGATTACATGTCTCAGAAGAGTGTTTGGTCAATAATTGGATAATTGATTCAAAAGCCACCACATGTGACTTACACTTCACAATATTTCAGCACCTATACACCGTGTTCTAGTAGTAGGAAAATTGTGGTGGCAAATGGATCTCTTGCTACAGTTGCTGGAATAGGAGATACATATGTGACACTGTCATTCATTCTTAAAAATGTCCTCCATGTGCCAAAATTGTTTGCTAATCTTGTTTCAATTCAAAAACTCTCAAAAGACCTAAATTGCCTTGCTATCTTTCACCCCTTTTACTGTGTCTTTCAGGAGCAAGGTCCGGGGAAGAAGATTGGACTTGCTAAGGAAAGGAATTGGCTGTTCTATCTGGACACACCTGAGATTTCAAAGAAAGTCATAAATAATGTGTCTTTTCTTAGTTCTTCGAATAAAAATACTATTTGACTTTATCATCTTCGTCTAGGTCATCCTTCTTTTAGAGTCTTAAAAAAGTCATGTTTCTGTCTTTGTTTAAGGGATTGGATGTTATAGAGTTTCATTGTGAAATTCGTGAGATTGCAAAACATACTCGTGTACTTTTCCCTATTAGCAATAATCGATATTCTTGTCCTTTTGAGTTAATTCATAGTGATATTTGGGGGCCATCTACAATTCCAAATATCTAGGGGTCTCGTTGGTTTGTCTCTGATTGATGATTGCACTAGGGTAACATGGATATTCTTGATGAAACAAAAATTTGATGCTAGTCGTATTGTCCCTAACTTCCACTCCATGATTCAAAATCAAAGTGGGGTAAAAATAAAGAGCTTTAGGTTTGACAATGCAAGAGATTATTTTAATCAGATTTTGTCCCCATGCTTCCAAAAAGAATGTATTATTCATGAATCATCATGTGTGTCCACACCATAACAAAAATAGGATAGCTGAGAGGAAGAATGACTATTTACTCAATACTACTCGGGTATTGTTATTTCAGGGGAATGTTCCGAAAAATTATTGGGGAGAAGCAGTTTTTACAGCCACTCACATGATAAATAAATTACCCTCACGAACACTAAATTTCAAAACACCCATGGAAACCTTGGCCATATTTTATCCACATGTCAAATTATCAAATGGCCTCGTACCAAAATTTTCGGGTGTACCTCGTTTGTCCACATTCATAGCCAAAATAGAGGAAAACTAGATCCTAGCACAGTCAAATGTGTGTTTCTTGGCTATTCATCAACACAAAAAAGGGTACAAGTGCTATCATCCTCCTTCAAGAAAACTATACATTTCTACGGATGTTATCTTTGCTGAAAACAAACCATATTTCAGTCTTATCGTTAGTGGGAGATTCTTATGGAACATAAAGACTGTTTAGACTGTTTCTTTGGACCCCCTGACTTACCCATGGCTCCATCTTCTTCATCTCATCAACAAAATGATCAAAGTCCCACAAAGCCCGTAGAACCTATAGAGTCAGTTCCAATTCCTATTCTGAATATCTTTGAATCTATCCCGGAAGAAGTGTCAACTCCTATTCCTGCCCCTGCTCGTCCTTATGACTTGATGAGATTTCCTAAGGTGTATTCAAGGAAAAAGGTTGTTCCAGACCTGACACAAGTCCAGAATGATTTCTTGAGCCATGTTACTGAAGATGAGGTATGTTCTGATCTTTCTCCAATACAATCTGTTGAAATTGAAATAAGAGATCTAGACTTACCTATTGCTATTAGAAAAAGCACTAGAGAATGCACCAAATGACGTATGTATCCTCTGTCCCATTATGTATCACTTAGATGGTTGTCACTAGAACATAAAAATTTCATTGTGAGTCTAAACACCATATTTGTTCCAAACACTTTGTCTGAGGCACTATCAAAAAGGGAATGGAGGAATGCTATGAGAGAAGAGATGGAGACTCTAGAAAAAAATAAGACATGGGAGATTGTTGATAAACCAAAAGGAAAAAATTTAGTGGGTTGTAAATGGGTTTACACTTTGAAATACAAGGTTGATGGCTCTCTTGAGAGATATAAGGCAAGATTGGTTGCTAAGGGCTATACTCAGACATATGGAATCGACTACCAAGAAACATTTGCTCCTGTGGCCAAGACGAATACTGTGAGATTTTTGTTATCTTTGGCAGCTCATTTCGATTGGCAACTACAACAGTATGATGTGAAAAATGATTTTTTTGCATGGTGAACTAGAAGAGGAAATATATATGAACATTTCTCCTGGATTTGAAGGAGAAAAGACAACTAACAAGGTGTGTAAGTCGAGAAAGGCCCTATACGGACTAAAACAATTCCCTAGAGCCTGGTTTGGGAGATTTGATAGAGTAATGAAGGAGATAGGATAGAAGCAGAGCTAAGGAGATCACACTCTCTTCATCAAACACTTGGCCTCAGGTAGAGTGACAACTCTCCTAGTATACGTTGGTGACATCATTGTTACAGGGAATGATGAGAAAGAAAAACGGAACTTGAGACAATGTTTGATTAAAGAGTTTGAAATCAAGGAACTTGGAAAACTAAAGTATTTCCTTGGAATTGAAGTCTCATTCAAGCAAGGAATTCTCATCTCACAGCAAAAGTATGTGACAGATCTCTTGAGGGAACCAAGAAAACTTGGTTGTAAACTTGTAGCAACGCCGATTAAGCCAAACCAGAGATTAGGAGAAGCAAAAGAAGAACCTATTGTAGATAAAGAGGCAAATCAGAGATTGGTAGAAAAACTGATCTATCTTGCTCATACAAGATCTAATATAGCATACTCAGTGAGCATCATTAGTCAATTCATGTATGATCCGAGGGAAATACATCTCCAAGCTACTTATCGTGTGCTTCACTACCTAAAAGGAAGCCCAGGAAAAGGAAATTTGTTCAAGAAAAATGATAAGACTCACTCTAGAAACCTATACAGATGTCGACTACACTGGCTCAACAGTGGATAGAAGATCAATGACAGGCTATTATGCTTTCCTTTGTGGAAATTTTGTAACTTGAGGAGTAAAAAGCAGAATGTCGTGGCAAGATCTAGTGCTGAATCAGAATTCAGGGCAACGTAAATTATTATGGTTAAAAATCATTCTGGATGATTTTAAAGTTATGTATGAAGGCCCCATGAAGCTGTATTACGATAATAAGTCACCAATTAACATTGCACATAATCCAGAGCAACATGATAGGGCAAAGCATATTGAAATTGACTGACACTTCATCAAGGAAAAACTAGAAGAACGGTTAATCTGCATGTCCTACGTACCTTCAGGGAATCAACTAGTAGATATTCTAACTAAGGGACTTAACAACTCTATTTTTCAACCAATTATTTTCAAGCTGGGAATGAAAGATATCTATTCTCCAGCTTGAGGGGGAGTATTTGATTGTAGCAGTTAGTGTACAGCTATGATAGGTTTTTTGTAGCAGTTAGGGATCTTATTCTATAGTGTCAATCCATGTTATCAAGGGATTTAATTTTTTGGTTAATTTTTCCAGATTTGGTTTGATTATGATTTGGTTAGATTAGTTTCTTTTCCTGTCACCTGATCAGTCTATATATTGTTGTAAATTATTGAAAAATATCTTTCAGCCCATCTGTTTTATGTTAGAAATGTAAGAGTAGAATAGATTTATGAACCCACACAATTGCATTTATACATAAAATAAACCACTAGGAAATGAGGCCAGTTATGAATGAACACATTGAACATGTATTTATGCAGAAAAATGATAAACGTGAACAGCGGCGATGACTACCACTAGTTTTTCAATGATTCAGAAATTTTGCAATGTATAACTATGCATGCTCTTGAGTTATTAGAGTTTGCATGTAATCTATGATTGGTTAAATATGTTTCGCTGTCATATTATTAGAAATTTTGCCATATAAAACTATGCAACCTTTGGATCAGAGTTCGCAAGTAATCTATAATTGGTTAAAAATCAAAGCTGATGATCACCAAATATGATACGTACCATTGCTCATATATATGTCTATAAATAAATGAATATAAGAATATAAAATATATATATATAGAGAGAGAGAGAGAGAGAGTGAAAAAACCACTAGGAAAGTGTGTTACCTATAAAATCATGGAGTTGCTGTCTTGCTATTCTATGGGCACGAAGAAAGGCAGCACAAATGTAACATGCAGATTCCAACCTCTCCACAGTGAAATATGTGACTAACTTTTGTGGACAAATGCTTCTTTGGAGAAATTTGTAATAATTTGGAAAATTAACGTGAGTTTTTAAACCTCTCCAGTCACATAAAGGCCCATTTGAAACAAAATCAAGTGCCTCGTCCACTGATAGCATCAAAATATTTGCAGTAGACTGAGTAATCCTTCCCTCATCAAGCATCCCCCAATAAGCAGCTTGGACACCTAATCAGAAACATGTTCTTAAAATTAATATAGGTAGTCATAGTTAAATATAAAGAATTAATTTCACAACATGATCAAACCAATAGAGATGGTCCTTTAAAGAGATCCAAGATATCTGTCTTTGCAATCATTAGTATAGATGACTTCCTTTGTAAAGGGAAATATATAGCATATAAATTGATAGAACATATTAAAAAAAATGAAGGAGCGGATAAATAAATAAACAAATAAAAGAGAATTTGTGAGATTAGTCATGCACGACATTAACTGAAACTCAAGGAATCGAGTAAACTATGGGAAGAACACATATGATTTTATAAAAAAGAGTAAGCAGTAAAGGTATGAACTACCAAAATATAAGGAGAAAATTCAAAACAATCACAAAGCATCCTTCCAACTCAAGTGAAAGACAGAAAGGAGTCTGTTAAAACTCCTTTGAAGAAGATGTCCACAAGGAAGTCAAATTATATCCTGAAGATTACGCACAACGGGAAACTGATGATATCCATCTAAACAGCTGTCCTCCTTCTGACTTCAAACACAGAAACCATTCCAACTACTAACAATATTTCATTTGAAAGAAGCCATATATTCTAGAACTTTAAAAATATGAATTTAATAATTCATGTGGTATGCCATGGGCTGAAATTTCTCATGAAGTTTGAGAAACCACAGAATTCTGGACGTAGATCCGATGGTATATCCGGAAAAACCGCAGAAAGGACATAACAGTACAATTGAACTTCCTAAAGAACCTTGCTAGTGGTGAAGGTTAAGAATTATGAACAGGAGGTAGAACTGAAACTGATCATAGTTAAATTTACCATTCAAAAAGCGTACTCGTATATCCTTCAAGTTCATGGGGTTCAGATTATTATCAATTTCGGATGCATTATGTGGGTGCACACGTTCCCCTTCAATGTTATTTAAGCTTGAAATATATTGTTTCACTGTGGGCCAGTCAGCAGGTCCCAGTTCCTCATCTTCCCCAAGATCACCAAAAGCCTCCAGTGCTTTGTTCAACATTTCGTATTTAGTGTAATCTAATATGCGCCTCTGCCATAAAGATATACATAAAAAACAAATCCAAAAGGAAGGAAAAGTGTTAAAATCACATAACTAACAGAAACCGTACAGAAGCATAAATTACTCCATGGAAATAATGATACTAGGCCAGGAAATTATCTTCTAAGTAGAAGTTTCTACTGGAAAATTTACACAACTCCTTGGGACTACTTAGCTCACATGATAAGGACAACAAAAGTACGAAGGTAATCAGAAACATATTGGCACCATTAACATGCATATCTTGGAGCAAACAGCCCCTTTCGACATTTAGATATTTTCTCCTCTTCACAGCAGACAAGAATGCCGGAGACATTGTTAGGGAACACTTGAAGGGTGTTGTTTGCAATGCAAAGAAAGATACAAGTTCTTTCTCCCTTAATTGGATGTCCAAGTTCCAATGGAAACACAGTAATTTCAGACCAAGACCAGGAATCAGGAATTAATTTGAATTTTGATATTTCCATTTCATTACTTTTTATTCTATATATTTTCTCATAAAATTGGTTCTCAAATGAACATATGCTTTCGGATTAATAATGACCACTTAAGTTCAAGTTTTCAAATATGAGGTCAATGTCCCATCATAAGCAATGGAATACTCCATCTAACAAAAGGAAGGATATCGATTGACATTTTTCAGAGAGCAGTGATCCTCACCTTTGCTGCTGATAGCTTATCCATATCCAGTAGGTGTAAAGCGAATTGTGTGGTTGAACCATTCACAATAAGAGTCAAGAAAACAATTCCACCGGTAAAGAAAACAAACTGCAAAGGAGAAAAATAATTGTGTTAGCATATCAATAAATTAAATTTATAACTGCATTCAAACAACACGATTTGTAACTAATCTAAATTACAAAACTCTCATACATGTAACCAAAATAGATATAACAGACGTACCAAAGTTCCTGTTTGAGGACTGAGGAGCGGTGAACTGTCACTAGAACGCTAATAGACAAAAAAGCAGAGAAATTAGAGTCAGGAGATACTCAAGGAACAAAAGAGCAAGAACATTACCGAAAATACAATCATGTAGCAGCCACTCATTAATATAGCAATTAGCTTCCCCCAGGGAATATGATAACACATCAAGCTTTGAAGGAACTTGTTTTACCGCCTACTAAGTTTAACAGAAAGTGTATATATATATATATATATATACACACACACGTATGTACATATAAACAAATTTGAGGTTTTCTTAACCTTCAAAATAGATGAAACTCCAAATGTCTAGACTTTATGTACTTGGCCGCAATTCTTTCTGCTTTGTTATTTTCTTGTCAAGGCCCAAAACTCTAGGGCTATTTCCCAACTTATATTCCAAAAATGCTTGTCTATTATCTAACATGAAACATTAATTACGTGCGTGAGAGTTACAGGCATACTTATATGCGAAATTGAGTATGTAGTTTTGCAATAATCATCATATTAACTTTTTTTTGAATATCAAATCTTAAGATTTTAGGAGTTTTAGCCATTTCAAGAGTCTACGGCCAGATCCAAACATTAGTTTTATAGTGACAAAGGCCATATGGTTTCCAAGAAAAGCAGAAGCCTAAGATATTTGTCTACAAATTGCATCATAATTTTCATAGTTATAAATGCATCCACATGTAGGGGACATTTAAAAATTTTATAAAATTTCTAGGCTGAGAATTCTTCTTTTACTTATTTCAAAAGTTCACAGAGTTCTAAGATTTTTACGTGTTAGAAGTCTTTCTGTAACTTATGAGTTATACTCTGCTAGTTAGATACTTAAAATATTCAGAATCCAAACCTCAGTAGGGATATGCAGTAGAATAACTACAGAAACAGCTCATTGTAGTTCGAAATGTGGGTAATGAAATGTAAAATATTTTTCAGTGCAAGGCCCGTAACCTAATAAATAACACCAGCACCAACTAATTTACCATTTTTGGCCGCCAAATGAAATAACTTAGATGCTTATGAGGCAGTTGGAATACAATTTGTACATAGCACATATTTAAGTCTTCCCTTCGAAGGGTCTTAGAAATCACTAAACTTCCTACAATGAGCCTAACTTCCCTAAGCTTTTAGATCACAATTTATGAATCCTAAAATTCTTCACTAGAGAAAATATTTGATGGTTCCTTAATCTCTCCTACCTCATCAATTTTATTGGTTGAATAAAAACCTAAATCCCTACTGGCAATTTAATTGTAATAACATTGAGGGCAAGGATTCTATGAATACAGTACATGCAAAGATAGGCTAATGAGAGCATAAATTAAGATACTACAGACAGTAAAAAAATTAATGACAAAACTTGCCTTGACAGACAAGGAAAGTGACAATGCAACAGCCCCTCGCAACCCTGACCATATGAGAATAATAGCCTCTTTCCAATCCAAACCATAGCCAAAATACCGTAGACAGGGGTATAACACTCCAACAACAATTACACGTGAAAGTTGTATATAAACATAGAGAAGAACTAGGTAGGACCATGAATTTCCTGAAACATAAGTAATAGGAGTTATAAGCGTGCCTAGACATAATAGAGAAACATTATAACATGTAGACAAACAAAAAGAGAAAAAATTAGCTCTTCAAAATTCTCTGCTCTTCAACATTTAAAACAGACTGTAATGAATACTGGTGAACTGAAAAACAGGCTTTTATTCTTTTCTTTTCTTTTTTTTTTCCTTTTTATACTCGTGTCCATTTCTGATGCAATGGTCTATTTTCTTCCCATTTAAAGAGCAACTGTGGACAGTTTACGTCAAAAGCTTGAAGATTAGAACAATATCCAGAATTCCCTGCAGGGTCCGTGTTTACTTGGAGAACCTTTAGATCATGGCTTTTATTTTAGCTGCCCCATTAAATAGTCATGAAATCTTATCACATGCCAAGTCTGATGTCTCCAGGAAACCTTAACTGAATAGTTAGTGCTATTTATGCAATTCTCCACCAATATATACATATATATAGGGAATCCAGTAGGGTCCCCCCCCCTAATATTGCTTCGCCTAATTAAAATTCATCACCCATAAAAAAGCATTAAATAATGTGTATTTATTTTTATTTTTTTTCTAATAAATCAAATCTTGATAGCCGTTAGACGACGAATGAATGGAAGAAAAAAAAACTATAGACATGTTTTAAAAAAAAAAACTACTTGATTATGGCCCATATATATAGAGCACTAATCAAATAGATATATATATATATATATTTTACCTACCTATAGGTTTGTTCAATTAAAATTCATCACACGCATCTTTTCATGGTCTAAAATAGGGAGAGAAAAGCATTCAATAATAGATTTTTTTTTTTTTCCAACTACTCAAATTATAATAGTTGTTAGATAAATATGATCCAACAATTAAAAATAATACTTATAAATAAATAAAAACAAAAAGTATATATATGATAGGAAATCATATATATTATATATATATATATATGAATCTATGTATTTATATAGTGTTCTTGTCACCAACACAATGTAGCATGTTAAAAAGAAATTTTGTAGTCTATATAATACAAGTAAAGAGAATAGAAGAAGTACCACTTCGAAGGACATCATCATCTCGAAGAACACCTTCAGCTATGACCACTCCACTGCAAAAGAAAACAGACAATAGAATTAAATAAGAATATATATATATATATATGTAGGAGAGAGAGAGAGAGAGGTGTTTCTTTTTTCTTTTCTTTTTTTTTTCTTTTGCTTTTTTGTGCGGGTTAGGGGGATGGGGTGGGAGAGGAGCAACTCTACTCAAGAATGCAATCTACCAAGTAGTAGAATACAATAAAAGAATACCACTATTATTAATAAGAATTAATAGATAGATTGTCAGATAATTTGTAGTATCAACCCCCTTTATGCCTTCAACAACGAGATTAAATAAATTAGACTAGAAGAGTACCATCAATTAAAGATGGATAGTCTACTTTGGCCACGAATTCTACTTTAAAATTCTTTTGTGCATGTGATTCTAAATTAGTAAAGCAGAACCTAGCCGAGTTGCCTAACTTGAGCTTAGCTTGATACATTTTCTCATAAAATTTTATGCAAGTACAAGCTCACTCAAGGTCAGGTTGACTTAAATAACTCAGTAAAATTCAAGCTCCAACTTGATCTTGAACGTATTTTGAAATTGATAAGTGAATAATATACCAATTTCATGGAATGTGGTTTCTTCCCAAATCAAATATGTAAACAAAAATTGAGAAATTTATTCTTCTTTGGTGTTATAAGTAAAAATATAAAAGAACAAAAAAAAAAAAAAAAAGAGTCAGCAGTTGCTTACATTGAGTCGTTTTCTCATGCACATAAAACTAGGACTAAACACACAAACACCCACAATATAAGAGTAAGCGTAAACATTGACATCAACCTCATCATTTTCAATGACATTACCCATAAATCAAAACTTCAACAATTCATTGAATGGACATTTTCATCCTCAGTCCTCATTTGTCCATTAGTGATGAGAATGATGCAAATGTAGCTGCTCAACCACACGTGCAAGATGAGGAGCATTCACGTGGGCTTGGAGGGACTCAAGGGCAGTATTCACATGATCCATTAAGCTTGCTAAGTGGGCCAATCACAAGATTTAGAGCCAAGAGATTCAAAGAGGCATTAAATAGGCTAATTCAACACATTAGTGAGATGGCTAACGCATGGAGACCCGATATAAGCCCAAATCAGATCCAGGGAGCCTAATCACTATGATTAAGGTTCTAAAAGAGTCCAATTGAAGCTAAACACTTCTCTTCACATTTTTCTAGGTCTTTTGTATTTTTAAGAAACTTTTGATTTAATTATTTTCGGATTTAATTAAGGAGAGGGTTGCCACATGTCAAAATAACATTAGTTTATTTTAAATTAGGGATAAATTTGACTCCTATATATAGGAGAGAGCCTTGTACGTTTTTGGAGGCTTAGTGATCAATAATATTGCGAGTTATTCGTG